>CM039597.1:25164806-25420271 GCA_022457205.1 Saccharum spontaneum
ATATATATATATATATATATATATATATATATATATATATATATATATATATATATATATATATATATATATATATATATATATATATATATATATATATATATATATATATATATATATATATATATATATATATATATATATATATATATATATATATATATATATATATATATATATATATATATATATATATATATATATATATATATATATATATATATATATATATATATATATATAAAGAAGGGGTCCTTAAACTTGTCCTGAGTTCTCATCTAGATCCTTATACTTCCAAATTGCACATTCGTTTCTCTAAACTTATTATAATCCCTCATCTTGATCCCAGTACCTGTAAATTGCACAAACGGCTCCCTAAACTTGCATATTCAACTTCATAAACTTATCCCAAGTTCTTATCCCGTTCTAGGTGCTAGCAAAGCACACATTCAGCTCCCTAAACTCGTATTATTGTACCATCCAGGTCCATCATCTCCCTTCCCCACATTGCATATCGTGTGCCCACCCCACCCGCACAGCTTCACGCGTGCTGCACACCGTGTTTGTCTACCCACAGAGGTGTAGCGCACAGGGCTAGAACATGCAGCGGGAGCATAGGCAGGATGTGCAGATCTAGCTTTCTAGGACCTGCCATGCCGCTTGGCATCATACCATGCTTGCTCTAACACCTCATGTCCTAGCCGAGACGTCGCCATTAGGGCGCTCCTCCTCGCTTCTGCTCAACTCGCTCACAGAATACATAGAATGTATGCAAATTACAAATTGTCGCACTTTCATGTAGTATCAACCTATTAATACATTTTTATAGACAACTTCTTATGCATAGACTTGGACCAATCGGCTAGTAAACCCACCATGACATGAGTTGGTTAGTGCCATGTTACATATGTGGGACTTCCTAAAGAATGGTTGGGGTGAGGCTATATTGACTACGACTCGTGTCCCGATTAAGTTCCTATAAAAAAATAAAGAAATAACATTGTTTGAGGATGTGAAAATAAAAAGTTCAATCTCTCTTACTTACACACTTGGGATTGTTTCCCCAAGATGAATGCGCCAATTAAGAAAAAAGTGCAAGATTGAACCAAAAGTGTGGGTTGTATCTTTCTTAGGTATGATATATACAGTATGGGATATAGCTTCTTAATAATAAACTCTAGAGTACCTGATATGCATACTGGTACAATTAAAGAATCCAGAGAAGCTATATTTTGTGAGATTGATTTTCCTTTCAAACACGCCTATTTTATCTAATCATGAACCTATTTTATCTCCTAAACAATATGTTCTGATAGAACATAATAAACAAGCTAATGTAATCTAAGGAGGATAACACTACAGTTATTTGAGAGAGTACGAGACATATAACTGCAAAGTATTTTTTGGTGATGACTACATGGTATACCTAGTGGATGACATTGCAAGACTCATAGAGGAGGGCATGTTCACCTTGTGGCACTCACTTTAGGAAGAAACATGTATAAAGTCATGATATGGATTCTATTATGTCTAATAGAACATGGTAGGTCATTGATCATCCTTATGGGTCACTACTATAGAGCATGCAATCTATGGCGGCCCATCACTACCGGTTTTGGCTTCCAATGGTAGTGATACTACAACCAGTAGTGATAGGTGGGATTTCACCGCTAGATAATGCCACCAACCAAGAATGATGGTGTCACGTCAGTTTATAACAAGCACTAGTAGTTATAACATAACCAGATCCAAAATTTTATTCAAATGCAATTAAATCCATGTAGACTCATGACTTAGACTCCTATTCCTCTCCCTTATCGTTTCCATCTTCCTCCCTCACACTTCCCCTACCTTTCACACTCATAGAATCTCAACACCCTCTCTCTCTCTCACACACCCAAATCTCCTCCCCTCTGCTCACCTCCCCTAGCCTTAGGCCCAGCACAGGGCACAACTGGGTGGCCTAGGAAAGGTGCACAACAATGGCAAACGCGTGCGAGCGTGATAGTGTGGAGGAGTGCAACTGGTGCGGGCAATAGATCTAGCATCATCGTGTGTTTGTTTTTATTTTTTGTGTTTTTTGTTTTGTTTTGTGAAAATGCACATCACTTCCATGTAAGCAACTAGCGGAGAAAGGCCAAGGCTATCGCTATTGAATCAAAATCCACCAATGAAAGCAGTTTTGAACCAACAAAGGTTGATGATTATGGCGTAGTGGTGCAGTCCTGTAGGATCCAAATGAGTGTTCTAGAAAAATCTTAGTCCTGATGGTACGATTGAAAAATACAAGGTAATACTTGTGGCTAAGGGTTATACACAAAAAGAAGGCAAATGCATTTTCAACATTTTTTACGTATTGCCCAATTCATCACAATTTATGTCTTACTTTCCTTAGCAACATCTCATGGCCTTCGCATTCATCAGATTGACGTTAAGACAATTCTCCTTAATGGGGAGCTAGAGGACAAGATCTATATGGATTAGCCAGATTGGTTTGTACCAAAATGTCAAAGGTGAATGATGTGAAAATTGTTGAAGTCTTTTTATGACCTTAAGAAAGCATCTATGCAATGGCACGAGAAGTTCAATAGAATTGTAAGTCATTTTGTTTTTTCTAAGTACATACCTTTTTGATATGCACCAAGATATACATGATGTTTTTCTCTTGTATCCATGGCATGAGATGGTGCTTTAGTTGGCTTGTCGATGCTAGAGCAACCCAAGGTACGCTTTCCCCAACATGGTTCCTCCAAGACTAGCATTTATTAGTATATTCTGATGACACTAGGTAATCAAGTTTCTAAAACCAGGTGATCTAGTTTCCACAAATAGTGCTACAGGATGCACCTATGTGGGTTTCATGTGATGTGCTTGTGTGACTTCCACATGACGTACCCCATATGATGGCATGTTTTAGTGTCAACAAGTGGTATATATACACTGTCCGATGTGCATACAAATTGGCAAAGCAGTTGAAGGAGGAAAGAGTGGACATCGACAATCTTGGTTGTCGGTTAAAGAGGACAGACCTTTATGGATTTGTTACTGGAAGATCCTGTGCCTCATGAGACACTAATATTTGGATGGAAAAATATGCATAATAGCTTGGCAACACATGATAACATAACAAGAATAATAGAACAATTGAGGTCACAAATACATGCAAAATATGTGGAGCTAAAGAAGAATTAGTGATGCATGCACTTGTCTGCTGTCCCCTATTCAAGTCCTCGAGGAAGCAATGGGATTAAATTGGTCTTTGCCAAGACAAGAAAAAATTATGCAGCTCTCTATTATATTGTTGTTGTGGAAGACATAGAATGTACTCCCTCCATTCCAAATTAGTTGTTCTGACTTTTCTAGACATAGCCTATATCTAGGTGCATAGCAAAGTCTATGTACCTAGAAAAGCAAGAATAACTTACAATTTGAAACAAATGGAGTATGAAATAATATAACTCACGATGCTGAAAAACTATCTTTTGTAGGTTCATTTAACTTCCTCCGAAGGTACTAGATGGAACTGTGCTCTCCATTCGACAACCTATAGTACATGATGGAAATTACGGGAAGTAGCTTGTAGATATACTTCTTTGATTTCTGGCTAGCAAAAAGAGGGATTAGATTAGAAGAACTGCAGAAAGCCGCCGCAAGTTGATTGGCTCAAGATTAGCGTCGATGGGGCCTTCTATGAGACCTTTGGCAAGGCAGGGTTGGACATCATTTTTCTAGATGCAGATGGGAAGGTTTAGTTGACATCTTGGAGCTATATTCGGAATGCAGAAGAGATTGGTGAAGGTGTGCATGGAAGGATTTTGTTTGGCTACATAATGGTGTTGTCAAATTATACATTCTTGAATTAGATTGTATCTCTTTTGTTCATTTGCCCGAGAACATGGATGGGCAAAGGTCAAAGCTATACTTCATTGTGGAGGAGGCACTGTGATGAGGATATCCTGGTTCAACATGTTTCATCACTTGTTAACCATTTGCTATCAAGCATAAAAGACACAAATCAAGGGCCAATTACAAGAAGTTGTGTCAAGAAAATATAAGAAAAGTGAATTCATTCCTAGCTGATTTTGATTTTAACATATCTGAGGATGTTATACTACCTAAATGTTCTATATTGATGTTTCTTAGGTTAACACATGAAGGGGAGGAAGATACATTACACGAGGATCAAATACAATGTCACAATTGGACTAGGACTAATTGGATCGAACGATTGGACTGCTACAATATGCTAGGATCGAACAATCGGACCACCCAACTTACATCACAGAGAATTGGAAAGAAGCAACCATAACTCATGATTTTTGAAGGCTTTGTCGGTCCATAAGTAATTGATGAAAAGTTTATCAAGTCTAGTGTAACAGAACCGCCCAATTATACGAGATTAAGTAAGAAAATCATCCAACGGACGGACAATTTACCAAACTTAAGCCCGTATAACCCGGTAGTCCGTGAAATCTCGACGGATTTCAAACCATTTCACATCACAGCCAAGATCGTAATAAGTTTAGCGATTACCTTCATAAGTTACATAGTAGTTCGCGGCACAAAATACATCGGAGTTTAAACATAGTTATTACAAACCAGTTTCGAATAAAGTAGCGGAAGCATTAGTTCAAAGCGCACACACACACACACACACATCTTTCCAAAATACAGTGCCAGCTCGCGATCATCTCCCACAAAAGCATCAAGTGAGAAGTAGTGAGTGACCATTGCCCATGGTCCTAGGCTTCGCCCATCGCAGGGTAGAGACAGTTGATACAATAACCATAGTACATCTGTCCATCTGCAACAAGTGGGAACAAAGCCCTGAGTACGAGAAGGTACTCAGCTAGACTTACCCGACAGAACCAAAACAAAATGACTCCAAGGATCATGATAGGCTTTTTGGTGGGGTAGCTGACTCATTTGCAAGAAATCACTTTTAGCTTATCAAATCATTTACAAAAGCATGTCGTCTTTTAATTCTTTATTCTCCTGTCAACTATGTTTGCACTTATGCTAAAGTAACCATATAATTAAGCAAGCAAGGATTACCATTGATAATTAACAATAGTTACCATGTCATTTCCTCATAACTATCCAAGTGTTTCATCAGCATTACTACGATGAAGTAACTCAAGTCAAGTGTTCACTATCCAGTGAACGATGGCGATTCGAATCGATTATTGACCAGCTGGTAATTTATTCCTCACACAAACCTCACTCACCCGCTAAAGTGAGGTATCGGTCACCGAGTCAACCATTCAGGTAAAGTCGCGAGCTTGCCAGGAACCACATGTACCCGGGGGCCGCCCGACTGCTCTTTGGCCTTATCATCGCGCCCCCGTTTCCTGCCACTACTGCTCCGGTACAGTGCGTTGCGGGCAATCCACTCGGCCCGAATAATCTCCCGGCTTCGCGGTCGAAAGGTACTTTATTCGGCCAGCTAAATGTGAGGCATGCGTTCAACATGACCCGAGGCCCGACATCGGACGGTCCTTAATCGACACAGACGGAAGACACTACAGTCCAGAACCCTGCAAGCTTCCGCC
Source organism: Saccharum spontaneum (assembly GCA_022457205.1). Classification (NCBI taxonomy): domain Eukaryota; kingdom Viridiplantae; phylum Streptophyta; class Magnoliopsida; order Poales; family Poaceae; genus Saccharum; species Saccharum spontaneum. Next base: position 25,170,359 of record CM039597.1, read on the forward strand.
CGGTCTCACATTCATTTCCACACTTAGTTATTCTCACCTGACATTTCTTTCACATAAAACCAGGTAATCCCCTATAGCTCGCGGATGACAGGCAATCACCCGACTTCTACCGGTCTAAGCAAGCTAAGCAAGTATTGACCGTGGACACCAGGGTGACAAGGATCGGGTAAAATCAAGGTGAAACAAGGTATAATGCAGCAACGTTTGCAAACAACTCCTAAACTTAATGCATCAGATTAAGTAAAATTAATAAATAATTATTTGCAAACCGGGGGAGAAATGCTCCGGGGCTTGCCTCGCTCGAAGGTACTGGGATGATGGTCAGGGCACTCCGGAAGCTCTTCACCGGACTCCTCTTCTGCTTCTGCTGGCTCCGGCTCCGTCACTTCGAGCTGCTCCTCTGCGTCCTCGGGAACAACTGTCGGAACCACTTCTTGCGATCCTGTATGATGCAGAAGTATGAGTGCAACATGCATAGGTGCATTGCAGAGGTGACATGAGATGATGATGATGCGGAGTGCATGCGATGTAACGAATATGTTACGTTATCGGATTACGTGGATCTTATGACTCTTCTACAAGGTAGTCTACGTCATCCAAGAACATGTACTCAGAAACTACCACCACTATTTTCTACCATGCGAGAGTACTAAACAATCAAGATGCTTCAAAGATACACCAAAGTATATTTTACTAACTATATTTGCATTAAACAGGAATAGAAACCCTAATTAGTCCTATGGTTGAACAGCAACACACATTTTAGTAGCTCAGAAAAATCTTATAAAATTACAGTGGATTACTAATATCAAGAATAGCTTGACACAAAAATTTTACTGCATTTGGATAATTAGAACTTCCTATACAAAAATAACAAACTAAGGCCTCAAATAGATATTTAAAATACTTTACATTATGAAAAGTATCAAACAACAGATTTAGGAATTTTTCTACTATCTATTACCTAAACAAACACTATAGAAAAATTATCACTTGCATATTTTATTCAAATTTATTTAAATAACAAAAATAACAAATAATGGTAATAGAAAGCATTTGAACTACACCTACATATTTTTATACAGAACACCCAAGATATAAAATTTCCCTAGAAAGTACATGACACAAAAAGATTAATAAATTTAGAATCATATTTTTCTGACTTTTCTAGGATTTATTAAGTATTTAACAAGAAAATAGCCATTTCACTAGTTAATTATAAACTCTACAGAAAAGTACCTCAAATTTGACATGCAATAATTTTATATCATAGATCTGGTCCCAAAGAGTCCATAGAAATTTATTTCATCAATTTTGGAGCTAAAATGAGCAAGTTACAAATTTTCTAAAGCATTTATACATTTTCTGAAAAATCAATTTAAAAAAAAATCCTTTTTAACTCCAGCCGCTGAACTGCTAGGTGCACCCGGCGATCTACACACGCGCGCACAAACAGAGACAGACAGGCGGGCCCGCGGGTCAACCGGGCCCCACGCGTCAGCCGCTCCGAGTCAAGGGAGGGCGCTGACCGCGCGGATCTCGACGACGGCGAGGTCGCCGGCGACGAGGTCACCACCGTCGTGAGCACCAAGGCGAGGCGGTCCCGTTGAGACCACTGGCATGACCGGAGGGGCTCGAAATCGAGCTTGCCCACGGCCATGGCGGCTCGGCGGCGCTGCTCACCGGCGGGAGCGCCTCTCCGGCCACGGGGCGGCACGGAAGACGGCGTCCGAGCACCGGGAGGGCGAGGCGAACGAGATGCTTGCTCGAGTGAGGGAAAAGAAGGGGCGAAGGTGGGGTTTCCACGGAGCGGAGAACCACGGTGAGCTCGGCCGGAACTCTGGCGAGCAATTGGCGTGGCTGTGGGGCTTACCGCGGGAGATGGAGGTGAGCACGGGTTGCGCCAGAGAGAGAGGAAGCTCGGGGCGAGATGGAGCGGCCTGCGGTGAACGGCGTTCGTCGGAACGCGCGCGTCCGGCGAGCGCGTGCGGTGGCGGAGGCGGAACGCGGCAGCCGCGTGCGGTGAATGAGCAAGGAGGCTGAGCGGAGGGAGGAGTGGCGAGGCGCTGCGGGGGGGGGGTTAAGGAGTGGGCGCGCGCGCTGGTGGGGGCGACCGAGCGCCACCCGGCCGGTGTTGCCGGCATGCGGCCGCCACGCGGCGTGCTTGCTCTGCCGGAGCGCCAGCGCGCGTGGGCACGGGCGGGAAGGAGGAAGAAGGAGGCCGGCTGGGCCTGGGCCGAGGCGGGGCGATGCGGGCGCGCGCGCGCGGGTGGTGCGGGCCGGATCTGGCCATGGGCCGAACCGGAGGCGGCGGCCCGCTAGGGGGAAAAACGGATTTTCGATTTTCAATTTTCAAATTTAAATGCATTTCAAACTTCAAACCATAATTTGAACAAGAAGAAGACATTTTATGGGATTGGCCCAAAAATAAAAGTTGCTCAAAATTAAATTCTCTACAACTTTGATTGAGGGGCCAACTCAAAATTCTTGATAGATTTTGAATGACAGAATAAAAGCTAAAATAGGGGAAAATTTTGAATATTTTTCATAATTATTTTTGAACAAGTTTTTGACAAAATTTGAGCTCCAAAATTTGAACTAGGGTTCCGAGTGATTGTAAAATTTATAGTTGCAGGGTTTTTGGTGCAATGTGATTATCATATTAATACAATTCATCACATATATTATTTTCAAGCTTTTGTTTAAATCAAATTATAAATTGTCACACATGATCATGATGTTATGAATGCGGTGCAATATGATTGCTATGCACAAATGCCTTGCGTAACACCGGAGTGTTACATCTAGTTTCCAATACAACAAACCCCATGTCATTTGGGCTTACCAATAAGGCCATTCTCCATGAGAGTTTCATGAGCATTAAATAAGCTACTAACTTAGCAAATATGCTGACAAGGGATGAAATGAGTTTCATGGAACTAGTCCACACTATTTCTAGATTAGAAAAGATTGCTCAATATGTAACAGTCATGCAAGACCTCCTTGGAAATTGTCCTGTGGAGACCTTACACTTAGCTTATCTTCAGAAACCCTAATTCCTTTTCACACTCAACTAGGATGAATGTTTCTAGTATAAATATTCTTTGTATTTGAGCAATTAGGATGAGTTGCCGAGTGTCTTACTCATACCTTTGTTCTTCCTTGCTCTTCTTGGACTTGTGAAGAGATCTCTTTGGGGTCCCCTAATTCTTGCTCTAAGCTTCAGGGCATTATGTGTGGGTTAGTCTCGGATTATGGTTCTGTGATTGTTCAAAGATCGAGTTAAAGTCCTCATGGTTTCGGTGCTCCTCTTCCGGTTGATTGGTTGCATCCAACTTTGGCAATTATAAAGCTAGTTATCCCGTTGTTTGCAGCAAGTTATCTTTGGTTCTTTGATCTATTGTCATCTAGATTGGGTTATTCCAAGAAAGTTCCTACCACAGTGGAAGCGAGTGATGCAGTGGAAGGTCACCCACATGAAAAGCAAGTAGAATTGCGTTGCTCATCAGCTGGCTCAATTGGCGAAACTAACACAACATTTAGTAGTTTGGCGTTTCGATTCACTTGTATGTTCAGCAAACACTACTGCATAAATGATTTTGCAAGACACTATCCAATGACTAATAGAGGTGGTCACAAAATTCAACCGTCTCCTAAAATATATGAGGATTTTCAGCGGCGATCATTTTATTTGCGGAGGCGGTCACAAAATACCCGCCTCTCAAGATGGATTTACGGAGGCGGTCAAAAGTAGCTCATTTTCTAAAATCTATTAACAGAGGCGGGCCTCAAGAGGTCCGCAACCAAAAATAGAGGGCATTTTTAGAGGTGAACCACTTTAAATGGCCCGAGGCCTAAAGAGGTCCAAAAAGCCTGTTACCTATGTTACGTGTATATAGGTGAGTTAGGGTTTTGGATAAATTAAGGTTCCTCATTCTCTCTCTCAACCATCTCTCTTGTGAGTTTAGAAAAAACCCGTCACTCTCGTCTCTCTTGACGACGCCTCTCTCTCCACTCTCAGTGTCGGCGGCAAGGGCCGCGCGCGCCCGGCGGCCGAGGTCTGCACGCGTCCGGCGGCGGTGGAGGCCACACGTGCCTAGCATCGTCAAGGCTCTGGATCCGCGGCGGATGGGCCTTGCGGCAGCGGTGGGGCATGGAATCTAGCTGTCGGGGCTCGGATCTGGCGAGGTATGGCGACGGCGTCCTGATCCGGCGTGTAGCAGTGGTGGCGACACGTCTATGGGCTCGGCAGGCCTCGTGGATTAGCTTGGCGGGCACTGGACCATAACTTTTTGTTTTTTAATCTATTTTTGGAGACGGGCCATGAACTGCCTCCTAAAATATGAATTTACGTAGGCATTGTTTTGGAGGCAGACTTCCAGCCCGCCTCCAAAATCAGTTTTGACCGCCTGATAAAATATCTTGGGTAGTAGTGAAATTGTTGCTCGGGAATGTATCACGGTTGCTAACTGATTAATAAAGCTCTGTTTTCCTTAAGAAAATGTAAATGAGACCACGAGTGTTGTAGTAAGCTATATTCTCCTTTCCTTATGAAAATGTAAATGAGAACACGAGTGCTGTAGTAAGCTATATAGAATTTTGGTCCCTAGCTAGATCACTATAGAAACGCATTGACGATTTATCTGGGTGGTCATATGCATGCATGGTCCAGGGAGATAAAAGGCCTACCATCCACCGTGAAGGATTCCTAGTGGCATTAGATATGCTAGATCTAGCATCCATGTTGAACATTTTGACATTGTTGTGGTCTGCAACACCCGAACCACGGTCGGCACCGAAAACGCACACGAAGGTACACACATGCATCGTGTCTAACTCACACGCTAATTAATAGTGGCACCCCGTGGTCAAAATGCAGCACTTTGGTTGGGCCAGTTTCAACTCTGCCAACCGAGTTGCTTGTTGGGCATGCGTGCAAGAAACTGACCAAGTGCTACTCAGCAACCACTAGTGCTAATTTTTGAAAACTTTATGCCCTCCTGCCTAATTTCAGAATGACTTGACCATATGGTTAACCGGTAAGCTATCCCCTACCAAAGTTAGCTAGGCACCTAACACAGGATGCTACCAATAATGCATGGCGGAGCCTAGGCTCGACGACGATGCTATGCTCTCCGGCAGGTCGCGTCAGTGCTACGACCATAAGTATTTCATGAATTTAGTAGGTCTCTATTCTTGTCTGTGTTTGCGTCCGTCGATGCTATTTCGATTGAGCTTCGGCAACCACCATCTGCACTGCAGGCTGCAGCACCTGTAGGCATAATAATAAACAAAAAAACTGGGAATCATGCTTGCTCGTGCACACGTATAAAATTCCAAATCCATCACCTGCACTACATGTTGTGCCGTTGTGCATTAGTTGAGCTCCACAATCTTGCAAGCACTATGATCGATTCACTTGATTTCACATGAATATACTATTGGGAGAAGAGATATGATCAACATAATTGATCATCAACTGCATGATGAACACGTATTAGTGGATGGAGATTCAAGCGATCTCGCTCGCTCAACTGTTTTCGAAAGGGCCATTACTGACAGATGGATTTGCGATCTCCTGATCGCGATTTGGGGATTTCCCCTGTACGGAGTCATCATCTATTCTTCTTCTTCTTCTTCCCATTGGATAATGGATAGAGTAGTGCTGCTTTGGCTCTGGCTCTGGCTTTAGTTCGTCATCAAGTGATGAGGAATTTTAAAGGGGGAGCAGATTCCCTCAACAATTCTCCGTGCAATAGAATAGGACGGCATGCTGTTTTGGTTTTTTCTTTTCAATTGGAATTTTCAAGTCCAAAAAGCGGCCAACTTTGCTTACACACCAAACATTTGTTCGGATACTCTGGTTGAGCATATATACATAACCTACTCGCATGCCCATGTTTCTGTCGTCAAGTAGTGGGGCGTGTGCTAATCGTGTTTGGCATATGCTTAAGAGAGCCTGTCTTCTTGCATCTTGCTTAAAGGCTCATTATCGATCTTGGAATTCCGGTGCCTAGCTGCCGCAACAGTGGATCCAGACTTTCCAGACATAGCTCTGCTCAGCTCACAAGGGCATATATATATGGATGGCACTGATGTGCAACAGTTTCTAGCTAAGGAAATGATGTTTATAATCTTTCGATTCGTTCTACGAAGCACACAACACGTCATGCATTACGCTAAGAAAGACGTAACAGCTTGTTCTTACACGACGCATCATGCTTGCTAGCTTTTGCCAATTCTTGAGACACTAATCCAATTGGAACCGAGTCCAATATTCTTGCATTGCCACTAACTTTGAACTACCTGATTATGGAAGAATCCGACATGAGGCCGCGCATGGCGAAAAAATGGCCAACAAGGATGATGAGGGTGTTGGGTAAAGGGGTTCCAGGTGGAGCCACTGCTTGTTCTTTCAGCCCGCCACTCCAATATTCCACGCAAACGCTTGCTTCTCCGGCGCTCACACCGGCCCCTCTACGGCTGTACGACTAATTTTGTCTCAACAAATCAAAAGTTGGGGGAAAAAAAAGGTAACAGGGGTTGCCAAGTGCTGTCGCGTCGTCGACAGCCCTGGGCCTTTGTGGCTAAATTACGTTCACTACTTTGGATGGAAAAGGAGAGGGAATGCTTTGCTTTGTTGTGTGCTCCCTGCTGTGACGTGGTGGCACCAGTTATGGGATTTTTGGATAAAGGATAGAACATCCGGCCTCTACATCCGAAGATGTACACAGCCAATTAATACAACGTTTGTGACTAAAACAAAAAAAGGAGACTCAAAGTCTTAAAACCAAGACTAGGACTACTGAAGACGATAAATATTCTTCCACCCTCTGTTTGATAACTCTAGAGCAATTATTTCTAATTTCTTGCTCAAATCCGAGAGTGTGTCCTTGGTCTCCTCCTCACGCTGCAGCTGAGCCCAGAAGCGCATCCAGTATGCTCCCCTGAAAATGACCTGCATAACGGAATTAGTTTTTAATTTATTAAAAATAACATCATTCCGGCATCTCCAGATAGCCCAACATAAAGCAGCTACTCCAACCCAGATCATATTATGGGATAGTTGTAGCAGTAGTAATTCGTTTTGATTTTTTCTCGTTTCATGTATAGGTAGGATAGATGAATATGATATTCTATCCATTTGAGATTATAAGTCGTTTTAGCTTTTATAAGTACATAGCTTTTATACGTACTTAGAAAAGCCAAAACGACTTATAGTTTAGATCGGAGAGAGTAGCATTTAGCTAGAGAAACACATGCCAGAAAATTTAGCTACATGTTTCTGGTTTTCTCAGCTGCAGAGCAAATTGATAAATGCAGTTAAATTAATCTCACTGAATGTCAAATTACTAAAAACCTACTTTCCTTGAGAAAAAAGTTAACCACCTTTATATTCAAGGCTCATATTCTCAATCAATGGTCAATGGAAGGCGACATGTCTGTCGACACCATGGCTCCTATGGCGTGAATGTTGACTTTTTAGTCTCTCATATATGCTCATGTAGTAGGATGTGTTTCTGCCGTTCATATGGGTGTGTGTGCGCGCGCATGAACGTATATAAGTGTCGGCATTGGTACTGTGCATGGCACAAAAAAAGTTGTACTATTAATGTTTTGCTCTGAATTTTTTTAACCATGTCTGTCACACTCGATTTTAAGGACAAGATCGGATGAAGAATCCTATGTGTGCTCAAGAATCAGTCACACACAAAATTACAATAGTATCAAGAGACAATACTTTATTATATAACAAACAACGATATTACATAGAGACAAGATATTTATCAGAGTAGCTATGTAGCCAACTTATGTGGAGATGAGAGACAAAAGCAAAGACTATTTTATACTTTTTTATTTTTCTATGTACTATTGGACCCACATGTTTCTCTCTCAGATTCTTAGACTACATAAAAAAGATTAGCTATTTGTTTATCGCCAGTGACTACTCTCTCCTACTTTTTCCATGTCCACATCAGAATAGTTAGCCAAATAGCTACCCTAACCATATATTGCTAATGTGGGGACCTTTCTTGTATTTTTCTAATTGGCTGATAGGCCTGAAAGGTATGTGCCTAAGAGGCTAAGATAATGAACTGCACCGTCAACCAAAAAAAGAAATAAAAAACAGAGATCACAGTCATTTTTGAGTTAGTGATCACACCTTTTTTTTTTCTCCTTTCTCCACAATTCTCTCATCGACTTCCATGAGGCCACCTATGGCACAATTCAACAGGTCACTAGCTAAGGGCAAATCATATATGCCACTCCATTGAGGTTATAATGGAGTTTGAAGCTACTAGGGATATGTGGTCGATATATATGCTGGTGTAGACATACCACTATGGACATGAATTTTGACTTTGCTAGGTAATGGCAGTTGAAAGCTGTGGTGCTAGTTTTGTCGGCGATTTACCAAACACGGTAAACTGCAATGTCAGGGCATTTTACAAAGCCAGACAAATCACCGATGTCAATCTCTCTTAATCCATGTGGACACACAATTTCTTCTTATATAAAAGAAAGAGTGTATGTTTTGAACAGTAAATTAAGAAAGTGTGTATTACGTGCTACTGTGTGTGTGTGTATATATATATATATATATATATATATATATATATATATATATATATATATATATATATATATATATATATATATCCCTTCAGCAACTTTTTGCCTCCATTTTTATAATTCTATGTTCACCTCTATAGAAGTATATAGAAGTTGTCACAAATGGGAGCTAGGCTTGGAACAAAATCTTAGCTTAAGACGTCGCTACTACTAATACAAGATTTTTTCAGTGGTTGAATAGGTAGCAGCACTAGTAGGTGGAGAAAAGGTGGAATATACGTCCTTGGTCAAATTTCTGACATGGTGGGGCCCTATTAGCATGCTTTTCCTCTCTGTATATGTTTATTACGCTCGAAATGTCGTTAGCCACACTGCTCAACATTGATTCGCCATCAAAACCAAAGAGAGGGCGACACTTGCCAGTATCGTCATCTTTTTCGTCAGGGAAGACCAAATATGCCACAAATGATGTGGTACGAAGAAAGCCTAGGCTGCCCATAGTAAGGTACACCTAGCATTTAGCCACTGAATCAAAAGACTGCAAAAGTCATGGAATCCCTTGAAGTGAACGCCTGCCTCGGTATACCTCCGTTCCGCCGGGATGTATCAACACTCACCGTCTTCAGCTTTATTTTACCTTTATTCTTCTTTTAAGGAGTGCCTACTTTTGAAAGAAAATGTTTCAATATTTTTGTTAAAAAAAGATTGATGTATTGTCTTTTCTAGTAGTAGCGCTAGAAGATCTACCACTCATATTCAATGGAATAGAGGTATAATTCTCAAATTGTATAATTTTTTGAAGGAGCATAACCGGAAAATTTTCAAATATTAAGTTCTTTACAGCAGGTAGCATTCACTTCTGCGAGGAGATAAAAGCTGGCTGCTGTGACCCAGCACCGCCGTCAATATGGGATAACTCTGTCGGCTTGTTTCTAGGGGCCTATTTAGATCCCAAATTTCATCCCCCAAATTCCACTATATAAAAAGAAGATTCCAATCACATCAAAATATCGGCACATGCATGGAGTACTAAATGTAGATGAAATTAAAAACTAATTACACAGTTTTGTTGTACTTTGCGAGACGAACATTTTAAACCTAATTAGTCAAAGTTTGAACAATTTTTACCAAATACAAACGAATTGCTACAGTGCGCATTTAATACGCACTGTGCAGATTTTGGCCCCCAAATTGGGGATCTAAACACGGCCTAGAGGGACAGGCATCCCAAATCTAGGCGGTATATTCCGCTCGAGGCCATCCCATTCCTCGTTGCCCTACATCCAAACACCCTATGCATGCCTTACACAGCTGGACTCTTTGTTACATAAACGTTCAGCATACCGAAGGTCACCCTTTATATTTTTGTATGTTTCAAAAGTGCAGTAATTAGTTAATTAAGTTATACAGTTAATTCAGTCATCACTTTCTTAATCATTTTCTAAAAATAAAAGTTTTCTTGCACCTCTCATTTGCATTTACTTTCTTTCATCTCCTTCGACTTTGGTTCCTCTCTTCTCCCTCCGAGCACCTTCCTTATCCGTGACAACGTTTTTACGTATACCAAGACACTACAGGAAAACGCCTCTTTGCCGACTGCTTGCCCCGGTCGGCAAAGGCATAAACCCAGTCGGCAAAGGCTTTGCCGACCGCAAAGCCACGTGGCAGTCGGCAAAGAGCAGTCGGCAAAGCCTGGGTCGGCAAAGGCGGATTTGCCGACTGCCACGTGGCACGCAGTCGGCAAAGCCTTTGCCAACTGCCACGCCAGCAGTCGGCATAGCCACGTGGCGCCGTCAGCCCTGACGGCAGGCTTTGCCGACTGCTGGTTTCTCGGCAGTCGGCAAAGAATTTTTTTTCAAAAATTGTTTGCCGACTGGCCGCCAGCTCGGCAGTCGGCAAAGAAAGAAAATATTTTTTTTTGAAATGTTCTTTGCCGACTGCTTTCGGAGTTGCAGTCGGCAAAGGTTTGACCTCTTTGCCGACTGCCTCCCATTGCAGTCGGCAAAGACTCTGTCCTGGGTTTTTTTGCCCAGCTTTGCCGACTGTAGCAAAGCTGGAATTTTTTTTTTGCTTTTGTTTTCTGTTTTCTCGCGAAAAATTCATGTATTTTTCTGTCGGTCTACGTGAACTCACGGAAAATTCATTTCGCCCAGATTTAAAATAATATTTCTGTGTAGTCATCCTCACAGAAAAAAGAGCTGCTTACGCACAAAAAAATATTTTAAAACAGCAGCAACAACATATTAAAATATATATTGTCCATACAACAATTTCCGTGCATGACCAACAAATAATACACAAATTAGTAGTCCATCATGAATGGAGTTAACACTTATGGAGTCAGCACATATCATATATACAGATATGATATCTGGTCATGTACATGTTCAACATGAATATACTACAATGAGTTCACAAATATGGAGATGGAAAAAGAAACCAAACTATTTTTTCTTGTTCAACCAATAGTAAACTGCTTCACCATGCACTCCACCTCTACCTGTTAAGCGAAGATATATTTTTAGACAACAAAAAAAGCACTAGTATTGTAAGAATGGTCAAATGAAATCATGGTGACAAAGCACATATAAGCTATGGATCCAACGTTCACACGATTTTAATCAATGAGGAGCAGAGTGGGTACTTCAAATTCTATCTGAAGAAATTATCACCACATATCAGGTTAAAGTTTATTGCTAGCTGAGACAACTATATGCAGCATACTCAGTTAATGAAATATATCATCTCCAACTGTAGCCATACAGCAGCACGGTACGGCCATGATTAGCAGGCACAACACATAATTATAGTGCCCACCCACTACTCAATGCAAAATGCTACATGCAATTTTTCATTCCAAAATCTCACAAAATTACTTCTGGATGCCTTGTGAGTTGCCACCAATTGCATGTAATAAGCACTCTAAGTGTTGTAAAACATTTTAATGCACAGCTCCAGCAGAAATATTGAAAGTGGTCTCTGAATAATTACAGAGTGCAAATTGTTGCACAGCACCATATGTATCGATTCACAAGAAAACAGTAAAGAGAACAATGATAACTGAGATTGAAAACTTCTACCATCAATTGAAAGGTAAAAAGATATGGGGCACGAAACATGTTTTTCAGATACATGTATAAATAGTTGTTTAATTGAGTCACAAAATCACTAGGTATAGCACTAGTCGTCTGATATGCAGTTATGCACAAAATCACTAGGTGTTAAAATGGACACGAAATTGCTCTAGTGAATGATACCTGCAGATGCAGCGCGAGACGTAGGTGCACAGGCCGGCGAGCTGCACGGGTCAGGGTGCTGCAAAATGCACCCAAACCCTCAATCCGGCGCTTGGGCAAATTAACAAACCACTCCAGCGAGGCATGGGAATTGGGAGCTCACCGACTTGGCGGAGGCCTCAAGAGCAGCAGCAAGCGGTGTATGTCAGTGTATGGATCTTACACTGTACGTCAGTGTCACTTGTGCATAACAGAAGCTATTGGGTGCACAAAACAGCTTGTAATCTATTCTGAACAAGCTCTGTCCAAATTGATTTATTGCGGGGATCCTAAACGGTATTGAGTATCTGAAGTCATAACTGATGGGCATAAAAAGAATCTAGAGATGTACCGAGAGGTTGAATTGGAGAGGAAAAGTAATTGAAGAGTCACCTGGAGGCAATATATGCCTTGGCATAAAAGGTGGCTGTGATGGGAGCTAAGATTCTGAAATAGAGCTTCATAATGAAAAGATGGGAACGCCGAGATATCAGTTGCTGACAGCTCACCGCTGCAGTTATAAAACAAGGCAAATTATAAATCGATGGATAATGCAGTCCGAAAGTTTATGAAACATACTGAAATTTGTAAACTGCAAGTTTCAAGCATCAGATATAATAACTCCCATCATTGAAGCTTGAAATATATCAGATCAATTGTGCATGTACTGAAGGTGTAGTCCTAATTACTGATCGAAACCCAGGAAACAACAGTTACTTTAGCACAAATGCTGAGATTAACCTAACCATCGATAGGGCATTAGCTGAGAGCACCTTTAGTCCTTTACCTACCCACAGTTGATTCAAATGATTTGAACAGAAAGCAAGCCCAATTAAACCTTTTTTTGTATGTGACAATTGCTTACCCGATTCACTTGAAATCAAAATCTATTCTCTACAACTTTTTAATTCACCACAAAATTTATTTTGGCCGTACTCTGAAACATTCTCCTAACAGCAGGATTTCGAAATTAATTAATGATTGCAAGAAAGGATATAGCTCCCTTGCTGCTACATTCAACAAGCAGAAAACAAATCCAAAGGAGCTGTGCTGGTGCGCAGCTGTCGAACAGGCCAAGGGCCATGGCGAGTGGCGGAGCCCGGATGCCTGGTGGTGACCGGCAATCTGGCCGGTGGCCTTGGAAGAGGCCTGATGCACCACGGCGCTGGCTTTTGCACAACAGCAAGGGAAGAGAAGGAGCGGGCATACCTAGTGGAGGCCGCCCGCCGCGCCGCCCCACCGCCGGGCCCCGCGCCGTGCCGTGCCGGAGGGGAGAGGGAAGGAGTGGAGTCCGCCCCGCCGCTCGCCGTCGGGCCGCGTACCCGGCGCCACCCCGCCCCGCCGCCGGGCCCCACGCCGGGAAGACATGCTGGGGAAGGGGAGGGAACACGCCGGTGGCTCGCCGCTGCTCCTCTCCGCCCGCGCGCGCCGCCCGCGTGCGCCGCCTCCGCCTGCGCCCCGCTCGCGCTGCCTCCGCCCGCGCACGCCGGCCACCCCGCTCGCCGGCCACCTCGCTCGCCGGGCGCCGCTGCCATTCGCTGTGTCAGAGGGAGAGTTACAAGAGGGGTGGGGGCTGGGAGAGGCTGTGGGGAGGCTAGGGTTACAGCTCTTTTTATATCTCGTGGGTGCAACGAAAGCCGTTGGATCTTGAATCGATGGCCAGCAATTATGGGCTGAGCATAGTAACGGGCTCATTCTGAGGTTTAGGCCCATTTTTTATTTTTTTAAAATCAGAAAATAAAAACACAAGCTTGGTAAATATTTTTGAGGCGTTAAATGATGTAAAATAAAAATGATATTAACATAAGATTTGTAGTAATCATCAATATGTACAAATGTTATTAAGGTCATCTTGTCATTGGACTTTGTTTGGATAACTCAAATTTTGAATTTGAAAAAAATCAAGTTGTAACCATAATTTAAAATAGTATTTGATTTCAAATAGATAAGTCATAAATACCAAGTTTGCTAAACTCATCAAGATCTACATTTGTTATTTTGATCAAATTTTCATTTGACAAAGTTTGAACCACTCAAAATTTGAATTTGAAAAATTGACAACTACAAACCACTTTTTTGAAACCCTAAATGGTTTCAAATGAAAACGACATGAATAACAAGTTTGCTAAAATCATAAATATCTACAATTGTTATATTGGTATTTTTTGCATTTGAGAAAGTGTTAGCAAACATTAGTTATAAATTGACACGTCTCTTATTTGGAACTCAACATAATGATAGAGCTTGATTTTAGACAAATTTAGAAAAAAGAACCATCACATTTGGAGTTAGTATGAGGGATAAAAACTAGTTACAAAATTCAGCTACGGATTAAAAAAATAAATCACACTTCCTCATGATGAACAAGTGTGATTTCGTGAACAAGTGTGATTTCTTTTTTAATCGGTGGCCGAATCTTGTAACTAGTTTTTCTCCCTCATACTAACTCCAAACGTGATGGTTCTTTTTCCTAAATTTTTCTAAAATCAAGCTCTATCATTTTCTGAATAGCCGGATTCCATTATTTCATGTACCTGCAGCTCAAATCTGGAGCTGCCGGGAAAAAATCAAAGAAACAGAAAAAATCTACGGAATATAGCAAAATAAATCAAAATGATCCCAAACTTGGAATATATCATGTACTTACTGTATCAAGGCAACACAAAAAACTGGGATCGAAAATAAAAAAAATAAAAATTCTTTGCCGACTGCCAGGGAGGATGGGGGCGCACGCGCGGAGTGGCGTCGTCGCTGTCGCCCGCGTCGGGGGAGAGAGCGTCGGGGGAGGAGGAGAGAGCGAAGAGGAGAAGGATCGGGAAGCAGAAGAATCTGGAAAGAGAATCCGAAGTATATATTTGGTGGTTTGGCTCCCGATCTTTATTTAATTATTACAGCACTGTTTAGTACTAAAACTAAGCAAATAATTATTAGTCATTTCCACAAAAAATTAATAAATGTTCTCTGGTTAGATTAGAATCAAGGGAAAAATTTTAATCTAAAAATTGCTTATTTCATTTGAGCTCACATCCCAAAAATAGATGGAAAATGCAATAAAATAATTACAATAATAACTAAATTGGTTAGATAATTCTGAAAATGACACAATAATATATTTTGTTCCATAAACACTTCATAAAAATTTAAGACAATTCTGATCAAGTGGCGACGTCGGGTGGCTATGGTAAAAATTTGAGAAAGTTTCGAGCAAGTGGCGACGTCGGGTGGCTAAAACCTGGACATCTCCACATGTGATAACAAGTTAGCCACCCGACGTTAGTCCAGGTTTTAGCCATCCGACGTCGCCACTTGCTCGAAACTTTCTCAAATTTTTACCACAGCCTCCACATGCGATGGCAAGACACGTCGTCAAGTTTCGTCATTTTCGGAATCCGTTTCGATTTTATAAAATTTAAAAACACTTTTCACGCGCGTGCCTCGGCGTGTTCCGACACCAACACGGTCGAAATTTCACGCGAGGCCCCGCACACGGCCTCAACATGCTCCAAACATCATGAATATCATTTTCTAAATCGCCGGATTCCATTATTTCATGTACCTGCAGTTCAAATCTAGAGCTGCCGGAAAAAATCAAAGAAACAGCAAAAATCAATGGAATATAGCAAAATAAATCAAAATGACCCCAAACTTGGAATATATCATGTACTTACTGTAGCAAGGCAACACAAAAAAACTGGGATAAAAAATCGAAAAAAAAAATTAATTCTTTGCCGACTGCCATCAGTGGCAGTTGGCAAAGAGCCTTTGCCGACTGCCAGGAAGGATGGCAGTCGGCAAAGCCTGCACCTTTGCCGACTGCTGACGGAGTGGCAGTCGGCAAAGGTGTCGGTGTGGATGGCGTCAACCATGGTCTGCCTTTGCCGACTGCAATTCTTTGCCAACTGCCTGGCAGTCGGCAAAGCCATGGCTTTGCCAACTGCCTGGCAGTCGGCAAATCCTGCTTTGCCGACTACAGGAAATTCCAGTTGGCAAAGGGACCTCTTTGCCGAGTGTCGAAAAAAAACAGTTGGCAAAGAAAATTACAGTCGGCAAAGAGCCAGTTTCCTGTAGTGAGAGAAGCGGAGAGATGTGACTGTGAGACTACAGCCTGTCATTACAACAAAAATGGTTTTTCGGAAACGTCTCCTTTCATTAAGAGAGGCGATACTATCAAAATCTGCCTCTAAAAATGATTTTTGATCTAGTCCACCTCTAGAAATTGATATTTAGATGCAGCTAGAAAGCCCAGCTGCCTCTAGAAATGCCCTCTACTTTTAAGAAACGTCTTCTATTTTAAGAAGCCTCTAAAAATACCATTTCTAGAGGCAGTTAGTCTTTTTCCAGCCTTTGGAAATAGATTTCTAGAGACAGTTGTTAATTTGGTCCGCCTCAAAAAATAGGTGGAGCATAATAAAATTATACCGTTTTGAAATCAAATCGGATGAAGGCAAACTTTATATCAAATTGTAGTACTCGAACAGATCTTCAACTTTTTATTTGACGACTATTTTATTTGAAACCATTTAATGCCCAAAAATGATGTTCAAATTTTGATAATTTGAAATTCTTTTTTTTTTCAAATGACTTAAAACAAAGTTGTATTACTTGAAGAGACCTGCAACTCTGTAGTTGAGTACCTATTCATTTAAAACAATTTAATGACCTAAACTATTCATAAACAAATTGATAGTGTGTTCAACACCTTATGGATAGTTTTAAAAAAACACCTTATGGATAATTACCAATTTTTCTTAATCATCATAGCAGTAAGAACAAGAAGGAAATAATCAAAGTAGTCACACTCTCCTTTTTCTCAGCTGATGCTTTCTAGATGATGTCCAACAAAGATTCTACTTAAGTCATAAGGGGTATACCAACACTACACCTTGAATACTTTTCTTAGCAGCATTATAATTTTCTAAAGGTACTTTGCAGAAGATGCCAATCCATTGATACTAGAGCCTGTCCAGCAGAGTATATAAATATAAAATGAGGAACATACAGTTCAAACGACATGCAATAGTACTCAAAAGGGCAAAAGAACCAAACTAAGCAGGTTCACACAACTGAACCGTTGTAAGTCGAGAATAGTATAGCTTATCTCAGTAATCTAATCTGAGTTCCACGCTGGTTAGCAGACTCAACTACCTTTATCTATCTTTTAAGTTGTAGTCCAATGACGTACAGAACTTGCTTAGGGCACCCGCAATGTATAAGCTAGTTACTAGTTTTAAGTCAACTTTTTCAACAGTGCTAACTTTAGCATATAGCTCATAACATGAATGGCCACATATGACACTTTCACATGATCTTAAAATATGTGTATGAGCCTAGGTCTTAATCAAGAGCTAGCTTTTCTCTCTCTTCTGTTAAAATATAAAAAAATACTTGAGTTAACTTATGAGTCACCCATTGCAGGTGCCTTTGGTGTGCTTCTGCAATACTGCATGGCTTCTCTTCGCTGGTTATGTGCTTGTTATTTTATCTCTGCAAGGCTGCGAAAAGAAGACCCATCTGTTGCTTGTGGGAACTGGAAGAGAGCAAATTAACTAATGCTAGTGTAAACTACGCTCTTGAAAATGAGTGCACAATGCACTGGGACGAGTCTTCTTTTTAGGACCAAAGCAAAAAAGCTAGTTGGTCTGATACCTGCAAAGTTAACATATGCTTTATGGGCTAATTGTAATAAGACAACAATGAGTGTTATGTCCAACTTTAAGTGAGTCACAGAATTTTAATACGACGTGATGTTACCGTAGTGTAAAGTGGACATGCTGCTTTTCTACTTTATTAGCAGTTTAATTATGTATACAGAACAGTCGTTTCATGCTACAGATTTTTTATATATCACAAGTGTACATATGTTGTATGGGACAAAGTATTATGTTGTAGTATGTGAAACTCTTAGCAAAGATCTAGTCTTTGTATGTTGTAAGGCAGTAAATCGGTAGCATTTCATCTGGACTAGACACGAGATGCTCCGAACAAGTGTGTGTAGGAACAAAATAGACATGCATATATACCACAAGATCTTGTATATGGTTTCTTCGGAACTCTTATTGAACCATACTTGTCCTTGATCAGAGAGCGACGGCCCATTCCAGCAGCCTACCATACCACGGAGGAAAATTGTGGGCGACGCTTGCTCCCATGGTGATTGCAGATTTAACTAACTTGCCTAGCCAAGCAGCAGTGGCTCAACATAAAAGCTGGTGGCTAGCATATTTTTCGAACTTTCTTGTACTACTCACCTCACAGAGTGAACTTGCCATGAACTTTCTTGTACTACTCACCTCACACAGGGATGGGATTTCTTTGGGTTGAGCCTAACCGGGGATCCCCTGTCCTTTTGAACCCTATTTTTAATATAAAAAACGGGATGCCTCTCTAATTAGGCTTAGCCAACCAAATTTAAACCCAATTTGTCTTTGTCTTTCATGATTCATGGATACATAGTAATAAACAAAGCAATTTGAAACAAAAAAAAAACAATTTTGTAAATAAAAGAATATAAAGAGAAAAAATGGTCTACATGACGCATCTTTCATGATTCATAGAAAATATTACTGTGAGAAATAAGTAGATATGTATTGCGTAAAGGATTGCTGCACTCGGGAGCTCCCTCTGGCTAACACGCCAATGAAACGACGACAAGCGTTGATGTGGCGTTCCTAAACACAGCGCCCGCCATATGTGTGGGCCTAGATCTCCCTTGCTTGGGACATATCAATGGAGTCGTCAGTGGGTTAGGGTGCCCTCGGCGTTGTGGCCCCTTCCTCGCCACCACCCCTCCAAACTAGGGTGCCCCTTCCTTTCGCTCTATCATAACATCATAGAAGCAACTCCTACTACCAAGTATTACAGACAAAGCCAACGAGACCACCAATTCTAAAAACCTGGCCTTACACCGGAACCTCTACCCCCCAGATTGGATCAACGTCCATATATACGACATGGAATCAATATTCGCCTAATGTTCGTTTAAACCGTGTTTAAACAGTAAACAAAAGCAATCCATATTGTTTAAGAACTAATGGTGAATTGAACAGTTGGACCATTTAAACATAGTTACACCATTAAAACTCGATTGCTCTAAACATAATAAAATTGAACATGGTTAAATGAATTAAATGGCCATTTAATTTACCATTTTGTCAATAGTAGGAATACAACTACCACATTCGACACCCAACTAATTAACATCGTACGTATATGAAGCGGAATAGGATGTTGGTGGAATACTTACTTCTTATATGCATAAATTTATATGCATTCTGTCATATTTGGCTCATACATAAATAGTATTTTTGTTCTTGTTACCAATGCAAAATCATTTAGGTTGTTTGGCTTCGCTTAAACAATATCTAAACGGTGTAAACGCTAAAACAAAGTAATCGACTGTTTACTTAGGATAACACGGCATGGAATACACCAATACAATGACACATCACTACTACAGATTCAGTCATCAGTGCCGGCCACATCACTGCTGAAATTAGGACAACCGGCAGTGATGACCCTTCACTGCCGGTTCTAGGCTCTAACAACCAGAAAATAATTAGGGGGTGCGAGAACCGGCAGTGATGACAACTATCACTGCCGGTTTGTGCCTCCCGCCGGTAGTGATGACAACTCCACTTATCACTGCCGGTTCAAGCCAAGAACCGACAGTGATTTGATTCTATCACTGTCGGTTCTAGGATAGAACCGATAGTGATGAGCCTGACAGCATAAAAAGGTTGTAGCCGTCATCTTTTTCCTCCACTCTTTTATCCCGAGAACAGAGGCACGCGTTTGGGCCACTCCCTCCAATGTTGCGGTCGCCCAAATCCGTGAAGCTACCACTTGGATTTAGAAGAATGGCTTGATCTTTTTGCTTTAAGGTTAGTAACAAGCCTCCATTCCTTCGATTTTGTTGCTTAATTAGCTTTGTTTTGATGGCTATAATGCTTGAGTCTCATTCTTATTTCTCCATTCTTCTACAGAGCACTTTTCTAATTGATGGCTATAATGCATTGTTAGTATGTGATGTTATAATTGGTTCTTAGGAGTAGAGTAGATTCTTTTACAATGTTGATGAGCAAATTAACCCATGTGTCACCAAACAATGCATTGTTTGGAGCAGTGGCGGATCTACAGGGGGGGCTGGGTGGGCTCCAGCCCCCCCTAATGACTTGATTTACTACTAGAAACACTGTAGCAAAAATCTCAAATCACCGTTAAATCTTCATGCAAATCAACATCTCCATTGTTTTTAGCCCCCCCTTGATTCTCATCCTGCATCCGCCTTGAAGCTACATTGTTGTTCATGATCATGTCTCCAATTTTAGTATTTTTTTTAAATTAATGTCTCTATTTTTATGTGGCATGGAGTAGAATAATTGTTCTACAATATTGTGCAATAATTATTTTTTATGGGGCTGCGATTTTTAATTTATATGGGCATTGTTTGGAGCTACATTGTTATTCATGATCATGTCTCCAAATTTAGTCTTTTTTTTAAATTAGTGTCTCCATTTTTATGTTGCATGGAGTAGAATAATTGTTCTTCAATATTGTGCAATAATTGTTTCTTATTAAAACTTTCCTACGTTTCCTCTGCCCGGCCCATTTTACCTGTGCAGACATGGATCGAGGGTGGATGTACGATCTGTCATGTACAGACCAACGGTACTTGACGGGCATCGACGATTTCATCAAGCTCGCTAGAGCCAATGCTGGGGACTCACAGCCTGTATTCTGTCCATGCAAAGATTGCAAGAATACGAGAAAATGGGGCGACGTGGAGCATATACGATTGCACTTGATTACCAGGGGGTTCATGAAAGACTACACGATTTGGACTTTGCATGGGGAGGTTGGTCAAAATGTTGCACAAGAAAACAATGATGATGTGCCCATGCCTAGCGTATCCCTAAACGTATTTCTGCCTATTGATGATTACCAATGCTACACAGTACCTGTGCCTACCAACGATAATGTGTTTAGGAATACATTAGTTGATGACACAGAGGAAAATGATGGCATTTCACAGTTTCTACATGATGTGCATGGCGGATTCCTTAGTGCTACACAGTTGAAAAAACTGGAGATCATGAGAAAGGATGCAAAAACACCATTGTATCCGACTTGCCTAATAAGCAAACTAGAAGCCAACATCATGCTATTAGAGTTCAAATCAACGAATGGATTGAGTGATAAGGGCTTCGATAGCTTGTTAGGTATACTACATAAACTGCTCCCAAAGGGTAGCGAGATACCAGAAAAGACTTACCTGGCCAAGCAAATGATTTGCCCAATCGGCCTCGAGGTTGAGAAAATACACGCGTGTTTCAACGATTGCATATTGTACCGTGGAGAAAAATACAAAGACTTGGATGTGTGTCCCAAGTGTAAAGCTCCCCGATACAAGCAAGGGCCGTCAAATCAGGGAAGCAAGATCAGAGGAGGGCCCATAAAGGTCGTATGGTATTTTCCTATAGCTCCACGAGTGCATAGGTTGTTTGTAAATGCAAAGTCAGCCAAACTGTTGCGTTGGCACGGCGAAGAGCGTAAGAAAGATACAATGTTGAGCCACCCCGCCGACGGGTCGGACTGGAGGACTATAAACACTATGTTCTATAAGAACATCGGTGGAGAGGTAAGACATCTTTGGATAGGTTTGAGCACAGATGGGATGAATCCGTTTGACCAGGTTAGAAGCAATCATAGCACTTGGCCAGTGACGCTATGTATATACAACCTTCCACCCTGGCTTTGTATGAAACGGTCATACATCCAGATGCCACTACTAATCCAAGGGCCAAAACAACCTGGTAATGATATCGATGTGCTTCTACAACCAGTGATCGATGAACTACTACAGATGTGGGAGACGGGTGTGAAGGATGTTTGGGATGAGTACAAAAAAGAACATGTCACGATAAAGGCTATTCTTATCGCTACAATCACTGACCTGCCAGGGCGAGGTTGCTTGTCTAGAGAGAAGACAAAAGGATACACTGGGTGTGTCGAGTGCTTGGACGAGACTAATGCTATACATCTACCAGAAAACAAGAAGATGGTCTATATGGGACACCGTAGGTTCCTACGAAGGGATCACCCTTACCGTAGGAATAGAAAAGATTTTAATGGGACTACTGAGAAACGTGGACCTCCAAAGTATCAAGACGGGAAACAGATACTTAAACAAGTAAGCAAACTCACAGATGTTGTCCTTAGGAAGGGGGAAGGGGCAGTACCAGCGCCAGCCGGTAGTATCTGGAAGAAAAATCAATCTTTTGGGAACTACCTTATTGGCCACTTTTGAGTGTACGTCACTGTCTTGATCCAATGCACATAACTAAAAATGTGTGAGGTAACACACTTAACACATTGATGAACACCGGGGGAACAACAAAGGATTCTCTCGCGACACGCTTAGACATGCAACACCTGGGCCTTAGGAAGGAGTTGCACCCAATAACTCTTGAGGATGGCCACTTGAAACTTCCGGTGGCATCATGGACACTGAAAAAGGAAGAAAAGGCCATGCTTATTTCTTTCTTCAATGATCTCAAAGTGCCAACTGGCTACTGTGCGAACCCGAAGAGGCTAGTTAACATGAGAGAACTTAAGTTTAACTATGGTTGTATGAAGGCCCATGACTGTCATGTCATTATGACTCAGCTGCTCCTAGTTGCCCTGCGTGGTATCCTCCCTGACAAGGTCCGTGCCCCCATCATAAAGTTGTGTTCGTTCTTCAACGCGATCTCTAAAAAGGTCATTGAAGGGGCCAAGCTAGACCAGCTGAAGCAGGAGATAACCGAGATTCTATGCAGGCTTGAGATGCATTTCCCACCGACTTACTTCGACATATCAGTGCATCTACTTGTTCATCTTGTGGACCGAATTAAAGCCCTTGGCCCAATGTACCTACACCAGATGTTTCCTTTCGAGAGGTTGATGAAAATTTTCAGGCGGTATGTTAGGAATAGATTCAGACCAGAAGGGAGCATGGTAGAAGGATGGACAACGGAGGAGGCCATTGAGTTCTGCACATATTATATGGACATCAATCAGGTCGGAGTTCTAGTATCTCATCACGATGGAAGACTAGGGGGCAAAGGAACGATAGGTGAGAAAGCTGTCAAAATAGTCGAAGTGGTTTCCTTCAGACAGGCACACTTCGCTGTTCTCCAGCAGGCCGACGGTGTGATGGCATACATTAATGAGCACAAGCAGTTACTGCAAAGTAAGCACATCGGTAGGTCACAGGCTTGGCTTGAGAAAAAACATAAGGAGGAATTCAGTGACTGGTTTCGACGCCGCAGGCTAGGAATGGTGACGGGATGTCAGCTAGATCTCTTAGCTCCCGGACCTTCGACTACGGTGATGATGTACCAAGGTTATGATATAAATGGTTTTACATTTTACACAAAAAAACAGGATGGAAAGAGCACCAACCAAAATAGTGCTGTTCGTTTCGACGCCCACGATGAATACGGCACGGTGGAGGCAACATACTATGGTTTCATAGATGAGATATGGGAGCTAGACTATGGACGATAGTTGAAGGTCGCTCTTTTCCGTTGCCAGTGGGTCCGGCTAGATGAAATCAACACCGACAATGATGGGTTCACTACCGTTGATCTATCCAAGACGGCATACAGAGATGACCCCTTCGTCCTTGCAAAGGATGTTTTGCAAATCTTCTATGCAAGGGATAACAACACAAAGGGAAGACTACAAGTAGTCATGCAAGGCAAAAGGAAGATTGTCGGTGTTGAAGGAGTGACGGATGAAGAAGAGTACAAAGGTTATCAAGAAATGGCTCCTTTTGGGGCAGACATTACCCTACCTATTCTTGAAGAGGGTGACGAACCTGCTTACCTCCGGAGTGATCACGATGAGGCCATCATAGTTAGAATATCATAAACTATGTAATCCTTAATGAAATGTTGTTTTAGTAATTTGCATCGAATTTGAGATCATATGGAGTTGTAGAGATTGATGAGTTCTACCACTATTATTTTGGAATTTTGTTGATATAACGAATGTCATGTTTCCAACAAAGTGACATAACTTTGTGTGAGACAGAGCACTTTATGAGACATGCCTAATAAAACTTTCTCAAATTGAGAAATGACTAAAATAAAAGTTGTAGACATTCATGAGTTCCACAACTTTGTTGTTTACAACTTTTCCATTTGAGATCAATTGGGGACCCAAAATGTTTAAAAATAATCAATATCACTGTCGGTTCTAATAACCACCCGGTAGTGATGTCCCATATCACTGCCGGTTCTAATAACCATCCGGCAGTGATGCGTGGGTTATATAAGGCGCTAGCGCGCTCCAAGGCCAGTGCACGACACTTTGCGCGCTCGACGCTGTCCGCCAGTGCACGCCGCCGCCGCCCGACGCGCACTGCACGACGCCACAGCCCGACGCCGCCCTTCACGACGCCGTCCCCTACCGCTTCCTCAACGCCGCCGTCCCCTACAGCTACACCGACGCCGCCAGGAGCTCCTCCACGTCGCTGTTGAGCGCGCCACCCCTGCTTACTTGGTGAGTGCCCATAAGGTGTTTGATAGAATGCCCACCTCAATGTTGCTTTATGGGAGGGTGCAACCTGTGGCTGAATTGCTTGTTAGGTTCGTGATGCCTTTAATTGCTAATAAAACTTGTGTGCTTTGGGTTCTTCTTACCTGCTGAAGTGCTGACTGGCCTACTAACATGTATAACGAATTTGGATATGGCAACCTTCTTGCAGAATGCAGTTTCCCTTTTAGTGCTGAATCACATGTTGTCTAGAGCTCTGCACTGCATATAAATTGTGGCATCTGATTGCACAGGACATGCATATGTATAATTGAGACTGTTAATGTTCATTATATGTAATCTTTGTTGAAGTGATATCAATGGAAATTAGACGAATGGTGAGGGTGAAAATTACTCCCTTCGTCCACAAAGAAATGCAATTCTAGCACAGTACCAAGTTAAATTATCTCTAGTTTGACTAAATATATCTAAAAAACTCAATATTTATGATATCAAATAAGTATTGTTAGATTTGTCATGAGATATATTTTCGTAGTATACTTATTTGGTGTCATAAATATTAATTTTTTTACCAATATATTTGGTCAAACTTTAGGCACTTTAACCAAAGAATGCATCAAGAATTGCATTCTTTTTGGGACGGAGGTAGTATGTTGCTCATGCCTAATTGTAAGCAGTACAGGGACACGCTGTGTTATGACTTTTGGTGATTTAGTTTGCTACTTGTAGTAAATCCTATAATTTTGTTTGCACAACATGTTTGCCACTAAAATTGCCAATCAACTATACTACTATAGCATTAGAATATATATGTATTATATTCTGGGTGATTGTTAAAAGCCATCTGAAAATCAGTATCTGGTGGCATGAAAAGCAAGACAAGGTGGCAGCGTGTCGGCAGATGGAGAGGTATGGTGGGTGGTAAAATAGTTGATAGAAAAGTAGGTACCCACATGTGGGAATAGATAAGTGAGGAGGGATTTGGAGGGTCTCTACTTCTGAGGGGTCGGATAGGAAGCGTTCAATAACTTGGGGGCACATATTATCAAAAGATAACTCTGTGTTTAATCTGGAATACCGTCAAATAATGAAAACTTATACCATGTTACTTCAATAATAGACTGCTAGTTTCTAACAAAAAAATGCAGTCCTTGAATAGATTGCCAGCAGACTTACCATATGCCTATATGGAAGGACAGTAGTATCCCTCGACTCTGAGAGGCAAATAAGGTTTCTATTTTTTTAATTGCCTGTCGAAATGCATGTCCAGAAACATGACTCGTCATCGCCAATTCACCACCCGTCGCCGAACTACTGATACCCCACAAGCAGAGAGCACTGCGACAGGAGCGCCGCAGGATCCAACTAATGGTGGTGGTAACAATTAGGACGATTGGAGCCCTAGCCATTATCTGCAGCTAGACCAAGGAGACGAGGTAATAACTTAGGTCATACCTAATAACGCGATAGTAAGAAATCACGCTAGATAAGTTTGATGGGGACTTATTTATGAATTTTGAAGCAGGTTCCGTCGCAAGAGCCAAGTGATGAGGGTACCAGCAGGACTAAGCGTGGTGCAACAAAGCTTTCTCAAACAAGTAAACATTGACACATCTCTGAGTTCGACCAAGTAGGGGAGCCGGTGGAGCCTCTTAAAGCATTAGGCCCATACAAGAGTGTCATCGGGGCACTTGTAAGAGACTTTATCCCGATCAAATACAGGAAATAGACTGGTCGTGAGGATGACCCATGGAGGGTTCTAGAAAAGTGAGAAGGAGCTAGTTTGGAACAAGTTGAAAGGGTATTTCACTTTTCCTAATGACTATGACAAGGCGACAGTCAAGAAGAAGGCCAAGGAAATCATGGGTCGCTCGTTCAAGACTTTCAAGGGAACCTTGTACAAGTTAATCAAGGAGGACAGAGAACCGAATTTTGAGAGAGGTCAATACAACAAGCAGAGAGACTTCTGGGAGGAGTTCAAGGCTTACAAGCTATCCGAAGAGGCCAAGGCATCAAGCGAAAGAAATAGAGCAAACTCGCTTAAGGCAAAGGATCCTCATCGCCTAGGATCGCGTGGCTATGTAAGGAAGATTCCGGAATGAGAAATGGAAGTCCAGAAACTAGAGCAGCACGGCGTTAGGCCTCAGACAAGCGATTGGCAGCCCAGATCAGTAAACTACCTACTCGCAAGGGGGCACAATACAATAGTGACAGGAGCCTTAATGCCAGTAGTGAACCCGTCAGCAATCTCCTCCAGAGGATTTCAACCTTAACTGAGGAAGTGAATAGAGGTAACCGCAAGTCCGATAGAGAAAATGACGTGCTCACACAAGCACTTGGAAACAAGGAGCACCCCGGTCGCACTAGAGGAGCCGGGAATGTTCCTTGGGTGAAAGCATTCGAAGGTGAATCTTCATCCTATAGGAGCCGGGCGAGGGCTAGAACGCAAAGAGAAGAAGAGCTCCAAAGGTTTCGAAAGGAAATCGAAGATAGCATGGAAGCACGGATAGCTGCTCAAGTTGATGCACGAGTTATGTCAGCTATGCAATCCATGTGTTCGACACAACCGCAGCCTATCCCGACTTTGAATAGCCCAGTGCCCAAGGGTCGCAGTAGCTGCGGCTCAACCCCTATGCTTGACGAAGAAGAGGTCAGTGCTCCTCATCCGGTGGACAACATCACTGGACCTATTAATGTCAGGTTGTACATCCGTCAGCAGTGGACAAAAGATAAGGTGGCGGTCGGACAAGCATTTCCAAGAGGAGGCGGCATCATTCATGGCAAGCCAATGCCACCCGGGTATGCCAGGATCAGCATTGATAAGATCTTGGATAAGAAGTACAATAAGATACACATTGATTTCCCAGTGGAGGAAGATAGGCCACGTCTTGTTCACAACTTGGGCACTCATGTGGCTTGGCGCAAACGCTTCATCAAGTTGGATGAGTAGCCATCTTCGGATGATGAGGAGTGAATCATCGGCATCGCCGCCGCCAAGAGGTTTCTCTCCTCTGCAAGATCCTCATTCTCCCTCTCCTGCCTCGAAAGAGAAGACACCTCCTCCACCGCCAAAGGAGAAAACACCTCCTCTACCTTCTCCATTGCCAAAGGAGAAAACACCTCCTCTACCTCCTCCACATCCTCCATAGCCAAAGGAGAAGACACCTCCTCCTCCTCCGCCAAAATCCAAAGTGCGATCAGGTTCGACCTCGCAACACAAGAGGTCATCAGTTTCGGTTGGTAATGCTCCCCAGACAAGTAAAAAGAAGGTGGATGCTAGCATTACGAGTAAGATGAAGGACCCGACTGTGGAGCCTCCAAGCAAGAAAGCCGCCGTTGCCTTCTTTAATCGAATAGCCAGTCTACCTAAGTGGAGACAACAGACCAAATTTGAAAGGCAACACAACAAAGAGAGTAATCAAATCAGAGCTAGAGAAATACACACCAAAGAATTGCTAGAGATACAGAACTTGGCCAACAACATGGGCATATCCATGGAGAGGGCTACGGAGTTGTATTACGGAACGAGAGATTTTGAAAAAGCCACGGTCGCATACAAGTATTCAAGAGGCAATCCTTTGGTCGCCACCGAACAAGAGTATAGAGATTTGCCAACATACATGCGACAGTTGCATGATTATTACTCCCTGGATACTGCCAAAGGAGACTGTGTCGGTTTTGAAGTTTGCATCCCTCCCGGACTAGTTTTTAATCATCCTGAAGAAACGGTGCATATTATTTATTATGAACACCTCTTTCAGCTCTTCCAACAGCGCTCGCTCGATACGCAGATTTTGATGATATGGTGTATGTAAGTACCCTACCCTCACAACGTTATAATAAACTACGTGATTTGCATTTGAATATATCATATGTTTATTATGCAGGTGTATGGCAAAATGGTGCATAAAGAAGCAATTGAGCAATATAGACTTCTTAGATCCCATATTTGTAAATGAGACAACATGCACCACCCCTGGTGAAGATGACTATGTACCAACAAGTTTGAAGATTGAGTTTGAAAGGATGTTCAGAAACAACAAAACAAACGTACTCCTACCCTACAACTGCGAGTATGTGTTCTCGACCCTTATTTTAGTGTTTCTTTTCTTGATATGTCATTCAATAACATGGACTTTGTGATTGTAGCAACCATTTCATCCTCGTAGATATCTATCTTCAAGATTCACATATCGAGGTGTGGGACTCAAAGAAAAAGCCACTTTCTCTTATCGACCCCATAGTCAAAGTGCTGAATAAGTAAGTGAACCCAATATCACAACACTTTCTAATCACATAGGATATTGTAATGTCCTCGGTCTTCACACTTCATTTACAATGTAACATAGAATGAAGGCATTACCTAATTGGAAAAATCTCGATAGCAAGATGCAAAAGCAATGGAGTGTCCCATTCAGTGTAAAGTATATGGAGGATCTCAAGACCCTAAATCAACCGATGGGGAACAACGAATGCGGGTTCTATGTGATGTGGGCAATGCTAAAATACTTTGGCGCAAAAACAAATAAGGAAGATGACATGGTACGTAGGCATCCCATTTCTATTGTTTTGTCTTACATTTGTGCATCTCTATATCATCTTGCTTCAATTACAGCGCAAAGCAAACAATCACAACCAGTTGCTAGATTTTGAGATGAGAGGAATTCAAGAGGAGATAGCAAGGTTTGTGATGGACGAGATATTGACCAAGAAAGGATCATTCTCCATTGCGAGGACTAAGAAGTACAAGGCGCAGTACGGAAGAGACCACATTGATAGGCTATTGTAATGCGACTCTTAATTCGATACTTAAAGTTTTTTTTGAAACTTTTGTAATATAAATGTTGATGGATTTGTATTGTCGCTGATCAACAACCACCTTCACTTCAATATCAAATTGATCGATAGCAACCACCTCCACCTCCCCGACCTCCCACCCCACCACCTCCCCTCGAAATAAAAATAAAACAATTATTAAAATGCAAATTGTGAAAAGTATATCACTACCGGTTCAAAGAAAACCGGCAGTGATAATATAATCTACACAACCGGTTGGTTAAAACAACCGGCAGTGATGGCTCAAGTATCACTGCCGGTTTGTAACACGAACCGGCAGTGATACATGAGCTATCACTGCCGGTTTGACATAACCGGCAGTGATGTGATCAGCTCATCACTGCCGAGTTGGTTATGGCGGTTCAAAATCCGCCAGTGAAGGGGGTTTTGAACCGCCAGTGATGTCCTTCTCTGCTGTAGTGCATCCGCTGCACAGAATGCACGTACCACCACAGACGCCACCAACATAAAAAGCACGTCCAGTTCAGACAATTTAAAAACAAAACAATGTCATGTGGCTTAAACCACCACACGTGTACCAAAGAACAGTGTACGAAATTATACATACCGCATCCACATTAGGTCTTATTTAAGCGTAGTCAGATTCACATTAATTCACATGTGTTAGGAGAATTGTGAGAGAAATTGGATTGAGCTGATTCGGACAACATCCAAACAAGGCCTAGCGCTTAAATACACACACCAAAACAACGGGCCAACCCATACCTGAAGTGTCTCTTGCACAAGCATATAGGCCCAACAGGAGCTTCCTAGAAAAGGCCCAAACACATAAATGCACACTTTTGCTAAAAAAGAAAAAACATAAATGCACACTTGAACGGACATGAACACCCAGCACCCGCGATTCCGCGAATCATCCGCGCTTTGCTGATTCGGACATGAACCAGGTGGTAGGTGGTCTGCATCCCTCACGGTGCACCACTGCTACACGTATGCGCTGTCTTCGTTTATTTTCCAGTCACCACGCAACTGTGTTTTCCTTTGTCTTACTCTATTTCATTTCCATTTCTCTTTTATTTTTTTATTATATTTTCAGCAAGCAACTCCGTCCATTCCACACGCCGGTGCAGGCACCTTGCGATTCTCCTTTTTTTTTCTTTCTTGTATTTCTTTTTTATTCTTCTTTTTATTGTATTTTATTTACTTTTCTAATTATGTTTTTTCTTTGTTTCATGTTAATTGTGTCTTAGTTTTTTAATTATTGGGTTATCGAGCTAATTATATTCTTTTTCTTTTCATGGTCCGGATTGGAACGAGCGGCTGCAGCAAGTGTGCTTCTATTTTTTTTTATGTTTCTAGTTCTTTCTCCTTTTTCTTTTCCTTTTTGGTGTTGTGTATTCTTATTTCATTTGATTTATCTTCTTTCTTTTACTTTCTTTTTTCTATTCAAGTTATTTTATCTTTGTTTTATGTTTCTAGTGTTTTTTTGCTCGGTTGTTCTAGGAACTCATCATGTCCAACAGATCAGACAGAAGTCTCCCACCGAC
Organism: Saccharum spontaneum; assembly: GCA_022457205.1. Classification (NCBI taxonomy): domain Eukaryota; kingdom Viridiplantae; phylum Streptophyta; class Magnoliopsida; order Poales; family Poaceae; genus Saccharum; species Saccharum spontaneum. The sequence continues at coordinate 25,201,092 of CM039597.1, forward strand.
CAGCGGATAGCTGCTGCAGATGTTTATCTTTCCCTCAAGGAAGGATCGCTCGAACATGAGGGTTGCTTCGCGGCCGCGCGTGTTGGTGATCTTTTTTTTACTCTGATTCATTCATATATCAAGGATCAGAAGGCATACAATCTTCGGTCAACAGATTGACAATGCAGGATGGGGCTGAATGCCACCCACCCACCCTGTTGCCTTCTGAGACTTGTTTAGCTAGAGTATGGGCTACATGATTACAAGATATATTAGCATACACTAGAGACAAAGCATGAAAAACAGTACATAACTCTCTAATAATCTCTCTGATGATCGGTGAAACACGCGAACGCTGCAGCTCACCCATTTCCCAAAGCTTCACTACCTCTTGGCTGTCTGTTTCAACTTGCAAATTTTGGATACCCCGGCTTCCAGCATAGGCCAGTGTCCAAGCCATCGTGACAGGTATGGCTTCCATCGTCAGTGCGTCCAAGCCACAGGGATGCCACTTCGCTATGCCGCCTCGGAAGGTGCTGACTTGATCTCGGATGACAGCTCCAATCACACCTTGGCCAGTGTCCGAATAAAAAGCCGTATCAATATTGCACTTAAGCCAACCATCAGGCGGTGCAGTCCACCTTGGTCGACTGACTCGCATAGCCGGCTGCTTTGGAGGTTTGACGAGCAGCCAGATATCATGCGCCATGTCAACTGTCCATTGAACTATTTCATCCAGCGGTAATTGCTCAGCTCCATGGCGATGCTTGTTCCGCTGCATCCATAGAGCATACGTTCCAATGATGAGGACACTGCGATCAGCCTCAGGGTAGAAGTCCTCCTTCATTACATCAGATGCCCAAGTATAGGGGTGCAGCCGGGGCAATTTAACTCTTGTCAATTCCTTCTGCCAGAAGAGTCTCGCCATCGTGCACTCAGTTACTGTGTGCTTAATAGACTCCGTGTCCGCCCCACACACTCACAGAAGCTTGTTGGTTCAATATGTCGCCGGTGGAGAATGTCCTTAGTCAGAATAAACTCGTGTAACACTCTCCACCCGAAAACCTTCACCTTTGGTGGAACAACCAGCTTCCAAATTCTTTTTTTTCATGTTGTGGCAAAACCGTCTGAAATATCTCACTTTAGAAGGCATTTTGTCTTTCACTGGACATAAATGCCCTGTTCGGCAGGCTGTTTTTTGGCTTATAAGCCGGCTTGGCGGATTTGCTGTGAGAGAAAAACACTGTTCCACGGCTGATAAGCTCAGCCGAACAGGGGGAAAGTAACCTGAAAGTAAGCTAAATCGAACAGTTCCGTCGAGCACACCACAAGAGAGAACTCAAAATAATCCACATTTTATATCCAGAATCTAATAATGAGTACGAGCTTACAATACATACTCCATTTCATATAACATAGAGTTTTAGAAATTATTTATTATAATACCAGAGTTCAGAGTCTCAGAACTTAAACAACAGAATAGAAATAAACAACTAGCGAAAAGATACAAGGATCCGTCTGTACCCACCAGAAGAATCCTTCACACAAGAGCTACTCTTCAAGCTGCACCTGCAATAAGCGTAAATAAACCCTGAGTACGCAATATATTCGCAAGACTTACCTGACTACTGGGAATATATATATTTCCCGACTTTCAAGGGATATGATACGCAGTATGGCTTGTGGTTTATTTTGTTTTGCGGAAAGTATTACTAGCATTTCGTCTTGAAGATGAAGTTTTATTAGCAGTCAAGATTAGTTCATTATCCAACCATTCTATATAAGCACATGTTTTACTTTCAAGTAAGGGTTGAGCAAGCAGAGTCATTTTACCATATTTCATTTCCAGTTCTTACTACGGTGCTAGACAATAGCCAAGCCGTACCGTCACGTAAAAACGACAATTCATGAATCAATGTAGCCCAGCTGGGTACCCCGAGAACACACGCCTCGCTTATACCCCAGACACAAACAAAACCAACTAATTCCACTCCTGTCGAGGGGTCCAGGTCTCCGTCCAAACTTGGACTTCAAGCCCCCACACTTGAGAACAGGTCTCAGTGCGGTGCCTAGACCTCCACCTTTCCCCGCCTCCAATCAGTCGGTCTAGAAAGAGATGAAACCCACGACAAGAAAGTAATGAGCATTTCCGCTCCCATAAGCAAGTATGTGCTCAGGATAATAAATATGTGACCTGACTACTATCCATAGCAACGGACGGTCCTCAATCGACATGGACAGGGAACAGTGCAACCAAGTTAAGCCCCGCGGGCGCGGGACACAACTTGTTACACCCACCAATAATCTATTCCTTATCCCTGTCCGGTCACCATTTTCTTTCCATCTTTTTATTATGAGTGATAAGAATGTTCACATGTTTGTGAGTAACGACAGGTTACCTACGCTACCGTTAAACCTAAGCATAGCAGCTACTCGATTATGTACTAGTAAGACTCTTAGGATAGATATATATATATATACACATGGTTTCTATATAACTCCTGCAACGTAAATACATAACACATATATATTCGGTGATTATAAAAAATAAGGGTCATGCGCCAGGGCTTGCCTTGGGCAGGCGTGGTGTCAGCAAAGTCAGTCAGCGGCTCTTAGGTCTCCTCCTGCATGAGGACCTCCTCCTCGTACTCCTCGACGATCTCCTCGTACTCGGGCTCGTCGGCCATCACCTGCTCTATCGGCTCGTGCTCTATATGCATGCAAGGATGATGCAATAATTAAAATGTAAGCCGACAATGCTAAAATACAGCAAGTATAATACCAACAAGCTAACCAGTCTAACCATAGTACTAACTAGCAGGCTATTACCACGAACATGTGAGAAACCATTTTTATAAAGTTGTAGATCTTATATTTATGGTAATAAATAGCTAAGAGCAAGAACAGTTTATAACTCACTCATAGCACCTATTTAAAGGCTACAAAAATTTCAGGAGGTGCCTAACACATGTACTAATCTACGGTAAAAATTTCCGATTAAACTCATTTACCAAACAACCATGAAAATAGCATAATAAATAAAGAACCCTATTTATTTATTTATAGAAGACCTAAAAACAGTAAGCACTAGATGATTTAATTTACTCTATCACAAAGTGCACATTATCAGGAGTCTAACAAAACTAGAATCATGATTTTAGGACTTAAATTCGAATTTATGTAGATTTTACAAAACTAAACCGATGTGATCCATCTCTAAAAAAAGAAGAAGCTACCCCGTGCTTCTCTTAAAATCTAATCAGCCCTTTTACTATTCATGTCTCTCTTACTAATTCACACATAACACCCTGTATGTTTTTCCTTTTGCACCAAAACTCCCTCCCTCTCAATCTCACCTACGAAACAGAGGAGCTCGCGGGCTGACCAACGCGCACAACACCTCGAGGACGTGGAGGCGGTGGCGTGCTCGGTGGCACAGAGATGGCCGAGCGGTAGGGTCACGGCGGCGGAAGGAGCTAGTGGGCGCGGAGAGTGCTGGGGTGCAAGGCGCAGGGTGCACGGCAGACGCCGAGTGTGGTGTCGTGGCCGCGGGAGCGACGTGAGACAGAAAATGGTTAGCTTGGCTTGCTCGGCTGCTGGTGCTCTCCTACTGATGCTCTAAAAGAAACGTCGGATGCTCGGCTGGTGCTGTAAAAGAGCACACATTGCTCGGCTGCTGGTGCCCGGTCAAAAATTTCGGCCACGATAACCAACTGCATCGCTGCCCATTAAAATTTGGGAGAAGACAAGAGGCTAAGTCGGTCAAGTCTGTATGCCTGTGCCCTCTCTCTATGCACAACAAGGAAATAAATTGGACGTTGCACACTCTCCCCTTTCTCCTTCGTGACCGGCTGCTGCGCGCTGCTTGCTGAGCTGTTGTGCATGCGTGAGTGTGTGGCTTGGTCAAGGGCGGCAGAGGGCGTGGCGCACACGCTGGGAGCAGCAGAGTCTTTACAAAGACTAACTACAGTGTATAAACAAAGACTTTGAATAGTGGCCAAATTAATGAGGAGCTGCTACAGCATGAAGAACAGGGGGATGAGGAATGAAGCAGAGTTGGAGAGAGGAGAAGGCAGAGTGGAGTGCATGTCTTTTTACTGTGCAGAGTGGAGGCTCTTGACTTGCTAGTACCTGGGCTTTCACAAGTAGTATATGCACATACTAGTATAGTACTAGTAGAGAGCAGGGCTCACGTGTAAACGGCGAAAGGGAAAGATTAGGAATATTAATTAATCGGTGACAGACTAATTTCATATGGACCAATATATTTTTCTATAAACCGTAGCAACGCTAAATATTGAGACTAATGAAATATCTTGATTATAAAATAAGACACACGGCTATAGACATAATGTAGAAATTTACGCATTCTCTTATTTTTGCTAAATACCAATATATATAAATAGATATTATAATTACAAGAAGCAAGCTAAAACGCTGAAGGGCATCCGAAGTGTGCCACAAAAAATGAACCCGATTTCTAACACGTTATCAACACAGTCATGGTAGCGGCTGAGTCAAGTCTTCTATACTTAGGATTGTCTTCAACATAAGATTGGATTAAATTCTAAATTTTTGTTTTTGCAAGCCTCAAAATATTCTAATGGTTTGAAGATCCTGCTCACTTACTAGAACGTTACGATATTTTCATAACTAGAAGCAACGGAATTTTTATATACATGTATTTAATAAAAAGCCTCATCACGACATTAATTATTAAAGACATGTCAATAATCTTGTATTTCCTAATGATTTGACCTATCACTTTTATGGAAACCACAAGATTAAGCAACACACCAAACATGCAATGAAGGATAATTATGATGCTCATAACATGACTAAGCATTTTAATTAGCGCTTAACACCGAGGGTGTTACACATGTGTCATCTGCTGATGCACTAGCTTGCAAGGGCACCCAGTTTTCTGTATGCTGATCTAACCATATAATCTCCATGCTTCTCCAGTTCCCAATCCCACCAGTCGTCCTCCTGTGGCCGCAGAGGGATTCGGAGAATAGCATTGGCATCGATGGGAAGAAAGATTGCTTTCATGACTTCCTCATTCCACAACCCAGCCTCTGTTATAATATCAGAAACATTGATCACCTCCTGGCCCTCATGGGGTGTGATGGGCCTCGCATCGAAATGTTTCGGAATCCAACGATCATTCCAGATGTTAGTGGACCGGCCATTGCCAATTCTTTTGATCAAGCCTCTTGTCAGAACATCTCTCCCAGCTAGGATCGATCTCCATGTCTGACTTGAGTGTTTCTTTCTCGTGCAACTCCAGAACTCTCCGTCATGAAAATAACGGCCTTTAAGCACCCTGGGGCACAGACTATCTGGGCATGTGATGAGCCTCCAGCCCTGCTTGCCTAACATGGCTTTGTTGAAGATGTGCAGGTCTTGGAAGCCCATACGTATACCTCCCTTCGATTTGTGTTGCGCCAACCTGTCTGCATCTGCAGACCATCCCCATCCGCAGGCCAACACTGGCCTCTGCTCCTCCATCGCTGCCCTATGCCCAACTTGAGCACTTGGAAGGGGAAGGACCCAGACAGCCATGCTAGACCTTGCTGGCGGTGTTGGAGGCTGAGGAGACACCGAAACGAGAAGGAAGATGTAACACTTGATCTAGTTTTGAAACATCAAGTGCAACATATGTCTTAAGACTGATGCGTCTGAAACACTTGCAAAAACACCTCAAAATACTTAAAACCATTGTAAACATATGCAACATTCAGATAAAAACATTTACAACATATGCACGAACATATGAACATCTAGATAAGCACAATTGCAATATATGTCTGGAAAAACTGATAAAACATTAGGAACAAAAGCTTGCAACATACGTGTACGACCATTGCAACATATGCAACATCCCGATCTACTTTTACAATATCCATATGAATCACTTGCAACCTATACAACATAAATGTCACAGACTTGCTAGCCTTGGACCTCCGTTTCGGAGCGCGTCGGACGCTGTTGCCGTGCACGCAACAGTGTATCAGCTGACGATGCTAATTACGAATCCCATCCTTTGGAACACAGAAACAGTAGAAAAGACAAACATGCGGCGTTGGATGTACGTGCTCAGAATGAGGCAGGCAACACGTATGGACATCATCTCTCTGGCAACGATTTTTTCATAGAACCATGGATTAATGACAGTCCACGCAGCCGCGCAGGAGCCAAGAAAATTTCCACCCAACATTAACGTCATGTTGCAAGCAACATTCATCTATTACACTTTTGTAGCGTCATTCTAATCAAGCCTACTAAAATATTAATATAATGCCATGTTACAAGTGTTGGATTTTAATTAGGCAAGGCTAATTTTAGTTCAATTAAAATCAAAAAAAATCTAAAGGCCCATATTAATATTTTGTTAAAAGATGGACTCAATAAATAGGCTGTGGCGGTGCGTTACGGCAAAAATCAGTGCACACCCGGAGGTTAAAGACAAGAGCAAAAAAGTGATTTCCCCTACCTTCTCTCTCCGCGAATACGAGAAATGAATGAGTTAAATAATAAATGTGGTATGTTACGGCAAATGTACACAATTTTATAATTGTACTTGATATATTTCGCTTTTTACAGTTCGAATGGTGTCCTGCAGCAAAACTTTCCTCAAATAGGCATCACTTTGTCCACTGCCAGTTCTAGGTGGGATAGCCAGTTTGGAAGAGAGATGTGATCTGGGAGGACACGGCTGCTGAGAGGAAAGCATGAGAGATGTGATCCGGGAGGACACTGCTGATCTAGTAAGAGGGACATGTTTATTGTTACTCCCTCCGTCCCTAAAATGTTGGTCGTCACAATTTGCATGCGGATAACATTGACTCAATTTATAGAAAATACGTGCAACATTTCTATCTTCAAATAAATTTATTAAAAAACTAGATTCAAATATCTATCCAATGATACTAATTATGTATCATAAGTATTAATATTTTTTAATATATATTTAGTCAAACTTGTTTCTCAGAAAGCGAAAACGATAGACATTTAGGGACGGAGGGAGTATTACATTAGGAGACACTAGTCCATCAACCCGTGCTCTTGCACCGGATAGAATCTAAGAAGACATAAGAATTAGTTACTACTGCTTAACACATTTAACTAATATTAAATTGTACTTTTCACGGTTCATTTTCTAACACAAACCCGTGCACTTGCACGTGCTAACGATATGTAAATCTAAATTTTTTTCTGTAAACACAATAGATTCCTTACTTAATAGGTCATGAACAAATAAAGTTTCCACTAAAATTTGGGTATAGACTATTTAGAATGTTGTGGCAACAAATGGAAACTATATAAAATAAGCCCCTCAATTAGTAAAACCTTATTCTCCCTCTAGCTCTAGAATAGGTTAAGTACATTTTATAATAAGAATAAAGAGATAAGTACACACATGTACATTTGTTCCCATAGAGTGCCCACAAACTATGTGATTAGGTTTATTATATCTTTTGAATAATGAAAAATGTATCATAGTCATAAGAAAGACATGCAAATTATTAGCATTCTACAAACCATACAAATCAAGACATATATAGATCTAAATGGAAATCGAAACTGCTGACTCGCATTTTGATGAATTTGCTCAAGCATGAACGTCTAAAAGCAGTACAAACATCATTAACTGTACTTCAGTTGACCAGTTTCTTGTTGTAGTAGTAGAAGCGTAAAACACCCAAGAAAGTGAGCATCCAAATTTTTGTAACTTGGACTACAACGTAAGAGCATCTTCAAGAGTCTTTCCAAAATTTACTCTCTAAATCATTATTTAAAGATCTTGGGTAAAACTTGTTTTTGTACCCTGCAACAGCTTTTGTCCATCTTGTGTAAAACTTGTGTGCACTCTAGAGAGTCATCCTCTTTCTCCATCTTTAGATAGCGAGAAATCTAGAATAGAGAATGTCTATATTTGGAGATCCAATTAAAGAGGTTGAAGGCAAATTTTGTCACCAAAATCTCCATTCCTAAAAATTAGAAAAAAATATAGTCTCCTCGAGTTGCTCTATGAGCAAATATTTGGATTGGTCATATGCATTCGGCAAAGAATATCTTTGCCGAGTGTTTTTTTTTTGCACTCAGCAAAGCAGCTTTTTTGCCGAGTGTTTTTTTTTTGCCAAGTGTTTTTTATTTAGCACTCGGCAAAGAGCTTCTTTGCCGAGTGCCCGAAGAAAAACACTCGGCAAACCACATGGCACTCGGCAAAGAACCGGATTCCGGTAGTGATGCATGCAGTAGTAATCGACTTGTTTTGATATCTTTTCCTTATTAAACGATAATTTTCGAACAAATTGTTACTATTTTTTTAAAATAGATATTGTCCCATGTCAAAACATCTCCCTTCACAATCTCGTAAAATAACACAATAACCACCACATGTTTTGTGAAATTTCATAAAGTGGTTTAACTAATTCATGTTCTAAATTTAAGCCACAAATAAAATAGGACGATTAGATCTCCTCATATTCCAGAGCCCTTCTAAATTAAACTTATCTCCATAGGGTGCATCTTAACAAAAATTCTCCGTTAAATATTTCCTTTCTCCAAGATTCCCCAATCCCAAATAACATATAGGGTGGACAATATGTCATTGTCACCCCAAATTGAACGGACATAAAGGAAGATTTAGCATATCACTAAATATAGCATGTTGATGGAGAAACTGTTGGATGATGATTTTTATTGCATACACGTCAATCAAGGCTTTAAGAGGTTGGATAGGGAAACTATTATTCGAGATGTTCTGCCTGCATTCTTTGTTCTAGGACTGTACTGGACTATTTTTAGGCCACGGATCAGTGAAGCACTTTCTTCCTAGGTTGTTTAACTTCTAAGTGATTGTATTTACTTACGAGTAACTCATATGTATGGCCTTTTTCTTTTATCACAAAAGGTTAAAAAATTGAATATTTTAGTTACATTGTTTATGTAGAGATACATGGATGCATTACCTTGATGACTTGGACCTCATACACTCATTGCATATCAACCATTATATATCCTAGGTCCAAGCTCTGATCTTTCTACTCACATCAGGTTTGCATCGAATATTGCCTATAATAGGAAAAATAAGCATAAGACAGAACAAAACATGTTATTTATAAAAAACTATTTTAGAGATAGAGGAAGGGCACCAAAAAAAAATGCCATGGTCTGGATGATTTTTCTCAGTCAAACCAACCTCGCAATTTGCATGATTGTCCATTATTGCATGGTGCATCTTGCCCATCTTGGAGGTTGACGTCAGATCGATGCGATGCTTAGTGATGCAAGCATCTGAATTTCCGTAGTACAAAGCAACAGAGCAGAATGAAATCCGCAACACCTGAATCACAAGCTGTGCCAAGTCACTCCTGTGGCTTGGTAGGGAAAGGCAGGTTCATGTGCTTGTAGCTCGTGAATCTGTCGTCAACCGCAATTGTGCCCAGACACGTAGTCGTCGGAGGCCAGGTACACGGCGCCCTGTCAATGTCCACCGCCTCGCAGGTGGCGCCCTTGAGCTCCCCGAGCCCCCTGATGATGGCCGCCACCTGCGCCTCGTCGGCGGCTCCGCCCAGCGTGGGCACCGCGTACGGTGAGATGCAGTTGACGCGGACGTCGTGGCGCGAGAGCTCGGCTGTGGCGGCCTTGACGATCCCGGCGATGGCGAACTTGGACAGCGAGTACGGGTACGTCCTCAGCCCGCCGAGGATGCCGCTGATGCTCGCCATGCAGAGGACTGAACCCTCTGCCGGCAGCAGCGCCCGCGGGCAGCGTCGCCAGCTTGACGCGCGCGGCGTGCTTGATCCCCGCCAGCGTCCCGAGCACATTCACGGACATGACCGCGTCGAACTGCGTGAAATTCAGGCTGGCGATCTGCGACGTGCCAGGGGACAGCGGGAGCACGACGCCGGCGCTGTTGAGCAAGACATCCAGCCGGCCGTGCCGCGCCACGGCGGCGTCCACGGCCGCAGCGACGCTGTCCTCGACGGCGACGTCGCAGGGCACGAAGGATGAATTTGTTGCGTAGATAGATTAGATTACCTCCGATATCTTTTATGGAGAAGAATGTTTGTTACTATGATGTCAGCACTTGATATAGTTCTGGGTACTCGTTGGATGGATTTTCTGTTTTTCTCCTAAAAAAGAGATTTTTATTTTTTTAATCTATATATAATGGCAGAGGTGGATAATTTTTTAATAACGAAATAGATCCAATGGTCATGGGTGGCTATAGACTTTTGATACGATAGCCGGATGTTTCTGATTAACATGAAAATTTCTAACATTTATTTTTTTTCTTAGTGTATCTGGTGATAGTTAACGTTGAGCCCTCATTAGGGCCTCCAATTAGTAATAGTAAGATAAGATAGTATGATGTTAAGGAGCACCATAAAAGTTTTCTCTTATTTATTAGGAGAAAGGTCCAAATACAACCGAGAAACAAAACTTGAGACTAGACATATATGCCTTCGAATTCGCATACATAATTTTACTAATGGTGATCGATTGCAACGCAATGCTCCGGTGCTGTTGACTTGACATAATCATTTCTGATCTTCTTCAGCGTCACTGCCACATCCGTCATAGCCATCCTTTGCTCCGGCAAGTCAGTGGAACAGACCAAGCCCAGCTTGAAAATTGGCACAAGAAAGCCACCCATAATATTTGTAGAAGCAGAGCCACAGCCATCCAGCAGAAGCTGGTTGTCGACAACACTGACAAGCTCTGCAGGAAACGCCTGATGTACCCACTGCCTGATGCTTAGCTCTCCCAGAAACATGGCATCCGTGGGTCTCTTCCCAGTGAACACTTCAAGCAGCATGATCCCATAGCTGAACACGTCGCTCTTCCGCGATGCTTTTCCAAGAGATCCATACTCTGATAACAAAGTTACCATAAACAAAAGACAGATCGAAATATTAATGATTGATCAAACATAGTTAATCTATTAAAGGTAACTCTAATCATCTTTGATTGGGCATTAGTGCTACCTGGTGCCATGTAACCAATTGTTCCTGGCATGCTTGCAGAGATCATGGAGCTATCATCACCTAGCAGCAACCTTGAAATGCCAAAGTCTGCCACATGCGCGGTCATGTCCTCGTCAAAGAGAACGTTGCTAGGCTTCAGGTCACAGTGCAAGACCACCTCGGAGTGCTCATGGTGCAGATACTCCATTGCTGCCGCCACGCCCAGCATGATGTCCAGCCTCTCAAGCAGCCCCAGGTGCCTTCTACCTTCAGAGTGCAGGAGTGCCTCTAAGCTACCGTTGGGCATGAACTGAAGAACAAGTGCTCTGAAGTCCAGGTTGGAACATGTATTCAGAACCTTTATCAGATTGCGATGTCGTGCCATTCGGAGCACACTGCACTCGGCGTCAAAGCTTCTCATGGCATATTCCAGATGCGTGTGTATAACTTTTATTGCAACCACCGCACCGTTGCTCAGCTGGCCCTTAAAAACTTTCCCAAAGCTTCCAGACCCCAGCATGTTATCATCACTGAAATTGTCAGTAGCACGAACAAGCTCATGGTAGGAGACTAACTGATGGCTGATCATGTCGACCATACAAGCAGAAATCTCTTCACGCTTGTTGACTTTCTTTCTGAACATAATGTATAGGAAGCAAGCCAGAACTGCAAGTATTATTATGATTATAGTGGGGAGCAAAAATCTCATCTTGTGACCATGACCACTGGTTGTGTGAGATTTGGCTGAACATGGTGGCAATCCCAAGCGTGAAGCACCACAGAGCCCTGCGTTCCCCATCAGTGATTGCAGCGTGATGTTTGAGAACACACCACCTTCTGGTATCTGACCGTGTAATTTATTGTAAGACAGGTTCAAGATAGTGAGGATGGTAAAATTTGACAAGTACTCTGGGATGGTTCCAGATATACCGTTATAGGATAGGTCCAAATTTTGCAGGCTGGCCAGTTTCTGAAAAGATTGTGGAATCGAATTGTTGAATGAATTGTGTGACAGGTTCAAGTAGGCCATCATCTGGAGCTGTCCCATTGAATCTGGGAGGCTACCAACAAAGTTATTGATAGAGAGATCCATCATATAAATTTGCTTCATATAGCCTGTATCAACCGGTAACACACCACTCAACAAGTTTTGAGATAGGTCTAGCCTGATGAGGTTATCAAGGTGAAACAGGCTCGGTGGTACAGTCGATGTTAATTGGTTGTTTGATAACACTAGAAACTCTAGTTTGCTGAGGTTGCCGATGCCCTTGGGTATGGCGCCGGAGAATTGGTTGCTTAGAAGGAATAACTTGACCACATTCTTTAGCATTGCAATGTTTGATGGGATGGAGCCAGACAAGCTGTTTCTACTGAGTTTAAGCCAGTAGAGATTCTCTAGCATCATCAGTTGTCCTGGAATTGCACTACGAAATTGGTTTGACGAAATATCTAGCACAGTGAGAGCAGTTAAGTTCGAGATGGCAGCAGGAATTTCACCAGTTAACTTGTTGTCATTAGCAAGAAATATTTGGAGCTGACTTGACAGGTTGCCCACATAACCTGGGATGCTTCCAGTGAAATAATTCGAATAGATTTCAAAGTCTGAGAGCATTCTACAGTTGGAAATAACAGAAAAAAAACTAAGATCACCCCGGAGACTGTTTCCCCCAATATTAAGTGTCTTCAACAAGTTCAGGTTACCAATTGTTAACGGTACCGATCCAGACAGCTGGTTTCCATCCAAATACAGCGATTCTAACTGAGAAAGGTTTCCAAGAAAAGCAGGAACAGTTCCAGTTAGCTGATTGCTCGAGAGATACAGTTCGGAAAGTTGGCCTAGCCGTCCAAGCTCTGCTGGAAGGATTCCTGTCAGATTGCAAAAGGCGATTTCCATGACATTTAGCCTAGTGAGGTTGCTGAGTTCAGCAGGGATCGGACCAGTGAGGTCATTCCAGCCCACGTTAATGAACTGGAGATTGGTCAGCTTTCCTAGCCATGCCGGCACAACACCCTCAAATGAATTTTTTGGTAGAGAAAGCTCTACGAGGTGCTGACACGCTGAGAGCCCCTGTGGTATGGTACCACTGAAACTATTATCAGAGAGCTCAATGTATTGCAAAGCTGGGAGGCTGAAACTTCCATTGCCCGGGAAAGGTCCAGTCAAGTGGTTCGAGGATACGGCGATAACGCTCAAGGTAGACATGTTGAAGATGGCTAGTGGCACCGGCCCGGTAAGATTGTTGAATTGCAGGACAAGGATCTCAAGTTTGGGCAAGGAGCCGATGCAATCTGGTATCACTCCTGACAGGCTGTTATTGCCGAGGTCCAGATAAGTTAACAATGGTGTATTGTTGAACAGGTCATTCGGTATGAAACCACTGAGGTAATTCATTTGGAGACTCACGCGGCCAAGGTCGCGCAAGACTTGTAGCTCTGTTGGGATGGGACCAGAAAGGTGGTTAAAGCTGAGATCAAGAACCTGAAGCCTTGTGAGGTTCCCTATGGTGGCAGGGATACCACCTGACAGGGCATTGTGGCCAATGTCAAGGAGCTTGAGGCGGCGCAGCCTTCCTATACCATCGGGGACTGTGCCTGTGAGGTTGGTGCTGGAGAGGTTGAGGACAGAGAGGAAAGAGAGGTTACCGAGGTGAGGTCTCATCTCTCCTTGGAGGGATACACCCGGCAGCTCCAGGGCGGTGACGCGCTGCCGCCGACGGTGGCTGCATGAGATGCCCACCCAGACGCAGAAGGAGGTGGCAGCGGTCCAGTTTCTTGCCAGGATGCCGAGAGGATCGGCGACCTGCCCCTTGAAAGCCAGCAGAGCAGCGAGGTCGGAGTTGCTGCCGTTGCTCCTGCTTGCGTCTAGAGCAGCAGCAGCAGTGGACAACGCGATCCACAACATGATGGATATGCGTGCAAGATGTCCATGTGCCATGGTGGTCTTTGGTGTGAGGCTTCAATTTGGAAAGAAGATGATAGCATTACTTCATGGGGACAATTTCAGGTAATCACTAATCAAGTTCTATATTCTCTCTCTCCGCAAACGAGCTCCATGAATGTTTTTATAATGAAATTTTAGTATGCCACAAGCTTCTTTAGGAGCACCATGGGGAATGGAAACGTGTGAACATCTGAATATTTGTGAATAAAAAAAAGGAAAGTGAAAATGAAACAAGTAAGCTTGACGGTTACATGACGGGGACCAAAAACGTGGGGTGCGAGCCATGGGAATCCGAGGCATTTTTTTCTCATCCAAGTTGATGTGCGGGCCCGTCACTGCTTTTCTTGGCTGCTTCCTGCATACTAGTAGGCTGTATATGGTAGGGTTGGAAAATTAAGTCATCACAACTTCTGAAAAGAAAGTACTCCTTTCGTCCTCAAAATAATATAATTCTTGGACTTCCCTCCAAATAATGCATGTGCTCTGCTCATCCCAATTCCCACATGAATTGGAAGTTTCGTAGTCAAGCTGTTTTTTTCTTCGACTCCACGAACAACTCCACCGGTGGACCTAGAGCCAAAACAGCTCCTCATGTAGACGAAAATGCTAAAATTTCTTTTTTTCTCTCTCCTTTTCTTTTTCTTTTTCCTCATTCTCTTTCTCCCGGACTGCGATCTCATGCTCCACACAACCGGCGACCGGAGCGCCCCTGCCCTGTGGCCACACTCCCTCCCCGGCAGCCGGTGTGCCCATGCCCGGCCGCACTGGCCATGCACTCCTCCCGCGAAAGACCGGCACGCCACTACCCTGCGGCCGGCACACCTCTCCCCGGTGGCGCACGCTCCTCCCTCAGCAGCCGCGCGCTCCTCCCCCCATGGCCGGCGTGCCCCTTCCCGGTGGCCACGCGCTCCTCCCCCAATGAATGGCATGCCCCTACCCCACGGCCGCGCTCCCTTCCCGTTAGCCGCCGCGCCTCTCCCTGGTGGTAGGCCTAGGCATCCAGATAACCCGATGTTCGTCCCAAAAAAAATACTATGTGATACTTCGGGTACTCGATAAATCAGGTTTGGGTTTTGGTATACCCGATCTACCCGATATTCAGAAAATCAACATGTGTATAGAATTCATGCGGCACAACTGTGCGGTGGTGGTGCCGGGGTCATCCTCGGCTCCTTGTCCATCGATCTGCCCTGCGCGCTCCTCCTAGCTGCTCGCGAAACAACACCGCCGGCTCATTGCCTTTGTGTCTGTGCATGGGAGGTCGCCATCACAAGTTGGACCGCTGGAGCTTGGAGGTCTCAAGGAGGAGGAGTCGAGGGCTCAACGGCGCGAGGCAGAGACGCACCGCCACCGACTAGGACACTAGGTTTTGCAACTTCGCATTTGCCTATCGAGGACTCAAGGTCTCTCTCACGGGGAGTCACGGTAGGGGTCTGGCCATCTAGGGATCCTTTGCACTGGGATGGGGGCATTGAGCTCTCCTGTATTGTGCCTCATGAAGTGGACTAAGTTGGGGGCTGCTGTATATGGGTAATTCAGGCACCGCGACTTGTAACCAGAACTATCCAAATTAATTTTGGGTATCTCAAGTAATATCTGAACTACCCAAAACAATTTTGGGTTCAGGTAGTTTGGATTCGGGTGTGTTTTTCCCAGGCCTACCCTGTGGTCATGCACTTCTCCACTGGAGGCTGGCATGCACCGGCAGCCACGTTCAGTGGCCGCACACTCTCTCTACTTGGTCAAATCCGACATTATTGCACGGTGGGGCCTATGGGCATGGGTTAGAGTCGGGTGAAGCCACTACTTTTTGCTTCATCCCATCCCAAACCTCTATGAGAGCAAGTTTTAAGGGGCTTCAGCGGTGAAACTGTTTCATTTTACCCCGTTTGGTAGAAAACGGTTCTTAAAGCCGGTAAAGAAGCCCTGCCAAACGGGGTCTAGAATTGTGTTAGCAACCTTGTACTAGATTGTAGAGAGAGACCAGGGAATTAGAGAACAGCAGAGGAGGTATAGGGTTCTAGAGGAAGAAGAACAACAGTAGATAGAAGGGGAATTCTAGAGAAGGAAGATAACCTTTGGTTTCTGAATATTGGATGCCTCCCCCGTGCAGAGTTGTTTCCCTTTTTGTACTCTCTACTCTGAACTGGCACGGCCCATGGCCTCTCTCTGGGCTGCAGCCCACCAGTTCCACATTCCTCCCTTCTTGAAAAGTGGCTTTCCCCCAAGTCGCTGCTCGGAATCCACTGAGATTTCTTTGCTCTCATTGGCCAGCTTCCACAGATGTTGATTTTCCTTCAGTTTGCTTCTCTGAACTGCACACTGCCAATGAATAATGCACATAACTAGCTCTGAACCTCCTGGATCCCATGGAAAATGATGTGCCTTGGAGAACATCATCATATTCGTCAGTTGAGTGGTCAACAACATATCAGAGTTCAGCCTGCAGCCATGTGAGTAACCAATTCCATATGTGCAGCAACAGTAAGTAAGCCCAAGGTGTATACTGACATTCCCTCCTTCTTTAGCTTCGGCTTGCCCCCAAGCCAATGGATAAGTTTGGCACCATCGGGATCCGACAAAATCGTGTTTGGAAGATAAGTCCGCTGCACAATCCACTGTGAAAAGCGATCTGGTCATTGAAACTCTATAGTAGCCCAACCAACAGTGAAGGAATCGCAGGCACAAAAGCTTTGAATTGCCAGAATCTCCCAAAACCAGTAGTTTGCAGCCAGCTGGTTTCTTGTTGAACTAGTACATGCCATGGAGGCTTCCAGAGTTGACCAGAGTGACACATGACATAGCACCTCTCAATGATGTTGAACAAGGGCCATGGAGCAGGCTCAAGCTCAGCATCAGAAGCCTTCAACCTTAGTTCTTCAGGTGGTGTTGTAATGGGCAGATAAATCTAGAAGCAATGAATGAACAATGGAGCTTGCAATTGTTTTCAAAAACACTCCAAAGTACTCCCAGATACCAAAGGTGTATAATGGCACACTTAAACCACAACAAGTGATCAGGTAGCCATGGTAGTGGCCACACCAGCAGCGCATCAGATGCAAGACAAAATTAAAGTGCAAAAGTGTCAAACTAGTACTCTGGACCCATGCTAAGCAGTGAAAGGTGTTGACGGTCACTAACACCTGTTTTGACCATCAACATTGCACCCAAAAGCATGATAAAGTGAGGTAAATCATCATCATACATGTTGCGTTTTGTTTATAATTCACCTAGTTCTACAAAAATATGCAAAATGGTGACAAAAATGGACAAAGGGAGCAAGTGGACGTGGCAGTAGGGCTAGGGGCCCACATGCCACACCGGCCGGCCCCACAAGGGTACAGCCCGGTGCCACCTTCGCCTCTGCCACGTCATTGATCCGTGGGAGCTGCTCTAGAAGCATTCTCATGCATTGATTTAAGTCGGTTTGCACCGATGGATGAGATGGAGTGGTCATGGATCCACCGGCCCACCGTCATACACATGGAGGCCTCCAACTGACCTTGGAACCACCTTATCGACCAAAACTTGGCACGTGCTAGCTTCACTACCGCCATTGAGGAACAACCAAGGCGCTACGATCAAGGGACGGTGCATCCAAGGGCCGTCCGGTGCCCCTATGCCGCCGCTCAGTGCCCTAGGTGCTCCACCGACTTCCTAGCTACCTACAAGTACCCCCTCTCACTCTACACTATAAATATGGGGTGTGGAGCTCGGTGGAGAAGTGGCCTCATTCAATTCCAAGCTCTCCAAGCTTTCTAGCTTAGCTTAGTTTTAGAGTAATAGACTAGTAGTGGAAGTAGAGTAAGAGTGGAGCTTCTCTCGGAGTCCGGAAGAGTCTTTTGGGTCTGATATAGCTCCTTTGTAATTCTTTCATTTAGCATTTATTTTATTCAGTACTTTACTTTTAGTACTTTATTTAGTATTATTGCTCTGCATAGTTCAAATTCTAGTTCATTATTGTTCATCACTAGTGAGCTTAGGTGCTTGTTACTTGGCATTAGTAGCATAGGTTATCTTTTAATTAGTCTTTTGTTAGTACCGGTTCCACCGTCCGGTTAGGGTACTTTGATCCCATTTCATCGGAGCTCAGATCAAGTAGTAAGCCCATAGATTAAGCGAGGTGCTTAGGCTATAGATTACCTATGGATACGGCTAGGCCTCCGGATAGATTGATGTAGTTGGCAAGTGGTGACAGCCCTGTCCATCCTCTGTATTCCACCATGTTAGGTCTAGTTATTAAATCGTAGGGCTCATGGAAGACCTTTATCTATTTAACTCTCCTAGTGATAGGCGGGTTATGCCCCGAAGTACTAGCGCATTTCTCCTAGTCATTAGTTTACCCTTAGTTATTGAAAGATATATTGCTCGCTCTCCCACCTAGCTATCTTTAGTATAGCTTGTTTAGTAGTTTAGTAGGTAGTTCACACACAACCCACCATTATCATTCACCTACGAAGGATACACTTAGGCTTTCATTTAGCAATCCTAATACTAAATATAAGTTCTAGCCTTCCGCCTTCCTGTGGGAAAAATATAAGTTTAACACTCGGTACTCACCGAGCGAGGTGCTACGCGATAGTTCTTTTGCGCTTGTGGAATTCCACCACTAGTCGTTAAGAAGTATCAACAAAGGGCATAGTGTCACTGGAGGAAAAGTGTCATCAAAACTGAAAAGTCATAGTAAAGCTCATGCAACGAGTCCCAGTACTCATCACCATGGACAAATCAGTTCCGGCCTCGACTCTCTGAAGTACCCAGCCCCAAAGTCAAGACTGATGCATAGCAATGCAAAAATGATAGGTGAATTGAATAGAGTTGGACTCCAACATGCTTCATCTCAAATTGTAACTGAACACCAGCAAGCACTAGACATTCAGAATTCTCACTAATATCCTTTAGCTGACTACCTTCAAGTAAGAAATGCCGACAAATGCCCACAAGCAACAATACTCACTGATACCACCATCATACAGGTTAGAAACTCCAGAAGTGCAGTAGCTGGCACACACCTGATGTCCTGTCGAGGTTGAAGTGGCCAAGGAGGTTCCCAGCTGATACCCGAGCCCATTGCACAGCGATTTCTCAAGAGGAAAGATGGCCATGGACATGGGCGAATAGCAGCACTGCCTTACTAGAACTCAACCTGCACATGCGGTGGTGGCCATGGAGGTTTTGACTAGCTGTGCTTGAAGCTCATGTAAACCTTGGAGTACTCCTCAGTTGTAGTAGAATAGCTTGTTGATGGGGTGAACAAGGTGGTGAATCCACTTGGGCAATGTGTCGAACACCTGGATGGTGCGGCAACAATGTTGATGTTGGCTGCCACAACCATGGTTAGTGCTATCACGACAGACGACGAGTCACCGAAGAGCGTGGCCGACGAAGCCATCTCATAGTACCCCAGCGACGCGAGCACCTTGTCGATCTGCTAGAGGCCGAGGTCAACGCATGTGCCCGAGGACACCACCCCTGCAGCGTCGTCGTGGACAAAAGGCGGAGGGAGGACCGCGTCATGGTACAGCTCGTCGGCAATGGAAGGAGGAGGCAGAGGGCATGCCGCATGGCGGAACGGCTCGTCGACGACGGGAGGAGGAACCACGGCCTTTGACTCAGACGACGCTGCTTTGTCAACCTGTGGCTGCAGCGGCGCAAGGATGTCAGTGCTGTCAGCAGCGTCGGTGGCGGTCGAAGCTGTGACCAAGGCGACGGCGAAAAATGCTGGCGTGGGCGTGACCGTGACTGAGGCAGCGGTGGTGGAAGGCGCGGGCACGATGGAGATCGAAGCAGCTGCGAACGGTGTGGATGTGACCGAGGCAGTGGCGGAAGGCGTGGACATGGTTGTGACCAAAGCAGTGGTGGAAGGCGCGGGCATGGGCGCGGCCGTTGTAGCCAGGTCGGCAAATCGCCGATCTAGGTGTGCATTCTGCTCGACGAATCACCGATCCATGTGTGTGTCCTGCTTGGCGAAGAGCCTTCGCATCTCGTCAAGGATGAGCTTGGAGTTGAGGGAAGCCATGACCCCGAGACAATGCTCCAGGTGGATGTAGAGGACAAACAATCGATGGGGACAAATCGGAACCGAGGACCAGTGTCTCTTATAACAGTTGTTAGCAACCTTGTCCTGGATTGTAGAGAGAGAGCAGGGAATTAGAGAACAGTAGAGGAGGTATAGGGTTCTAGAGGAAGAAGAACAACAGTAGATAGAAGGGGGATTCTAGAGAAGGAAGATAATCTTTGGTATTAGATGCCTCTCCCGTGCAGAGTTGTTTCCCTTTTGTACTCTCTACTCTGAACCGGCACGGCCCATGGCCTCTCTCTGGGCTGCAGCCCATCAGTTCCCTGACAAATTGATCATAGGTTTGAGGTCCCGATCCAGAGAGACCAAGTCGTTAGGAGGGCCTAACAGCCCTGTTGTAGGATTTTGCGTCTGTAACACGGCAGTGGATCAAGAGTAATCACTAATCAAGTTCTATCTCTCCACAACGAATTCCATGAATGTTTTTATAATGAAATTTTAGCAAGCCACAACCTTTCTTTAGCAGCACCACTGCTGGAAATGCGAATTTCCCTGTCGGTGGAAAACCGATAGGGAAATAGCAAATATTGACAGAAAAATTCAAAAAATAATTTTTTCTATCGGTATACATATAGGAAAACACCGACAGAAATAAAATGACACAAAAATACAATATTTCTGTAGGTGGACGAAGTTTTTGTTGGGGTGTACACGAATTTCTATGTCGGTATATACAACACACAGTGAAATAGTAATTTCTCTGTCGGTTTTATAATTTTTTTGTCGGTTATTACCCACCCGGCAGGATAATTACAATTCTCCTATCGAGAGAAGCCATACCATTGGGAATTTTTAGTTTCCAGTAGTGCACCATAGAAGGCAATAGGCTGGTCCCAACAGAAGTACATTAAGGGCTTGTTTGCATACGTATTATACTCAATCCACGTGTGGAGTGGATTAAGATGGAATTTAAACTAATTTTCACCCTAACCTACTCCAACACACATGGATTGAGGACAATATAAGTGTATTCAAATAAGACCTAAGATGGATGAGTCAGTGTGAACATTAGGGAATAAAAAAAGGAAAGTGAAAATGAAACAAGTAAGCTTGACCGTTACATCACGGAGTCCAAAAGACAAAAACGTGGGGGTCACAACCGTTGGAATCCCAGGTACGTTTTCATCCTAGTTGATGTGTGGGCCCGAGAATGCTTTTTTTTTATTTTTTTGATCGAAGTCAGTAGAGGAAACCCTAACCTATTTTTTTCTAATTTTTTAATTCTAGACCTATTTAATTCGCTCCCACGGAAAATCGAACCCAAGCCTGCTGAATGCTACTCAGGTGCTTTAAGCTAGGCTAGAGGCCCTTTTGCGAGAGAGAGAGAATGCTTTTCTTGGTTCTAGCATCCTGTGAAAAGGAAGTACATAGAATTCTCTCAAAATAATGCACGTGCCCTACTCTTCCCACCTGCATGGCTGCATTGGAAGTTCCAGTAGCCTATGTATGTATACTATATACATGTGGATTCCAGAGAAAACAAACTCCACAAAATGCTGCATGCATACGGCTGTAAAGAATAAAAGATAGCCCCCAACTATCTAGAATTACATTCTTTTTAGACAAAATTTGAATTCTATAATCTTTTTTTTTGAATGGAGGGAGTAAATAGATTGATTTTTATATACGGTGCCTACGCTTTAATTTTCTCTTTCGTTTTGTATAGTCAGCGCATGGCCGGGTTCAGAGCTGATCAACCCAGTTCGACGTTATCCGTCAACTACGTCGCCGCATCGATCTCCTATAGCGTTGGGTGGGTCGCTCCAAGTCGCCGCCTGGAATCAACAGTCAAGTCGATGATGCCTGGCAAGTGGCAACGGAGCTCCGATCCAAACAGGTCAAACTGCCGTGTAGGTTGCGCTGCTCGTACGCGCAATATGACACAGGCTCTTGTCCCTGCCGTCGAAAACGGATGGAAAAATTTCCGTTCCGACCTGTTTTGTTTTTAACTTTTGTCCGTTCGTTTCCGTATTTGCGAGGTCCTGTTTCCGTATTTACAGAAATGGGAGAGTGAGTTTTCTGTCCGTTTCTACGGGATCCCGTTTTTACCCGAAATTGACCCGTATTTATTCAGTTTTTCATCCCGTTTTAAATTTATATGAGATGTGTAGAAATTAATATGTTCATAAACCTATTAATCATCAATTATGCATGTTAACACATGGCATGCTAGTGAATACTAGACCAATAACTTCGTATGTGTATATTAATTTGTGACTTTGCTCATGTATATTCATGAATATTTAATCATATTATTTTAACTTAATTTTTCGGCTCTCCATCCGTATTTGTTCGTTTCCGTGCATCCGCATATCCCGATTCCGTTTCTAAACCCGCATTTTCCGAACCCGATCTCGTTTCTACTAAAAACAATATAGAAACGGAAGTAGAAATAGAGTTTTTCCGTCCGTTTTCATCGCTGCTTGTCCCATGCTGCCTGGAGTCACGTTGTTTTGACGGTCTGATATGACGCTCTGTCTTCACGATTCACGGACTAGACTAGATCAAGCAAAGCATTAAAGCAAGCGGCGGTATACTTCATTGGACTTTGGTCACGGACCACACCAACAGCTGACGTACAGAAACTAAGGGCCTGTTTAATTCCCGAAAATTTTTTGGGAAATGCTACTGTAGCAATTTCGTTGTTATTTAACAAATATTATCCAATCATGGACTAACTAGGCTTAAAAGATTCGTCTCGTGAATTTCGTCTAAACTGTGTAATTAGTTTTATTTTTTATCTATATTTAATGCTTAATGCATGTGTCTAAAGATTCGATGTGACGGGGAATCTAAAAAATTTTGCAAAATTTTTTGCAAACTAAACCGGGCCTAAGGTGAATCCGGTGGCGAAGAAACAACAAGAGTGTGTTTGTCTAGGGAACGTGGTGGTTCATTTCTTCTTGCTCCTCACTTTTTTATTTGGTCCGTGAAATGCAATGAGTTAATCTATCATCATATCAGAAGCTAATAATTAGTATATGCATGAGAAATAGGTTAGTTCCACCAAATTTTATGGATGAACTCATAATGCATCACCTCATGAAGCATGAGATGACTCTGCAAACCAAACACACCGTAAAAGAGCCAATCATCATATTAGAACATCAAAAAGTTCCCGGTATACTTGATTAGACTTTGGTCACGGACTAATTAAATAAATCCGACTGACGTATCTTAGCCGACTCTCGAGTGAGTCAAGCAAACCCGGCGAGCCCTCCACTAACGACTACACGCACGGCGTGGTTTGTTCGACGTTGGCATCCCACACGTTTTAAGCAAAAAAGTACATCGCCTACCTCTACCTGTTTTTAATCTGAACTAAAATTTTTTTACGGAACTGGAGGAGAAGCTCCTACAGAAATTAAACAAAAGTTCACCGGTTACAAGACAGAGAGCTCAAGAAACGAAAAAGTAAGAAAAAAATTAGGACAACAACAGCAATTACAACAGATTTTGACACCCATGATTCAAACGAATGAGCTGATCTTTCTTTTGCCCTGAGAGAAAGCAGGGCAATCTCCTTTTGGAAAGTTCTCCAACTAGACTGAAAGTTTGGTTGCAGACCCTTGAAGATTAATTAAGTCATTCCTAGCAGTCCAAATTGTCCAACCCATTAGAATTATTGGGTTCATGAAGAAGGGGGAGCCCAGTTGCAAGGTAAACCTCTCTAGGATTTCAGGCAAGCTCCAGTTGCCTCACTGTCAGGTTCAGCAAGTTCCAGCGGTCCACTGCAAAAGGACATCTAAAGAAGAGGTGTTCAGCTGTCTCTTCAATTGACTGTTGACAAAGAACAGATTCAAATGAATCCAGATCCATATGTCTCCTTCTCAAAATATTCTTGGAGCTTAGCCTATTCTTGATTAGCAACCATAAAAAAAACCTTGTCCTTTGGATGACAAAACGACTCCCAGATCCAGTTATGCATAGGGTCACTATAGGGATGTGAATATGCATGACGAACTGCTCTTGGGAGGTCGGTGCTCAAAGGGGGTGATTCGTACTACATTCAGATGGCCGAATGTTGTACTCCTAGAGCTGATATCTAGTAGATCCGAGTGGAACCTAGTCCCCCATCGAAGGGTTCCTAGCCATGGCCGTTTGCCTCCCTCGAACTGGTCTCAGAGTTGGACTCGATATGTGCTATAGTGTCCAGGCCACTCTATGCTCGACAATAACTGCCAGTAGGCAAGGATTTTAATTTCGTTATCGCAAAAATTTCGGTCACCACCGAAATTACCGAATTTCGTGAAATTCAGCTAAAATTTCGCCAAATTTTTTTTAGAAATTAGGACATAAAGTATGTTGTTTCTAAAAAAAGTTTAGATCTAAATAAATATTAGTATGATTTATGACTACACATCTACTGAATAGAAGAATATAGAATATAATCAATAGAAAAATACAAGTCTAGAGTTATACATCACATGTATTAGAGTATTACAAAATTTAGGAGTTTTCTTTTGGACACAACCGAAATTACCGAATTTCGTGAAATTCGGCCGAAATTTCGCCGAAATTTTGAACCCCTGCTTTTTTTGGAAAAGGGAATATATTAATATGCCAGCTTCTGCATCGATTAATGCATATGGCTGTTCAAAAACACAAACACACAAACGAAAGTCCAGGGAATCTCAAAAACGAAGTTTTGAGCCATAAAGCCAACAAAGTTTCTGAAAGAAAAAATTAAGGAGCAATTATATTACTAAAACGCCAGCCGTGTCTTGCAAACACCTCCATCACGGCTGTCTCAATGATCCTACACCCCATTCTCACTGAGTGGCGATCTTCCTCCTTCTGTAGTAGGGACCAGTACCTGGTCCATAAAGTCGCTTTAAAGATAACCTGCAAATAAGATGATGCTATGACCTTGTCAAACACCATATCATTCCGGGTTAACCAAAGCGCCCAGCAAATAGCACTTGCACCCACGAGAACTTGAGATTTCATTTTCCTATTTAACCCTTCCAACCAACTTGTAAACAAATTGTGTACACTACTTGGAGGCTTTAGGTTAAATGAAATACGAACAAGTCCCCAAATGAATTTAGCATAATGACAGTCAAAGAGTAAATGTTGTATTGATTCTTCAGAGGAACAAAAGCAACACTTCGTATCTTCTTGCCACTTTTGCCTAGCTAAATTATCCTTCGTTAAAATCACACCCTTGTATAAGTACCACATGAAGACTTTAATTTTGAGAGGTAGTTTAAGTTTCTAAATTAAATTATTATACGGTAAAGCTTGAACACTTAGTGACGCTATGTACATGGAATTTACTGAAAACAACCCATTCTGATGCAACCCCCACACAAAGCGATCTCTCTTGTTTGTGAGTTGTACATGAGCAACCATGAGCACCACATTGTGCCATGCTTGCAAATTAGGCCCCATTAGAGATCTCCTGAAACCTACATTTAAAGGTGTCGTAGACAGTACAGTCCGAACAGATGCACTTTTCTTTCTCACAATGTTGTATAGTGCCGGGAAGATTGTTTTCAGTGGGCGTGGCGTAATCCACGAGTCCTCCCAAAAACGCACTTAGGTCCTGTCACCTAAAACAAACCTGCCCATCGAAAGGAACTCATCCTTGATCTGGCTTTATGGCTCAAAAAATTTTCTGCGAAATTTTGAACCCCTGCTAGTAGGCCCATCAGGCTCATACCTCACTCAAGGGGTCTTGGGTGGCCTCGAGCCCATTGATGGGCAGGCCTTCGAACCTAATTTGATTTTGTCAGGGGTGCCGATGTTGTGGGCACCTAAGCCCTTCGGCCTGATTGGAGGCCTAGGGTGGCCATGGCCTAGTCGGGCAAAAGAAACCATCACGATGGGACCCACCACGTTTGGGGGTAGTCATTGATCGTAGGCTACGTCCAGGCAGAAACTGCATTAATTAGAATATTTTGGGAATTTATAGATTTGTTGGGTATTTCCCCATTACACTAGAGCTAAATCTAACTTTTTAGAATCTTCTAGAGATATTTTCACGAGCTCTAAATGTTTTATTTGGTTTATATCATGTCCAGGAATTTGCGGTTGGGTATGCGAAATGTACAAAATTTCGAAGCAAATATGCAATATGATGGACGATAAGTTATAATGGCTATAAAATTTAACAAATCCATAGTAATAACTAAAGTACAAGTTCGAAACATAAATAATTAAGAAATATTACAAAACAGTAACAGCTACTACAATGTAACTGTCGGTGTTTGGGCCAGCGGCCCTAACCCCGACAAGTGAATGAGCGTTTGCGCGTAGGAAATCCGGATGGTGTGCAAGAAGAACACAATCGATTTATACTGGTTCGGGCCGAAGAATACCCTATGTCCAGTGGGGAGGAGAGTCTTGTATTGTCTTACACCGAGGTGCTTGTAGTAGGGGGTACAAGCTGGTGAGAGAGGCAAGAGCTCCCAGGTCTCAAGATGTCTAAGTGTGGAACGCTTGCTCGTGATGAGTCAAATTGCGTATGGATTCACCTTCTCTCCTGTTCTGGAATGGTCCCTGCCCTCCCCTTTTATAGATGCAAGGGGAACACATGGTTGCATGCATGCGTTACACGATGTCTTTCCTGAGAAGAAAAATCCGAGGTCTCCAATCTTGTCCTGTAGTCGGTGGCGTACCACTGTTGGAGGAATGGCCCCTGTCCTTTGATGCTGTAGCGATGTGTCCTGACATATGTGGCCCTGTGGATGACACAGCTACGATGCATAGAGTCATGATCATCCCTGTGACGACGCGCCTGCCCTGCAGTTTGACTGGCGTAGAGAGCCGAGGCCTTGGAGGCGTGAATCATGGAGTGATTTTACCCTGTTCAAGGGAATAGCGGCCTAGAGCGGCGTCTCGTATGCCGCGCAAACCCGGATTGTGCGTATAGCAGCAGTATGGGCGGCATAGTGACCAGCAGCTTTTCCACATGCTATTATGGGCGACGGCGTCATGATTTGACCCTTGTCTCTCCTGGCTTGTCCGGTTGGTCGGTGCAAGGACGTGAGTGACGTCATAGGAGGTCTCGAGCACGCCAATGGGAGTGCGGTGTCAGAGGCTAGGGTCGGGCGAGTCGGAGAACTCCCCGCGTCCGAGACCCTGTATCAGGGCCTCGGGCGAGGCGGAGAATCGACCTGTTGAAGATTGCTGACCAAGCCGGCCTCGGGCGAGGCGGATAACTGCTCGCGGGCGGCCTTGCTTAGTCTTGGTTGATGAAAAGGTTTTATCCCTAATTTGGGTACCCCTAATTATGGTACCCGACAATAACTATACGATCCCCTTGTTGGAACTGATTGATGATATCCTCATCTTTCACTTGACTGGAGAATTCTCTCTCAATAAATGTAACCAAAAAATTGTTCAAATATTCATCACCCATTTTGAATGAAGAATACAATCAAAAGAATTAGAAAAACAAATTTTCAATAGTTCATTGAGGAGTGAATCTAGGGTGCTCTGCATCTGCTATGCTTACCTTGCTTGAAGCTGCCGAGCCGAGGGGGAGGGTTGGGCGCCGGAGGGTGCTCGGTGCTGCAGATGGGGTGGCGCCGCCGCTGCGGCCCAGCTACCAGTGGTGGACGGCTCCTTCGCGCTGGAAAAGGGGCAGGGCGAGTGGCGAGGGGGAGGGGAAGGGGAAAGGGGCGAGTCGGCTGGAGTAGGGGAGGTGGCGAGGTGCTGCCCGCCGAGGCCGGTCGCCGGAGTGGGGGAGATGGCGCGTGGTGGCATCGTGCTGCCGTGCCTGCTACGGCATGAAGCAGCCGAGCGCAAGCATGGAAGCAGGGGGCGACGTGAGCGACGGAGTGTATTCTGGGCTTCGTTGCTTTCCTGGGCTGCCAGAAATGGATGTTCTATTGGGCCTAAGAGCCAGAAACGTGAATATATCAAGGTACGTATAAACATGTGTATACTTATTAATTTTTTTCTCTCAAATCTTAGGTATGCCAAGGCATATAGGGTCATACCCCTGGCGCCGCCACTGATCATGTCCCGATGCATCTCTAGGATTTTCTCGAAATTTAATAATCGTAGATACACTTTTCAGGGTGTAAAAACCTTATATGGTATTTACCAGATTTTTTATTGTAAAAACTGATAAAAGTGCCCTGAAACTGCTTCTACATAGGCAGTGAGGTAATAAACTGTTTTAAGGGTTAATGGGGTAAAATATCTTGAAATTCGTCCAAAAAATCAGACAACAAAAATAGTTCAAGGAGGTAAATTTTTTCCCCTTCTACGCAGAAAAAGGGCTAGGGTTTACCTGTTAAGAACTTAAATTGGGCCGGCCAAACTTGGTTTTTGCAAGCAAGGGCTAGACTTCACATGGCGCCTGAATGAAAAACAACACACGTGATGAAATTGTGTGGTGGTGTGAGGGTGTTTTTCTGGCGGGGTGTAGCAAATTTTCATAAGAGTTTAGGTGCACATAAATATTCTTCTTTCACGAAGGTTTACGCGCCCCTTCATGAAAAATGTATTTTCATGACCGTTTTGGCAACACCTTAATAAAAAAGGATTAATTTTGTGGGAGCTCGTTCTTAACTCATAAAAATTCACCATTGCCACACAAAATCTCTGCTTTTTTAGTGGAATTATTTTTGGTTAAAGTAACCCTTCTTTTTAAACCCCACAATTTTTATTTTAAAAACACTTTTAGCCACTAAATTTTCTAAGAAACCTTTGCCCTTATGTCGATAAGATATCTATACATTGAGTTTGCCATTATTTTCTAGCAAATAAGAAAAAATGTCTCTTCATACTAGGCACAGTGTTGCTAACAAATTACAGTATTGCCTAGTAATTTTTTTTTTCCTAAAGGAGACATTAAGTGGTACAGTGTCAAGAGTTATTGTATTAGAGTAATTAATTTTTATACATTGTTTCAATACTTCAATGTATGGAAAATCAGATATTAAATAAATTCCTCATAAAAAACGATAGATGTGACCTGGTAACGGCCCGTCAGAATCTAAAGGCTGAACTTGAACCCCAACTCATGGGCTGTTTTTTATGGATCATATATACTTTCTCCGTCCCTAAATAATTGTCGTTGTTAGTGTGTATGACGTAAGTTTGATTCGATTTTTAGAAAATACGTGCAACATTTGCATCTCCAAATAAATTTATTAAAGAACTAGATATAAAGATTTTTCTAATGATACCAATTATGTACCATAAATATTAATATTTTTTAATATATACTTAGTTAAAGTTGTTTCTCGAAAAATGAAAACAATAGATATTTAGAGATAGAGGGAGTAAGCTCTCCAAAAAAAAAGGATTGGATCGAATCGGATTTCCTGTCAGAGGTAGGGCTTCGCAGTGTTTGTGCTGTCGGGCATGCTAGCTCGTTTGAGCTATTAATTGGCAAGTTAACTACCTGTACATGCGGCGCATGAGCCCATGGGTTGTACTAATCCAATTAGCTCGTGGCAGTGCTTGTTTGTTTGTGAAGGCCCTTGGATTATAGTGTAGGATTGGCCCGTGGGTTCAAAAAGGATCGGTCGGGGTGGATTAGGATGATGAGGCCTTAAAGAACGGATCGGATTGAATCAACTCATTTGGATCTTAGGATTGGAGTGGGCCGGGGTTAGGGCCGGATCTTGACAATTACGGAGTACCAGCTAGGCGTCATTTCCAAACAAAATTGAGAATGAGAGAGCGGCATATGTCCTTCACCTTCTCTGACTGGTTTTCAGAGTCTCCCTCGCCAGTCAAAGATCAGCCCAAGATGTCATGGAATCAATATTCGCTCTCAGTGATGAAAGCATGCTGAAAGTGGTTGTCCTACTATAGTTTTGGTGGTCAGCACGTAACAAAATTAATTAGGGTGAAAGGAGGGCCTCCACTGACAAAATTTGTTGTTATGTAACATATTATCTTAATGAAATGCAGAAACTCAAGCAACCAGCAAAGTGTACGACAATTGTACAGAAAGAGAAATGGAAGATACCACCGGAGGAAGTTTATAAAATAAACTATGATGGTGCCTTTTTCCAAAATGACAGAAGAGGTAAGGGTTGTATTATTCGGAATCACCAAGGTGTTTTCATAGCAGCTGCTGCGGGTTCATTGCAAAATCTATCAAGTGCTCTCCATGCTCAAGCAGTTGCATGTCTAAAAGGCCTAGAACTAGCAGCTTATCTTGGATTGAATGAGGTGATTGTTGAAACTGATGCACAAAATCTGAAAAGGGCGCTAAAATCAAATGACTTTGATCGAGCTGAGTTAGGAGTCCTCTTCGGAGAGATCAAGACTAAAATGGCTTTTGATTTTAATTGTTGTAATATTTCTAAATGCCATAGGTCTTGTAATCTTGTAGCCGATTGTATTGCTGCTTATGTCATATCAATAGGTGCTGATGATTCTGGTTTATGGCCGGATCATCCACTAGAATTTGTATAGACCCTTATGTCAGGCGATATGCCTGATGGTCAGTGTTAAATGGAACTGGGTTTCTGTTTTTTTATAAAAAAACCAGCGTGACGCAACTGACGCTCGAGCAACACTCGGACAGATTTCCTTTTTGCGGCCGGCTTGTGACGCTGATAGCCGCCGCCTAGCCTATCATCTGTCCAGCCCACATATCCCTATGACTAGGGATGAAAACGGTATGGATATTTTTCGACTGTATTCGAAACCGAATTCGTTTAGAAGGGTTCAGATCTGTCCGTATCTGAGTCCGGATATTGAACATCCGATACCGTATTCGTATTCGAATACTCAAATCATATATTTACGATGTCGATATCCAATCATATTCTATTCGACATGGTTGATACTATCTGTATTCGAATCCGAATCCGAACAGAAATATAAAAATAAATGTGATATCAATAATATCCGTTCGTACCCCGATCCGTTTCCGTTTTCATCCCTGCCCATGACCCATCCCCATCCGGCCATCCTGAGGCCCTCAAAGGATTCGCTTGCAGTACGTACCAGCTCTCTTTAATATCAAAGGACCTGCTAGTCTAGTCGTGCCAAGAAAAAAGAAAAGATAGCTCAATGGATTGCGAACCTTTGGCGCACACTACGAGAGTAGCAAGCTTTTTCGGCGTTTGATTGACGCCGGCACGCCACACGCCAACTTGTTTTTTCTTTCCCGTTCCATCTACAGCTCTCAGATCTACTACTTAATCTTTCGAAGGATGTTACTTTTGAGCTTACTAGATGGCTTCCTAATAAGAACCATGCTCTTTATAACATTAGCTCGGCTATACCGTGATGTTTCTGGAAATTTCGTAACTCTGTGTGCTTTTAGAGAGTGACTTTGGACAGGACAGAAAGGTTGCTGATGTGGATTACCAAGATGCTGGAAAGATAAAAATCCATGTGGGATCAAGCAGACCTAGGAGAGAAGGTGGACTCTTTTAAGGTCTGTTTGGAATGGCAAATATTTCCTGTTTTTGTTTTTTCCTGTAAAATTGAACTAATTCATATGAAATTCCTGCGTGATTCCTACAAAATTCCTATCTTCCAAACAGACTCTTTATGCAGTTGTTGCAATGCCTCGCAGCTACCCATAGGATTGGCCAGAACCCGAGAAGCTACTCAGACTCTGCACTGGGATCAAGTCTCTTCGTCTATGATTCATCGCATGAATGAAAACATTGTCTTCTAATTAATGTTATGGATGTCTGTGATGAGCGCGAATTTGGCTATAAGGCCTTTATGTTTGTGGCGGGCACGCCATTACGCTTGAACCTAAATGTTTGAACGCTTTATGATCAATAAAGCGGGGAAACCTTTTTCTATAAAAATGAATCATATGGGTATCAATTTTTCATAATTTTTCCCTCATCAAATGTGAGGACGATACCAAGAACCTTTGAAGTCTAACTTGTAGATTGTCGATGGTTGAAACTTAAAAACCGAATTGTAAAAGCTAATAACGATCTATTTGAATTCCTAGGTCATAAAGTGGTTGGATGTCACAAGTTTGAAGAAGTCACGGTAGGATAGCCGCCTATAAAAAATAATCCATGAAAAATATATATTAACAAGAAATCTCAACCTCATGGGTCAAGAAACCGGACCCTTTTCATATATTGTAAAAATTAGTCGGACTACATAATATGATATTTTCATCATATAAGTTTCCACGCTCTGTGTGTACACTCAAACAAGACCTAACAACACTCATTGTTATCTACTGTATCTTTTTTTTTATCTTACTATAAACAAGAACCTAACAAAACGAGTCTATTATTGGACTTAAGACTAGTCTAAAGTCCTTACATAAATATAAATACGTCAATTGCGTTTACATATAAACACTTCGGCCTATAGCTTCTACGGAGTAGTTCAAACAAGTGGCAATTAATTATTAGGGCGTGTTCTTCGGCAGTACTTTTCAGCGAACGAACAATATTTTTCTCTCACAAGAAATCAACATCAGTAGCAGCATCAGCCAAATTTCAGCGAAATGAATATGGTGAAAGAAAAAATTAGAGAAAAACTCGTATGAGAGGTCTTAGTTTGGATAAACTCAATCTCTCATCATATATATCCTATATGTACATCTGTATCTTCTATACCTAATATTAAAGAGCAGAAATTCCTCTCCTATTTTCTTTTGTCGAATCTCCTACTACCCAGGTAGTGGAGAGTCTCTTTTATTCATCTTTTTTTACTTTCCAAATTGCACTTAGGCCCTCCGTTTCTTGTGTGACTCCACCTCATGACACATGCTACAAGTCAGAACAATTCACATCTAGCGATGATATGAAGTCCGATCCCTATATGTATTGGTTCCGTTGCAATGCGAGCATGTTTGCTTTTCCATATAGACTAGAATAGAAAATTAACATTTTTTATGGGTAATGCTCCCGTGAGGACGTCCAGACAGACGCGGCTTCCCACTTGCTACCACGTCGTCCGCTCGCTCCCATCCGTGCCCTTAAAAAATCTCTGTACCCATACCCAGGGGGTGCTCGCAGGTGTGCTCGTGCTTGCCAGCAAGGTGGTGCTTGCCAGCTGCTGGCACATTAGGTGGTGCTCGTGCTCGCCAGCTAGAGGTGCTCGCCACCTGCTTGCCTGCTCGTGCTCGCCAGGCAGGAGGTGCTCGCCGGCTGCTGGCCTCTCGCCAGGGGTGCTGCAAGGGGTGCTCGCGGGATGCTCGCCGAGCAGGCTGCCATGCACGCCAGGTGCTCCTCGCGTAGGTGCTTGCCCAATTCTTCTCTCGCGGCCTAGCGCAGGTGCTCGCCCAGCGCAGTGCCTCCGCTAGGGCACCAGTGAGCTCCATGCGCCGTTGCCGACCTCCGCGCCGATGTCGAGCTCCACAACGATGAGCATCAATTCGTCCAAGCAGCAAAGTGACATTGCACTAAAAGCACATGTTGCAAGCGTATGTTTCAAATGTTTCAGACTTT
This sequence comes from Saccharum spontaneum, assembly GCA_022457205.1. Lineage (NCBI taxonomy): Eukaryota > Viridiplantae > Streptophyta > Magnoliopsida > Poales > Poaceae > Saccharum > Saccharum spontaneum. The sequence goes on from CM039597.1 coordinate 25,234,428, forward strand.
TTTTCAAGGTGTGTTGTAAGTGTTTTACATCGATGTTGCAAAGTAGATTGGGATATTGCATAGGTTGCAATGACTATACACGCATGTTATAAGAGTGTTTTCTAATGTTTCATCTGTTTTTTCTAAAACATGTTGCAAGTGTGTTTATTTTGGATGTTGCTTATATTTCACGTATATGTTGCAAGTGTTTTATCTTGATGTTGCATATACTTGCACATGCTTTTCAAGTGTTTTCAGACGTTTTGCAAATATTTCGGACGATGTTGCAAGTATTTCAGCTATTTTAGACATATATTACATATGTTTCATTTAAATGCTGCAAAAATAGATCCGCTGTTGTGTAGAGTGAGCAGACCGGCTAGGCAGGCGAGTACACGAGAAGGCAGCCGGGTGCCAGGCAGGGGGGTGCAGTAGGTGCGGGCGTCCAACCGGATGTCCGGGTGTTAGCGATGCCGGTTTTTTTTACCATAATAACTTTTTTAGTATGTATGAACCGAAAGGGATTGCTATGTTTTGCGAGGTCCTAAGGGAAAGATAAGCATGGGTCGTCGTTATCTTGTTGAACTTGGGAGAGAGAGAACAGAGTCTGTGAGAGGGAGAAGCACGGCGAGAGCGTGCTCGTGGATACCCCTCCGTCAACTGGAGTGCGTGATCGTTCGAGTTGCCGTTTCCATTCCAAAACCCCCAATCCGATCTTTTACTTCCGATCGAGCAGGAAGAAGGCCAACGCCGGCGCCGGCGCGGACTGATGGCGATGGGAGCGGCGGTTCGCGCGGCGGCCGCGGACGCCGTGGTGACGTTCCTGTGGGTGCTGTGCGCCTCCGCGCTCGGCGCCTCCACGGCGGCCGTCACGTCGTACCTGGGGGTGCCGGAGGGCACCGGCCACTACGCGCTCCTCGTCACGGCCTCCCTCCTCGCGGTGCTCCTCTTCACCTTCGACCTCCTCTGCGGCGCGCTCGGCGGCGCCAGCTTCAACCCCACCGACTTCGCCGCCTCCTATGCCGCCGGACTCGACAGCCCCTCCCTCTTCTCCGTCGCGCTCCGCTTCCCGGCGCAGGTGCGGTAGCGATCGACCTTTTTCAATCCTTATCTGTCCCGACTGAATTCAGTGGAATAATCAAGCCGAATTACGAGCATCTTTGTTATTGCTAGGCCGCCGGCGCTGTGGGCGGCGCCCTGGCGATCTCGGAGCTGATGCCGGCGCAGTACAAGCACACGCTCGCGGGCCCCTCACTCAAGGTGGATCCCCACACCGGCGCCCTTGCCGAAGGGGTGCTCACCTTCGTCATCACCCTGGCCGTGCTCTGGGTCATCGTTAAGGGCCCCCGCAACGCCATCCTCAAGACCTTGTTGCTCTCAGTCTCCATCGTCTCCCTCATCCTCGCAGGCGCAGAGTACACTGGACCGTCCATGAACCCAGCGAATGTCAGTATCTTGCCTTTCCTTTCATTTTGGTCTCTCTGTGTTTGTTTGCTTCATTCAATGTCCATCTACTTCTTACTAATAATTTTGTTACCAAGAACATTACATTATGGCATTGGTGCAGGCCATGAGAAAACCAAATTAAATGCTCTTCATGTGTGATATTGCATCCTGGACCCCTACAGCTTCAGAAGTACCATTCCTAAAATCTAACCTCCAATAACTATAATGGGCTTAGCAATAAAAGAACATACATACTGATGGGAATGTCATGGCCAAAATCCAGCCTCAGGTCGCAATGTTTCCATCTACTCTAGCAATTATCAAAGAAGTCTTTGTGAAGAAAAATTGGTATAGTATTTGTGATGCAAAAGTACTCATCAGTATTGGTATGATTTTCTTGAGCTAAAACGCAATTACTGACTAGAAGAAAGCAGCTGCAGCTGTACTTTTGCATACTGATCAGTATTGGTAAAATATTTTGGCAGTTGCAGCATTTCTTTCGTGAGCTAAAAACTGATTACTAACTAGAAGAACATATATACTGCCTGAAATATTGGTATGTATTTGGCAGTTGGAAGCATTTATTTTTTATTTTTTTACCACTACCTGTCAGTATTAATCTTTTACTAGCAGGGGTCCCGTGCAAAGCACGGGGAGTGTTTTTTTTCTTTTTTCTTCTAATGGAAGGAGGAGGGGAGAAAGGTAAGGGGGAAATGGGAAACTATTTATGAACAGTGGCGAAGCTAGAGCAAATGGGTGGGGGGTGCACAACTTTATCATAAATATAATGATCCATGTGATGTTCAAACAAATAGCATGACTATCTCACAATTTTTAACATCAAAATTCAGCATGCAGTAATGGCAATGTGATTTTTCTCAAAACATAAGTAAACTGGTAGGGCAAGGGCAATAACACTCACCGTTTATAACAAAATAAAGACATATATTGATCACTGTAGTGTAGTGATTGAAAGAATACCAAAACGATGAACAAAATATGTGATCCAGCCTAAAGAAAAGAGAATAAATAGGTCAATTATTTAGCAAAGAAAATGTAGAATTATTCATTAAACGTAGATGCAATGTATTTGTATTACCTTTTAGAGATCATATTTACACTCTTTTCCTTCCATGTTCATGAAACGACGAACCACAGTCTCATTGCTAACTTTCTTCATTTCTTCTTTCTCTATGTAGCAAATAAGTCTATGACTTAGGTGTTGATCACCCATGCAATTAGACAAACTTGTTTTTACAATCTTCGTGCCCGAAAAACATCTCTCAACTGTTGCTGTAGCGACAGGCAATACTAGCACAAGCTTCAAAAGTCGATAGACCAATCTATACAAATGATATTTCCTTGTCTCTACCATTTTTTGAGAGAGCTCACCAATAGTGCTTATGTTGGAGAATCTATTATCTTCTCTTACATCAGCAATGTAAAGGCGAAGATCATGGCTAAGGTCCCTCAGATCATCATTGGTGAAATCATCAGGATATAATTTGGCTAAGCTCATCAAAATCTCCCCATCGAAAGCATGAAATGAGTCTCTTGGATTGAAAGCAGCTGAGCAAACAAGCAATTGAGAGGTTGTCTCACTAAAGCGGCTATCAAGTTGCCCACAACCTAATGCCTGTTTCACTTGTTCATGATTGATATCTCTAATCATATCCCTTCTCTTAGCTGACCCACCAACCGCATTTAGTAAGATAGAAATCATATTTAAAAAATTGCTTACGCCCTTATGTTTTCTCACGGTTGCCATAATGACTAACTGAAGTTGATGAGCAAAGCAATACACATAATAAGCTGTTTTACTATCTCTCATGATCACCTAAAATTCATTCATTTGCGTAATGAAAATGCAGTTCGAAATAATTTCAGTGAGGATGAACTCAAACTTGAGAACAATTGAATAAACACTCACTCGGCAGGGAGGCAGGAAGCCACGGATGGGGACAGCCGGCAGCAGGGGCGCCAGGCAGCCAAGTAGCAGGCGCCGGGCAGCCACCGGCCAGCGACTCAGCGAGGCGGATGGCTTCGTGCCTTCGTGGAGCGAGGCCGACAGCTTCGTGGCATCGCTGGGAGCCTGGGACGGGCGGACGGCGGCGACAGAACGGCTTCGTGGCGACGCCGGCGCGGTGTGATAAGCATTTGCAGGCTGCAGCAGAGCGCCGGTCGCGTATTGGCGAGGGAAGGGCAGCTGGGCAGGTGATGCGTCGCTCCTCGGTCCTCGCGCAGTCGTCGTGCGGAGGAACCGCGAATTCGTTACGCGCGATGCTTCGACTCCAACTCTCCAAGCCTGAAGGAAGTGGCGCTGTGGGCTTCAAGGCCTGGTGGGGTGCCTCGTATTGGGCTGTGGGGGGTGCCTACTGGGCCGAATCTTGTTACTTATTGAGAATTTCTGGAATTTTGGGGGGTGCCTGGGCACCCACAGGCCACAATTGGGCTTCGGCCCTGTTTATGAGCCCGTTGGTATAGATATAGGATTGGGGTACTGTTCGGGAGACTCTGGTACTGTTCATGACGGGCAGGTACCGTTCTGAAAACCCGGTAGGGTACTATTCATGAGAACGTTACTGTATGCGTTACTGTTCATGAGACCCAGGACTGTACATAACGGATGGGTACTGTTCATCAAACCAGGTACTGTGCTTAGAACAGTAATGAACAGTATCCTGTGAGAGGGGCCCGTGCAACCACCTTTTATATATATGGTTAGATTTGGAGGAATACTTCTCTTATGTTTGTGATGCAAAAGTTGTTTATTCATTATTTTTCGCTTTGATTTGTCCATTTGCGTTTGAGCAGTCAAAGAGTACTGCTTAATAACAAAACAGTCTTGAGTCCTTTTTTTTGTTTTTCTTTTGTTGAATGGAATATCACCTTGTTATGTACAAGTACAATGCAAGGTGCTTAGACAGACGAAGTGCTTAAGGAGAGAGAGTGTTGTCAAATCACTAAGCATCGGTATAGAATATAGTTCCTACAGTACAAATATGTGCTTAGATAGGCTCAACGCCTTGTTAGCATTAAGCATTGGAGCATCTTATCCACCTTCTAAGCATCAGGTGCTAATGATATGCTGAAGAAAGTTTTTCACTAAGCACCCCCATTTTACAAGCTCTTACCAAGGTGGTGCCAACTTTCTGTGACAACAAAAATAAATTATTGTTGATATATTATTATACTTTTTAGGAAAGGTTAATTTAAACTGCATTTTAGTTTAAGTTTGGCACTTTATATATGGGCATGGCTTCATTTTCACTACTAGTTAGTTAGAAAAATACTTTGAGAATTTAAGAGAGCTAGTCGATGCAACAATTAGGAGGCGTGTAAATATTCTATGCGTTCAGGAGACTAAATGAAAAGGCTAGAAGGCGAAGGAGGTGGAGGATACTAGCTTCAAACTTTGGTATACGGGGACAATGTCGGGTAGGAATGGTGTAGGCATCTTGATCGATAGGAGCCTTAAGGATGGAGTCATCGATGTTAGGAGACAAGGCGACCAGATTACCCTAGTCCGGCTGGTAGTTGGAGATTCGGCTCTGAATGTGATCAATGCATATGTCCCTCAGGTAGGTCTTAGCGAGAGCACCAAGAGGCAGTTTTGGGAAGATCTTGATAGCATGGTTAGTACCGTGCCTATCAGTGAGAAACTCTTTATAGGAGGAGACCTCAACGGTCATGTGGGTGCGACTAATGTAGGTTTCGAGCGGGTGCACGAGGGGTTCGGGTATGATAGTAGGAATCAGGAGGGGGAGGATGTTTTGAACTTTGCGTTGGCCTACGACTTGTTGATAGCGAACACCCTCTTTAGGAAGAGGGAATCCCATCTAGTGACCTTTCGTAGTGGACAACACTCGAGCCAGATCGACTTTATCCTTACAAGGAGGGAGGATAAACATGCTTGCTTTGATCGTAAGGTGTTACCTGGGGAGTGAGTTGTCCCTCAACACAAGCTTGTGGTGGCGGACTTTTGCTTTCGGGTACGTGTCCATTGGGACAAACGGGCCAAGATTATGAGAATGAAGTGGTGAAAGCTTAGAGAGGAAGCAGCGTAAATGTTTAAGGAGAGGATGCTAGGTGAGGGGCCTTGGGAAGAAGGAGAAGATGTAGACGACATGTGGCTAAAGATAGCAACATGTGTTCGGAAGGTGGCTTCAGAAGTGTTTGACGTGAGTTGGGGAGGCAAACGGGAAGCGAAAGACACCTGGTGGTGGAATGACGAGGTGCAAAGGTCTATTAGGGAGAAGAATGAGTGTTTTAAGCGCCTCCACCATGACAAGAGTGCAGCCAACATCGAGGGTTATAAAATAGCGAAGAGGGTTGCAATGCGAGCTGTGAGTGTAGCAAAAGGTCAGGCGTATGACGACCTTTATCAGCGGCTAGGCACGAAGGAAGGGGAGAAGGACATTTATAGAATGGCTAGGATCCATGAGAGGAAGACAAGGGACATCAACCAAATCAAATGCATAAAGGATGGAGAGAGTACTTCGACAAGTTGTTTAATGGGAAGAATAAGGGTCCTACCCTTGAGTTGGACGACTCATTTGATGATACCAACAGACGCTTTGTGAGGAGAATTCAGAAGACAGAGATCGGGGAGGCTTTGAAGAGGATGAAGGAAGGTAAAGCGATGGGCCCTAATGGTATCCCCATTGAGGTGTGGAGATGCCTGGGCGCCAGAGCGATAGTATGGTTAACTAAGCTTTTTAACCTTATTTTTCGGTCTAACAAGATGTCTGAAGAATAGAGGAGAAGTATATTAGTACCTATCTTCAAGAACAAGGGAAATGTTCAAAGTTGTACTAACTACCGTGGGGATTAAGTTGATGAGTCATATGATGAAGCTCTGGGAGAAGGTTATCGAGCATCGTCTAAGAAGAGTGACAAGTGTGACCCAAAACCAGTTTGGGTTCATGCTTGGTAGGTCAACCATGAAGGCGATTTTCTTATTACGACAATTGATGGAGAGATATATGGAGCAGAAGAAGGACTTGCACATGGTCTTTATTGACCTCGAGAAGGCATATGACAAAATACCGAGAAATGTCATGTGGTGGGCCTTGAAAAAATACAAAGTCCCAACTAAGTATATTACCCTCATCAAGGATATGTACAGGGATGCGGTGACGTTTGTCCGAACATGTGATGGTGACACCAATAACTTTCTAATTAAAATAGGACTACAACAGGGGTTAGCATTGAGCCCTTATTTATTTGCTTTGGTGATGGATGAGGTCACAAGGGGCATATAAGGTGATATCCCTTGGTGTATGCTCTTTGCTGATGATGTGGTGCTAGTTGACGACGGTAGGGCAGGGGTTAATAGGAAGTTAGAACTATGAAGGCACACGTTAGAGTCAAAAAGGGTTCAGACTTGGTAGGACCAAGACCGAGTACATGAGGTGCGATTTTAGCGTGACTAGGCAAGAGGAAGGAGATGTTAGCCTCAATGGACAAGTGGTGGCCAAGAATGATACTTTTCGGTATTTGGGATCGATGCTACAAAAGGATGGCACATTAATGAAGATGTTAAGCATAGAATTTCAGCTGGTTGGTTGAAATGACGTCAAGCTTCTGACGTCCTCTATGACAAAAGGGTGCCTCAGAAGCTAAAAGGTAAGTTTTATAGGACGACGATTCGCCCGGCGATGTTATACGGTGCTGAGTGTTGGCTTATAAAAAGGCGACATGTCCAGCAATTGAGTGTAGCAGAGATGCGTATGTTGCATTGGTTTTGTGGACACACAAGGAGGGATAGAGTCTGGAACGACGATATTCAGGATAGGGTTGGGGTGGCACCAATTGAGGAGAAATTGATTCAACATCGGTTGAGATGGTTTGGACATGTCCAACAGAGGCCTTTTGAGGCGCCGATGCGTAGTGGGGTTCTAAAGCGGGCCGATAATGTAAAGAGCGGTAGAGGTCGACCTAAACTGACTTGAGACGAGTCCGTCAAGAGAGACCTTAAGGAGTGGAATATCTCCAAGAATTTAGCTATGGATAGGAGCTCTTGGAGACTGGCAATCAACGTGCCTGAACCGTGACATCTATCTGTCTTCTGCCCTTTCTGTGTCTCCCTGTTTCTCGTCTCTTTTGGGTTTCATCTCTAGCCTACCCCAACTTGTTTGGGACAAAAGGCTATGTTGTTGTTGTTGTTGTTATTGTTGTTGTACTGTTAGATTGGTATAAAGTTAGAAAACTAATGTTCAAGTTATATCACATTATCATTAAGATCATGACCTAATCTGCACATAAATTTCAATTTTTGAAGCTGAATGTTTTTAAAAGTTTATTGGCAGACTATTTCAATTTTTTGTCTAAATCTTATCCAAAATGTATTTTTGCTGGAAGGGGTACATTTTTGCTTGAAGGGGTGCAACTTTGAAACTGAAGGATGTACCCTACCCATCAAATGTTTTTTATTAACAATAAGCCAATCATTATTATTGATGAGTAGTTGTACTTTGGCCATTACATCTTACTTTCTTTGGGCCTATTGGGTTGGTCAAGTCTATTCAATTCGCACTCTAGTAGTTTGGTTGTTGGGCCAACCAGTCAGGCTAAAGCTCGACAACTCAAGCCTAGCTGCGAACTGAATTGACTCAAATACAAGAATTAAAATACTCAAGAAAGCAGCTGCAGCTGTATGATTTGAAGTTTTAAGCTCTAGTTAGTAGTTATTATACCCATCTATTCATAATTCTGGTTTATATATATGCATTCTTCCACACATTTATGACAGGACGACTAAATGTAATATGTTGAAATGAAGCCTAAAAGGTCATCGGTCAACAACATAGGTAGAGGTTATTTATATTGATGGCATTATCAAAGCATATTTCATAGTTGCCTCCATGGTAACCGATGTCAGGTTTTTTTATCAGGGATCAGTATGCTTCACATAGTATTTCTAAATCCTGAATGTGTTGTTAACTTATTTTAAGTTATTTCTCCTTTTGAGCAGCTCGGAGGTATCATTTTGTTTGTATCCACTTTCAGCTATGCACTTTGTAGGAAAACAAGCACTAATCATATCTTGGTTTCCATTTTACTTAGTAATTTGTTTTTGGTCAATTATCATGAATAGGCATTTGGCTGGGCATATGTTAACAATTGGCACAACACATGGGAGCAGCTGTATGTGTACTGGATATGCCCCTTTATTGGGGCCATGCTTGCTGGATGGATCTTTAGGGTGGTGTTCCTACCACCAGCACCTAAGCCGAAGACCAAAAAAGCATGACAAAATTCAAGCTTGTATTGTATACAGTCATCATTCGGTTGTGGATGCTGATTTGAAGAAATCAGCAAACAGAGGAAGGTCAAATAAGCTCCTGTGTTGTATTTGATCTCCTCAACTTCCCACAAACTGGGTGTTGTGCTCTGTTACTTATTTCTCATCAATAATTTATGTGTACTGGTAATTTTGGGCTGGTCAGGATGTATTTTTTGTCCCTTTATTATTTAGTTTTTTTATATGTGTTCTTTATGATGAGTATGGCAAAATCATTGATCTCAACTGAACTACATACTATCTAGAGTAGAAGGATCAATAACATTTTATATTTTTATGACACCAAGAACTTTTTATATAAGGTTGAAAACCATTTTAAGATCCTCCCTGATGTTTTCTAAGATAAACTTTACTCACCTATGTTGGGCATGTTTTCTCCATCTCTACGAAGTATGGGTCGGGTCCTATAGCATCTAGTGCTTGAATTATGTAGTAACCCTAAATAAGAAATCAGCCTACTTTTAGTAAAAATAGCAATTTGAATGTTTCTTTTGCTAAGATATGAGATGTTTTGATAAATGTTCGGTGGTGCATTAAACTCTTTCAACACGCTTCAGGCTACACTCATACATGGAGGATGTTCAGTAAACACATTATCGTGCTGTGGTCCACACTAAAATAGTTAGTAACATGCTTGTGCTCGTCCACCTCATGTACTACCGAATTTTCATCTCTTTGATTCATTAACACTGACTCGGACACTTATAAGTGGGGTCTTCTTTTGTTAGCTAAATATTAATAAGATAACAAATGTCCACATTTTGGATTCATATATATAGTACCTAAAATTACCACTGAGGCGAACCTAGGCTATCGCCCCCCTTGTCCTAGTCCTTCTCACATAGATTTATATCCTCTGATTGGCATAAGCTTCTCTCATATTACACTGGAGTCACGGTTATGGGAGATGGATGGAATTGAATAGACTATATGTCTGGCTAGTGCCAACAATCATCATCACCCGCTGCTGTAGATGACATTTACAAACAAGTGGAATCAACTATTAATTTCTGATCGAGGTTGTATGTACTGGCAGGGTTTAACAGCCTCCCTCTTTATATACATTTTCTTCTTAAAGAAACGGCACACATTTCTCCTGGGTTGTCCGGGAAAAAAACTACTAATCCCCTTCCCTCATTTTAGTGAAAATCTAGAAAACCAGGCGCGGCTTTGCCGTGCCCTCCTTGGAGCAACCAGCCTGTGAGAACAATGAAATGGTTAAAGTTCACCTTCTTTAAGTCTTCAAGTGACTTAGAGATCAGGATATGAGGACATGAGCTATAAAGTTTTTGACATATAGGAGCAACAAAGTAAATATCGTGCATGCTGATGTAGCAATGATATATTTTTAGCAATTGCAAGAATGACTACTAACAAGCTGATAGAAGGCATAAACGATCAAAATTAATTGGAGGTTGCACCGACATTGTTTGATCTGTGAACGATGTTTCAGAAATAATCTTGGTGAAAGGGTGTTCACTTAGATCACTTATTATACAGTAGAATTTGTCTGTCTTCAAGATAGTATAAAGCAAATGATGAAGAAACAAGTTTCATGTAATTATAGCTCTAAACTGAATATTTTCTGTAGCTAAATTTATAGTTGAGCGTATGAAGATAGCGCCAAGCATCCCTATCAGAGTGTGACATTTCTTTATCACTATCTTTAGTTATCAAACATAGAAGCAACAACATTTCTATGGGAAGAACATCAAAGATTGAGCAACTAATAAAAGCTATATTCTAATGTCTTATTATTACCTCCGTATCAGAGTTTTGAAACTTAATGGTATTCAAGTGGTTGCTATGTAAGCTTCACTGATGCTTAAGGGCAGATTTCAAGAGTGCAACCCCTAACTTTATTTAATAATTTTAGAAAGAACAACACTTACATATATCTTTAGTGCAAGGAAGATAAAGTGCTAAGGTGTAAATGACACCATGCCTTGAGAAGAAGAGAGTACAATAATTTTTCTGAAAGAGAGACACTTATTCTGTTCTTTTCTTATTCTCTTCCCTTGCTGTATTTTTTGCTATCTTAATTATCTTATTATTTTGGAATCTGGTTGGATATTTCTATGTTTCAAGAGCAAAAGATACATTATTTATACATAGTATAACCACATTGGACTGTTTCTTTTAATTTTAAGTACCTGGTTTAACATGTTAAGCGATAATAAAATTTGAATATGTTCACTACAGAACAAAAATGACACATTAGGTATACAGAGTATTACCAAGTTCAACTGGTCCTTGGTGTGTGTTGAAATTTTTTAGTAGAAGGACGCATGAAGGGAGTTATAACCCCCTACTATAACAGAAAGCTGCAACGGTACCAATGTCCAATGAAAAAATACAAAAAAATGACCATGGAAAATGGTAACTGCTCCAGAACCATAGAGTTCTTGTTTTGCAAATTCATCAATAGTCAAAATAATTTGTTAACACTCAAGATTCCATAATATACTTAAAGACCATTTGATCTCTCCAACCTGTAACTCTAGAGCCTTTTATAATTAATTGAACCTGCTTAACAAAATAACATTTCCATATTTTAAGAATAATTATTCTATTGGAGTGTGAATGGGTTGTGTACCCCTTGGCCCCCACGTCGCTCTCCCAGGGGGGCGACTCGGGCGGCGCCCTCCCCAGCCCTCGTCGGGCCCCTCCCGTGCACCTGCCCGGTCTGGCTGCCGCCGGGGGCCCAGTGGCGGGCAAGGACGGTGGCGGTCGGGCTTCTCCTTCCTCCCTTCCTCTCCCATGAGGCTCCTCAGCGTGCTCGATTGGTGCTGGTTTTCGGCGTATTTCTTCACAAGGGGCCTTGGCCGGTGGCTCCTCAGGCACTGGGGCGGGCGGATCCTTCCTCCCCAGCCCGGATCTGCTCTCCCCCGCCCGGATCGGCTTTCCTCTGCCCAGATCTGCTCTCCCCGCGAGGCTCCCTGCGTGGGGAGGGGGGAAGAGGACTGGGTCGGCGGCTCTCTCAGTCCGGGTGTGGGCTGATCCAGCATCCCCGCTCAGATTTGCCCCCTTTGGGCGTCCTGTGCCAGCGCGGAACAGTGGGGTGCTCTCCGGCCTCCACCGGCTTCGGGGGCAGCGGCCCGGTCCGCGGCACCCTTCGAGCCTGGTGGGGCCGGGAACGGATGTGGCGGTGGCTGTCTGCCTTGGCCTTCTTGGTCATCGGTGCTCCTCTGCTGGATCCAGCGTACTGATGGTGGAGGTTCGTAGCGGGAGCTGCTGGAGGCGCTGCGCGGCGGGGTTTGATGCTGGGACTGCTTGGCAACGGTCGGGACAGTGGTGGGCTGGGCGACTGTGGGCTTCTTCTGATCCTGACCCTCTTCTCCCCACCACCTGCCCTCCCCTGCTCGGGCTAGTTCCTAGGGTCAGGCTACCTCTATGAGACTCTGGCGGCGGCGGGTGTGGAGGAGGCATCAGGTCGGGGTGAAAGCTTGGACGACGGCATATGTAGGCGTCGTGCCCTCCTTAGAGGCGTCTTTTACTACCTCTCCTCCTACCGCGCTGGATTTTGCAAGTGAAAACCTTCCCTCATCGGGCTAGCTTGTCGACGCATTTGGCGTCGTTTCCTTCTTGAAGGCTTCGCTAGGCGATCCAGCTTCTGCTTTGGACCCATCACCGTCTATCATGGCACTTCCCCTGCGTTGATGGTGCTCGGTGCTCCCAGGGGTGATGGTGCTTGGTCCTCGAATTTGTCTTCTGTAATTGAGGTGTCTTAGTCGGTTTTTTTTTCCTTTTTCAGCCAAGTTGTTGTTAGTTGGATAGATTTTGACCGAGCTGCAAGTGGCGGCGTGAGTTGTGATAGTGGTTCCAAAGTTGTATGGGATGAGTAGGCCACTCTCCTCAGTTGTATGGTTTTTCTGGCTCAGTTTCCATTCAAAAAACTGAGCTGACACCTTTTTTCTTTCTTCGTCTAATAGAAATCGCAGCAAAGCTTTTGCCATCCTTTTGAGAAAAAATTATTCTATTTGGATGTTTTGACATATTGGAAAAAAATCAAAAAGTTATCAATGGATGTTTCATTAGTCATCGAAGCTTCCAACTAATTTGTCCCACTGTATACAAAAGGTGAAATGAGATTTGCTCTATTGAGTAAGGTAGCATTCAGAGAGAAGAATAGGAGACATAATATACCTTTATGCTAGCAGCATGTCCTTGCTGGGTTTACCTTCCTGTTACGGCGCAAGGTACAGAACAAAGGAGAATGGCCAAACATTAGTTGAAATTATTTTTGTATAACAAGCAGTGAGGCCTTTGGCATGGCAAGTAGCGCTGTGTGTTTCTGAATCAAGCAGCAGAGGGGTCCACCTTGGTCATTATTAATCAGTAATCTCTCGTCTGAAGCAGAAACCGGTGGACCTTATGTGTCACCAAAATGGTGCTGAGGAATCTCCTGAGGTGATCTTCTATTAGATGATATGTTATCCAGGTGGTTCACCAGATCATTAGTCGACATCGGCAGTCTAAGCCCATGCACCTTCAATTAACTCCACCAGTGGGAGATATTGAATTCTGGTGTGGTACTTACGATTCACATTCCAGCTCCTATAAAAATGACTGGGATTAGAAAGATTAATCAAAATATATTAAGATGTATATTGTGATTATGTGAGTGGCACTGAATGTTTGATTCATCGACAGGAGAGGACTATAAAGCAAGCATGTTCGAGGCAAAGTGGCATTTCGTCGAGCATATAGCGCACATACAGGAGCAGCGGCGAGGAACCCCACTGAGAGGGCTACGGGGGATGAAAGGGCGGGTCAGCAGGTGTGATGCTTACCAGCCGAAGGAGGTGGCTGCGCATCCATTGGTTCCTACCTTGATCGTCGAGTGATCACCGGAGGAGGAGCCTGGATGCGATGACAGAGATCACGTGTTCGTGCTGCTGCTGCTGCGCTTGATGGAGAGCTGCTACTTCTAGTGCTGCCCAGGGGAAGGGAAGAACGGAGCTCCCTGGCCGCCTTGTCGCTTGGCCGCAGTGGCATTCGTCGTGGGGAACACCTGCGCCGGTGGCCTGCCGCCACCGCAGCACCCACGCTGCCGCCCTCTACCCGAGCGGACTGGTCAACGCGCCATGATTCCGTGAGGATCGAGAGATTTCAGGTCGAAGTCTTGGCAATTGAACTGGCAGCAGTGTCCGTGGGGCTGGACATGTTCGCGTCTCCTCTCCGATCGCTGCGCCCTTGCTACTGCCCGCTGTCCGTCCGAGGGAGCACAACGGGCCAACGGGCCGAGAAGATTCGCGAGCCGTCGGATGGGCACAGAAGCGGGTAGAGACCCAAACAGGGGCGAAGCCAGGATAAATGGTTGCCGGGGTCAGAACTCACAGTACTAAATGCTAATTTATAGGGTCCTATAATATAATACCATGCATAACACCAAATTGATAAAATAACCATACATATTGTGGCAAAATAAGGTTTTGCAAGAGTAGTTACCTCTTATAGTTACCCTATATGACTATGATCCTCCATCTTATGAAAGCGAACTATCACATCTTCAATTAGAATTGTGGATAGAAATTCCAGTTCCACAAAGCATATGATGTCATCATTTATAAATCCATCTACAATACATTCCGGTTCTTGAAATGTCTCCATGATTATTCTTATTATCACTGGCCGCAGGTAATTTCCTTTTAAGAAATCCTTCCAGAGTGCTCTGATTACCTATCAAATTACTAAATATAGTCACATAATAAAAAACTAAAGCAAATAGCATGTATGCGTACATTGTTAATACTAGATAGATACCTGGCATCTTGCTCACTTGCTGGAACGTTCTTAACTAATAAAACGCTTTCTGAGAATCGGATTGTATGTATAGCTGGAAAAAAAAAACCCTAAGACCTCAAAATTCAGACTTAATCCTTAATTGCATACTGCATAATTAGGTATTTGAGAGGTACCTTGTCTTGTCTAGATGCCAGGAGGAGTAGGACAGCCGAAGAACTTGAGATCAGAGAACCAGCGGCGGCTGAGCACCAGCCGGCGGGTAGGGGCGACGCCGGCCGCAGGAGATTTGCGAAACGTTAGATACGAAGGTGCGCACCTTTTTTTTTTTTTGAGGGGAACGAAGGCTGACGACGCTGGATCGGAGGCAAGGCAACATTTGGCCTTCTCCGATTCACGTACGTGGCTTTAATGGATCGGATGGGCTAAGCAAGTGGTTTGCGAACAGCTGTTGCTGGGCTGGACAGATGGACTCTGGACTGCAGACTGCTGCTGCTCGTGGGCCACTGGGGTCGCATGGAAATTTTAGTGGGGTCGTTGCCGGCCAAAATTTGATCGATACACGGGGTGACGGCCAAGTCGTCGGGGTCGTCGGACCCCGACGGTTGAACGTGGCTTCGCCACTGGACCCAAACTACTCCACCATCGGACGGACCACGTTGCTTGTCTGCCTGATCAGATGGCTAATGGGCTAACGGGCGACGTGGATATCGTGCCCGCCTGGAGCTTCTCCTGCGGATTCGGGCGTTGCCGCAACTTTGTTAGTGGGCCAGCCTCTTGTGGCCACCGTTGTTACCTCTCGTAGTTTCTGACTTTGATTCTCACCAGGATAAAACGCTTTTAATTTAAATTTTTGTTGTATAGCGAAACCTTAGGTTTTGAAATTTTGAGCAATTTTTTGTATTTAAAACTTTTATTTGCATAAAGACATTTTGGTGTCCGAACCGCAGGTACAATGGATCTTATGTAAATATTTATGCGGATGAATTGTAAAAGCGCTTTGAATTTGGAATTTTACTCTATAATAAAGTTGTAGGTTTTGAAATTCTAAACAACTTTTGTATTGAACACTTTTTAATTTGAAAATGTTTCGGTGTCCAAATTGTAGATACAACAGATCGCATGTAAACATTTATGCAAATGCATTGCGAAAGCGTTTTGAATTTAAAAATTTTCTCTATAATAAAGTTGTACTTTTTGAATTTTTGATCAAATTTTATATTGAACAACTTTTGATTTGAATGCATTTTGGTGCTCAAATTATACGTATAATGTTGCTCATGTAAAAGGAACTGTTGGAACGGGTTGTGGTTTGGTTTAAATTAAAATCCAAGGTTTTTTCTAAAAAAATCCTGAGAGATGACCAAGACGGCGGGTTAATTTAATGAAAATTTAAAGGTTTCTTTGCAAATTTTTCTGAACTGTGGAGGTTGTACTGCGGGTTCATTTGAGAAAAGTTTTGAGCTTTTTTGCAAAAATGTCTGAGAGAGGAGGCCAAACTGCGGGTTCATTTCGTTACATATTGAGGACTTTTTTACAAAATGACCAAAACTCGCCCGATCTGAGCCATCCACGCACGATCCGACGGCCGGGAACTGCAGGCGACGTGGCCACGTTCGTTGCCCGTGGTTTCCCTGTAGATTCGTTATGAACAGATGTGATCGCTTTTCTCAAGTGGTTGGAGATGTTTTAACTGATGCATTGTTATTTCCCTTTTTTTCCCAACAAGAAATTTCAGAATTTAATACCAAATATGCATGCCTCATCACTGAATAAAGGGACTAGTTTCACAGGTCATTTGTGATTTGATACCACAGGTGCGATGTCGACGGCGCTTAGGCTATCCACACTCGTGGTACTCTAAATTCATCCTCTAAAATGTCTGGTCATCAAGATTCTCTCCTCTATACTCAATTCTCCCGCACTCATCCATCCTCTATATCATCCTTTATCCACTGTGGGGTCCACTTATCACTTTATCTAAATATATCCATGTGACATCTTGTTTTGAAGAATTTATTAAAACGAATTTAATGGTGTAAACGGAATTTAATTTGATTTTTTGGTTTGTGAGTTATAACATTTTTTATGTGTTAAAATAGTGGGCCCGTCATTTGATCCATGCTTTCTCTCTCTCCAGCGCATGCGCTGTCTCCCTCCCGTGCATGCTGACGTGAGTGGTGAGGCCGCCTCTCTGCATACCGGATGCCCTCTATGCCGCTAGATTTGGTGTGCAAGCAGCTCGTAGCGGAGGTTTTACAGGATGTGGTGCGGCGATTTTTACGCTATGTGTTCCTCCATCTAGCGATAGCGGACGCGATACAGATAGCAGTGCGGGTAGTCTTACGACCTTTCATCCGGCACCATAAAAGTCCATTTAGTGAGCCACAATCTAAAAAATCCAAAATTTCTCCACCCCACCACTATGAGCGTGTTTGGTTTGGAGGCCTGCCCCTTGGCCAGGCTCCCGGAATGCACCCTGCGGCTGTTTGGAAGGATGTAAAGGGCTCCTAGGTAGGCTTCGGTAAACCCACGAGGGGGTCGTAGGCAGGCTAACTGGAAACGAGGGGAGTTAGGTGGTGTTTGGTTCCTTTTGTTTTTTTTAACACCTATTACATCGAATGTTTGACATATGCATGAAGTGTTAAACATAGACTAATTACGGAACTAATTGCACAGATTAAGATTAATTTATGAGACGAATCTATTAAGCCTAATTAGTCCATTATTAGTATCCAAACACCCTATGGTCAACCTCATAGTTAACACATGTTAAAGTTTAACAGGACGAACCAAACAGGCCCTCAGGTGTTTTGCCATAGCCAGGCTCCAGCCCACACTCGTCTCACCCCATGTTGTTCCTCTCTCTCTCTCTCTCAGGAAAGCGAATCAGAGGATCTGCCATGGCGTCCATGTGGTGGTCCTCGCTCCAGCCCCGTGGAGCAGGACGAGGCTGGCGATTGCTTGAGTTGTCTCGCCGTGCAACCGGCCCACTCAGCTCCTCCGCCCGCCATCTCTGCCTGCCCCCTCGCCAACCTCGAGATCTCGCGTGTGAAGCCTGAAAGGATCAAGATGCCCAAGAGGGGGGGTGAATTGGGCTTTTCTAAAAATTAATTGCAAGAATTAAATCCTATAAGCCGGAATTCACCCCTAGTGCCTACTTGTGTTCCTAAAGATTCACCCCGGTAGAGTGCATTTTTGGCCTTTGCATTCCACCGGTCGTACTTCTCCTCGTCACCAATGGGGTTTGCGGGATCCTTGATAGCGGAAAGCCCTTGGGTTGCGGCTCTAAGACACCCAACATCTATGGCTTCGAGATACGCCTCCATGCGGATTTTTCAATATGAAAAATCATCCCCCTCAAAGGTGGGAGGTGGTCCTTCCCCGTTAGACATCTTGCTCTAGGCGGTAAAGCCTAAATTAGGAGCAACACGGCTCCGATACCAATTGAAAGGATCAAGATGCCCAAGAGGGGGGGTGAATTGGGCTTTTCTAAAAATTAATTGCAAGAATTAAATTCTACAAGCCGGAATTCACCCCTAGTGCCTACTTGTGTTCCTAGAGAGTCTACCGATAAAAAGTTTTGCACCCTAGTTTCCAATCCTAGTCTAGCATGGCAATTCTAGGAATGTAAATCAAGCAATGAAAGTAAATACGAGAAAGTAAATGCTTGAATGTAAAGGGCAAGGAACACGGCGATGTTTTTCCGAGGTATCGGAGAGTCGCCACTCCCCACTAGTCCTCGTTGGAGCACCCGCGCAAGGGTGTAGCTCCCCCTTGATCCGCGCAAGGATCAAGTGCTCTCTACGGGTTGATTCTTTGACACTCCGTCACGGTGAATCACCCAAAACTGCTCACAAGATGAGTTGGGTCATCCACAAGCTCCGTTGGATGATCACCAAACTCCCAATCACCACCAAGCCGTCTAGGTGATGGCGATCACCAAGAGTAACAAGCTAGAACTCTCACTTGACCACAACGAGCCCAAATGAGAAGGTGGATGCACACTTGCTACTCTCTAATGGCTAGTGAGGAACTCTCAAGCTTTGATTCTCAAATCTCTATCCTCACTAGAGCTCTTGCACTCCCTTGCACTCTAAAGGGTTTTCTCAGCTGATCAAATGAGCAAGAAAGCTCTAAAAGAGGTGGTGGGGATGTATTTATACACCCCAGGTCGCGTCCGATCGGGTGTTTCCCTCAAGTGACACGTGTCGGCCTCTGACCACCGCGTCCGGTCCTCGCAAGGACCGCGTCTGGTCGTCAGCGCCGAAACCCTAGCCGCGGAATTGTAATGACCGGACGCGTCCGGTCATGCCAAAGACCGCGTCCGGTCAAGGGAAAACGACCCGAAACTTTTCGAAACGCGTCGCAACTTGAACCAAGTTGCTTCCAACTGAACTTTGAGCTATTCTAGAGCTACCTAGCACCAATTTTAACAAGTGTGCACCACACCTAAACATAGGACTCGCCTAGGTCAAGCTACCCGCTCATGCCCCCCTTTATAGTACGGCCAAAAGAGAAAAACGAAGATCCTAACAACTATTCCGAATGTATCTCAACACCTCGACTTCCGGAACGAACCGTCCTTAATCTTGACGTCACTCTTTTGAAAACCGAAACGATTTCCATCAAGGGACATGAATACCATGGTGCCCAAAGCAGTTATAACCTCCATGACCTAACTTACCAAAGTTTCTGCAAAACACACGTTAGTCATGGTAATAAAGTGTTGTCATCAATTGCCGAAACCAAACCTTGGGGCCTAGATGCTTTCAATCTCCCCCTTTTTGGTGATTGATGACAACACTAAGATTCAAAAGATTGGAGTTGAGGTTTTCGAGCATGCTTGGTTCACATAAGCAAAAGGCAATAAGCACAAAAGGGGTAGGAATTGCTTATGTGCCCCAAGCCAAAAGAGTGTACTCATAAGATAAGATAAAAAGCGTTAGTACACATAAAGATATACTCCCTCTATCCCAAATTATAAGACGTTTGACTTTTTTGACACCAAGTTTGACCACTCGTCTTATTCAAAAAAATTGCGCAAAATATCAATTTTTTATCGTAGCTTGGTATATTAATAAAAGTTCTTCAAGAATGACTTAAATTTGACTATATTTGTACAATTTTTTTGAATAAGACGAGTGGTCAAACTTGGAGTAAAAAAAGTCAAACGTCTTATAATTTGGGATGGAGGGAGTAGCTCATAAGAAATCGGAGTGAGGCACGGAAGCACAACCTTAGAGCTATAACAAAAACGGTGACATTAATTAACACTGTGACTAGATAACACATTAGACTCAAAGTTTATCACACGACGACATGTCACACGAATGCAATGACTGAAAAGTAAACATGATGCATGAATGTAGCACACAACTAAGAACGAAAACCCTCTATCAAAACTCCTCCTGAAACTACTCTCTCTCCCCCTTTGGCATCAAGCGCCAAAAACTAATCTAATGATCTGACGGGGGGACAGACGGAGTCGTGTCGGGTGCCGAGGTGCGCGGAGTAATCACGAAGTGCAGAGAATCACCCTCGGAATCTGAGCTATCTGGCTGACCCTCTGAAGAAGTACGTGGCTGTGAAGCGGTCTGGGTTTGAGCAGGAACAGGTGCTGACGTAGTAGCAACGAGAGGATCCGTCTGTGTGACCTGAGCCTGTAGCGAGCCAATAGCAGGGGGATCTGTCGAGGCAACTGACGACGGAATGGTCTCTGTAGTCCCGGTCCCTGTCACTGGAGGAATAGCTGCCTCGGGAGCTGACAACCCTGAAGAAGTAGTAAATGTAGTAGTGTGCGAGGGTGTCGGCTGACCAGTCAACTCACTGTAGGTAGCACTGAAATCACCGATTGGTGTGCCTGTCAGGAGGTGAGGGCGAGGCTGGTCTGAAGGTGTAAACCCCGTTTGAATAGGAGTGAAACTCGAGGACTGGAATGATTGGGGAACCTGTTGCTGTGGAGATGTGAACTGGAAGCTCGGCTGTCCCTGACTCGACGGACCACTGGACTGTAAAGCATGAGTCATGACAGAAGCAGGCGGAGGAACCCCGACAGTGACAAGGTGGCGCAGGAGATCCAAGTACTGCTGCTGACTAGCTGCACTCTGTCGCTGTATCTCGTACTGCTGTCTCTGCATCTCAACCTGCTGCCTCTGGATCTCAAGCTGTTGACGCTGAAACTCGTCCTGACGAGCCTGCATCTGTGCAAGTGCTGCAGCTGTATTCTGAGCCTATCGCTGTATCTGCTGCTGCTGCTGCTCCTGTGCCTGGGTCAGCCTCTCAAGAATAGCCACCATGGCTGGGTCTAAGCGGGAGACTGAACCAGAGCCACCGGCCTCGTGGTCGTGAGACCGAGGAGACCGGTACCTGGGGATGGGCTGGTAGTCCTCATCGGTGCTGTCAGATGTCACATCCTCAGGAATATCAGTAGGCTAAACGTCAAGATCCGCAAGCTCTGCCTCAGCAAGCTCGTCAACTGTGGCATCCTGCTTAGCTGCTGTCTCAGGAACCTCAGGTCGCTCACGCTGTCCTGGCACTGGGGCCTGATCTCTAGTGACTGAGGCTCAAAGCTGACGGATATCATGCTCAGGGAAAGCAGTGGTAGTGTCTGATATCTCAGCTCTGATCTCTGGTGGCAGCTGAATAGATGACCTAATGATGAAGCAGATCCAGTGTGCATAGGGCAGCTGACGATTTCCCTTGAAGCCCTCAGCTATGGTGTCCTCTATCTCACTAAGTATGAGATCCCAAATGTCAAACTGTGTCTGTGAGAGGAGGTGGTGAACAACCCATAGCTGCATCCGCGTCAGGCCCTCTCTGTAGCCAAGTCTGGGAAGTAGAGTGCGTCTGACTATGGCATCCAGAACTCTGGCAAGTGGTGTCAGGCTAGCAGGCGTATGACGAGACCCTTCGCCAAAAGGCTCACGAAAGCAGGGTCGAACCAAGTATGTAGGTGGCACTGCCCCGCCGTGAGGGCGTCTGGGTGGAGGAGTCTGACCAAAGCACAACTGATGGATCCTCGTGTCAGAAGCTGGGAGTCTGAGGATCTCCCGCACTCTAGAGCTGTAAAGTCTGTGATCGCGGCCTCAGAATGCAAAGTGAATGAACTCATGGGCAGGATCAATCCAAAGTGAGCATAAAACTCTCTGACCCATGTGTCGCAGTATGCACCTGTCCGTCCAAGAAGATCTGACAAGCCAGGCAGATAGGACAGGTGCGGACGAAGCTGCTCATCCACAACCTCAACCAGTGCCTCAAGCCGACATACCCTCTGTGGTCGAAAAGCAATACCGCTGTCAACTAGAGCCCTGTAGAAATCCTCCTGAAGTGGGGTATAGAAACCCTCTAAAGCTCTGTGATCCCTCACAGGTGGAAACCACCGACTGACCTCAACGAACCTCAACCCCTGCACTTGACGTGCTGTAGCACCCCTCAGGTCAAAGTGCTCGACCGGGGGTGAACCTCTAGCTCTGGGAGGAGGACGTGCTCCACGACGCTGGCCCTCTGGCCTAGGAGTCACCTGAGTACGTGCGCGTGTGGAGCAGCGACGCGGTGGAGACTGTGCTGGCTGCTCCTCTGTATCCTTTGTAGCCTCTAGAGCCTCTGGAGCCTCTGTAGCCTCTATAGGCTCTGTAGGTGGATCAACTGACATACCCTCTGTAGCTCCAGTATCCTCTGTACCCTCAGTGGCCTCAGTGCCGAGCTGTCGACCTTCAAGATGAAAGCGACGGTCGCCTATGCGTATGCCACTGCTCCTGCCACCTCTCTCTGCCTGCTCTGCTGCATCTGCCACGGCCTGAGCAATCTCTGCCTCTGTAAGTGTCTTCTTCTTCTTTCTGGCCATTATCTTGATGCGCTTTCCACGCACAATCTCAGACCGACGAGGAGGACTGTCAACCCCGTCACCAGGAGCACCACCGGCGTTCTTGCAACGCACCATGCTGACAAACTGACTGAGAGCCTCTGTAAGATGGTGAACTGTCACTCGAGAGGCTTGGCCTCAATCCGTATCCGTAGGCTTGGCCTCGGATTCAACAAACAGATCTCACCCTGACACACCGACTGACTCGCTGCAACGACAGAATAGAGAGATCTACTATAAGCACATATATAACTAAAAGGTACGAAACCCTAGAGATAGCAAGCATATGAGATACGATGTGAATCGAAACGCGAAGCTACCTCGGATTGACGAGACAACGGTGACAAGATGAGGTGACCTAGATCGCGAGATTCCCCGAATTCGTCGAACGAGCTCTGAAAGGATCGAGTCAATGATAAGCAAAGGACAGTTGCGATCAAAGGTTAGCCCTAACGACGAAATTGAATGAAATTGACCGAAATCGAATGAGTTCGTCACCTCGAGCTAGGGTTAGGGCAAACCCTAGAGAGCTGGCTCGGTCGAAGGAAGAATTGAGGAGTGCGGGTGGAAGCTGGCCACGGGGGAGCACGGGATGGCGCTGTGGAAGAAACGGCGAGGCTCACGACGGCGGAGATGGCTTGGCGGCGGCGGTGGCGCGTGGCGCAGCAGGCGCGGGCGCGGCTGCAGGCAGGGCGCGAGCAGCGGGTGCGCGCGAGCAGCGCGGGCGTGAGGGCAGGGAGGCGCGGCGCGGGCACGGCAAGGATTGCCGGAGGTGAGGAAGACGGCAAGGGCGTGGAATCCGGTGACTCGGCGGCTAGGGCAAGGCGGCGGGGAAAAAAACGTGCGGGTGAAGAATACGGTCGAGGGCGAATGGTTTTATGAAGGGGTTAGATCCACTCGACGCGCGATAACCGGACGCGGTGGTCGCTATGACCGGACGCGTCCGGTGAGGACTGACCGGACGCGGTCAGAGTCCAGTCGAGGGGAACTCGGGAATTCATCGCGAATGACCGGACGCGGTGGTGGTAACCGGGACCGGACGCGGTGGTCAACAGAGGCGCGTCCGGTGCAGCGTCCGGTCACTAGATCTGGAGTTGGTCTTCTGGATGACCTGACGCGCTGGTGGACGCCAGGACCGGACGCGGTGGTGAAGCATCACTGCGTCCGGTGCAGCGTCCGGTCGAGCGTCCGGTCACTGTTCTTCGCCCTTCTTCGTTCCAAACTCCGACGCGACTTCTCCCAATCAAGTTCCAATTCAAAGAGACACAAATAAACACCAATTGGAACCTGATATGAGTGACCTCACTCAAACCCTCAATTTTTCAAAATAGTTTGCCTTAGGCTAGTATTATTTTTAGGAAAATAGGCAGTAAACACCCGAGGAGCAACGTATGGCCATGCAATAGAGTTTTTGGACCTTTAGGAGCGTCAAAATGCTCTCTCTATCCATGGACGAACACAGAGGTTGCTCAAAGGTAAACCAAAAAGAAACGACAAACAAACAACCATGCAAATGCAATGCAATACAAGAAAGTAAAGCTAGGTTGCTTGTCAAGTTTGATCCACGGTTAGGCTTCTTCACTCCTCCAAAGGAGGGTTATCGTAACCGTTTTAGCCAAGCCCTAGATGCATTGCGATAAAATAAACATGACATATAATACAATGCAATGCAAGCGACAACACATGCTCATTTTTAAAGTTGCTTGAACCAAGGAATAATATGAGCTCACCAATCATAGACATCTCGAACTCCTTCGACATCAATTCACCAAATTCCTTGCAATAATCTTCATTTGTTGACCCGAAGATGATATCATCAACATACACTTGACAAATAAAGATCTCCCCATTAAGCTTCTTGGTGAATAGTGTGGTGTCGACCTTCCCAATGGTGAAGCCCTTCTCAATGAGGAAGTCTCGGAGGCGCTCATACCACGCTCTAGGGGCTTGCTTGAGCCCATATAGCGCCTTGGACAACCTATAAACATGATTAGGATATCTAGGGTCTTCAAACCCGGGAGGTTGATTAACATAGACTAGTTCATTTATAAAGCCATTTAAGAATGCACTCTTCACATCCATTTGATATAGTTTCATATCATGATGTGATGCATATGCAAGGAGGATACGAATGGCTTCAAGTCTTGCAACGGGTGCAAAGGTCTCTCCAAAATCAAGGCCTTCAACTTGAGAGAACCCCTTTGCAACTAGTCTTGCCTTGTTCCTCACTACTATGCCTTGGTCATCTTGCTTGTTTTGGAACACCCACTTGGTTCCAATGACTCTTGCACATTTAGGATGCTCTTCAAGTGTCCATACTTGATTGCGGGTGAAGTTGTTCAATTCTTCATGCATGGCATTCACCCAATCCGGATCTTGAAGAGCTTCTTCTACATTCTTAGGCTCAACACAAGAGACAAAAGAGTGATGTTCAACAAAAGAAGCAAGCTTTTGAGATCGAGTCATCACTCCCTTAGTAGGACTCCCTATGATGAGTTCTTGTGGATGTGCTTGAAGTAGAGGTGAATTTCTTCTATCGACCACTTGAGGAGGTGGATGGGGAGCATCAACATCTTGAGCTTGTGCCTCGGCTTGTTCATGAGAGATATAAGTGTCTTCATTTTCAACTCTCTCATTCTTGTCATCATCTTGAGACATACGTGATGAAGATGGTGGATCAATGATTTGTACATTGTCTTCGTCATCTTTTGGCTTGATGTCTCCCATGGGCATGTTCTTCATGACCTCCCTCAAGGGTTCATCACCTACATCATCACAATTCTCAATTGCTCCTTGGGAGCCGTTAGATTCATCAAATTCCACATCATATGTTTCTTCAACAAACCGGTGGTATGGTTAAATACTCTATATGCTTTGGACTTTGATAAGTAACCAACAAGAAAACCAATATCACAACGTCTTTGAAACTTCCCTAGGTGTTGACGCTTCTTGTAGATGTAGCATTTGCAACCAAACACCTGGAAGAATGAGACATCCGGCTTCTTCCCATTAAGCAACTCATAGGGGGTCTTGCCAAGAAACTTTTGTAGGAAGAGGCGATTTGAAGCATAGCATGCGGTGTTGATTGCCTCGGCCCAAAACTTTTTCGGAGTGTTGTACTCATCTAGCATTGTTCTTGCAAGGGTGATCAAAGTCCGGTTCTTTCTCTCAACTACACCATTTTGTTGAGGAGTGTAGGTTGAAGAGACCTCATGCTTGATTCCAATTTCATCACAATAAGCTTCAATGTTGGTGTTGTCAAACTCTTTGCCATTGTCGCTTCTAATCTTCTTTATCTTGACTTCAAATTCATTTTGAGCTCTCTTTGCAAACTTCTTGAAGCAATTTGCCACTTCGGATTTGTCATGAAGGAAGAAAGTCCATGTATACCTTGAGTAGTCATCCACTATTACAAGACAATAGAGATTACCACCCAAGCTCTTGTATGTTGTAGGCCCAAACAAATCCATGTGAAGAAGTTCTAGCACTCTTGAAGTTGACATGAAAGCTTTGGTTGGATGAGTGTTTGCAACTTGTTTGCCCGCTTGACATGCACTACAAGGTTTGTCCTTTTCAAACTTCACATCCTTCAATCCTCTCACTAGTTCTTTCTTCAATAGCTTGTTGAGAGTGCTCATTCCAACATGTGCAAGCCTCCTATGCCAAACCCAACCAAGTGAAGTCTTGGTGAACAAACATGTTATCAAATTTGCATCTTCGGAGGTGAAGTCAACAAGATAAAGATTGTTGTATCTAAAGCCTTTGAATATCACTTGCTTGTCATCTATCTTTGAAACTTCCACTTCATTTGGTGTGAACAAGCATTGGAAGCCAAGGTCACAAAGTTGCCCGACGGATAATAAGTTGAAACTCAATGAAGCAACATAGAGCACATTTGAGAGTGAGTGATCATTTGATATTGCAATCTTGCCTATACCCTTGACTTTGCTCTTTGAATTATCCCCAAATGTGATCTTCTCTTGACATATCCCATTCTCTTCAATGGAGGTGAACATACGAGGATCACCGGTCATATGTTGAGTGCAACCACTATCAATAACCCAATGAGATCCACCGGTCTTATAGTTCACCTACACACAAGAGATCAAGCTTTTTGTTTAGGGACCCAAACTTGAGAGGGGCCCTTGACTTTCTCAACTAGTGACTTGGTAACCCATATTTTCTTTGGCCTATTCTTGTTTGGGGGACCCAAAAACATGACTTTCATCTTTCTATTTGAATCTTTTCTTAGCATGTAATGAGCATTGAAGGCAAAGGGTCTAGCGTGCTTTGGCAAGGGTTGTGGTGGTGGAGTTTTGCATTCATGAGCAAAGTAACCTTCTTGACCACACTCAACACATCTCTTTGGCTTGGGCTTTGACTTGCTTTGTTGTTGTTGAGCTTTTGCCTTCTTCTCTTGATTTGCCAAGTACCCAATACCACTTCTATCCATCTTCATTACGGTGTTCATGAGGAGCTCACTTTGCAAATATTGACCTCTTGTGAACTTGCTTAGACCGGTCTTGAGATGCTCTTTTTCTTGCTTGAGCTTTTTGTTCTCTTCAATGAGTGACTCATTTGTTGTTTGCTTCTCAAGAGCCATCAAACCTTTAAGGTTCTTGTTCTCATTTGCAAGCTTCTCATTCTCACACTTGATCTTGGCATAATCATCATAGTTGCTTGACTCAACCACACTCTTGCCTTTGCTACTAGAACCTTGCTCAATGCTTTCAATGATCAAGTCATCACATGATGTAGCTATATCACACTTAACAACATTGTTAGTAGCATCATGTGTCTCAAGAGCAAGTTCATTAGCAACCACAAGACTATCATAGTCAATTTTTAATGTGGTGTATTTGTCTTTTAGAGAGTTATGTCTAGCGATGAGCTCATCATGCTTCTTCTCAAGCTTATCATGTTGATCTTTAAGCTCTTTATTAGAGGTTTTGAGCTCCTTGAGATGAGAAGACATAACTTCATTTTGATCTCTAAGCTCACCACTAGTCTTTTGAGCATTTTCAAGCTTTGATGAGAGTGATTCATTTTCATTTTGAAGTTCATCATTTTCATTTCTTGTCCTTCTTATGATCTTAGTGTATTTGTTTAGCAATTTTACAAGTTCATCATAAGAAGGTGCGTCATATTCATCATCACTATCACTATCATCATCATCATCACTATCATGGTTTTGTACCTTTCGTTCACCCTTGGCCATAAGGCATAGGTGAGTAGTGGACGATGATGGTGAAGGAGGCGGTGAAGGTGGTGATGAAGATGTCGGTGAAGATGATGGCCCCATCACAAAAGCGGCAACCTTCTCTTTCTCATCATTGCTCTCATCTTTGGAGGACTCACAAGATGATTCAATGTCGGTGAGCCAATCATCAACAATGTATGTCTTTCCTCCCTTCTTCTTCTTGTGGAACTCCTTCTTCTTGCCATCCTTCTTCTTGTATGGCTTGTTTTTCTTCTTCTCTTCTTCTTCATCACTTGAATCATTTTTCTTGCCCTTGTTCTTGTTCTTGTACTTGTCTTTTGGTGGTCTAGGGCATTAATGAGCTAAGTGGCCAAGTTCACCACAATTGTAGCAATCCATCTCTGAGATGGGCTTTCTCTTGCTACTTGTGAAGAATTTCTTTTTCTTGCCATCGAACTTGATGCCACTCTTGTTGAGCTTCTTTAGCATCTTGGTGGTCTTTCTCACCATGAGTGCAAGTGATTCATCATCGACATCACTTTCACTTGAGCTTTCTTGCACCATCATGGCTTGGCCCTTCTTCTTCTTCTTGTCATGGCTAGCTTTGAAGGCCAAGTCTTTCTTCTTGGAAGATGATGAGCCCTCTTCCGGAGTGATGTGCATGTACATCTCATGAGCATTGATCTTCCCCAATACTTGTGTCGGTGTTGCGGTGGAAAGATCACTTTGGTGAAGCACGGTGACAATGTGACCATACTTCTCAACGGGAAGAACACTCAAGATCTTCCTTGCAACATCCGATTGGCTCATTTGAGTGAGCCCAAGAGCATTGAGGTCCTCTACAAGAACATTCAAGCGAGTGTACATGTCATTAGCACTTTCTTTGGGAAGCATCTCAAAAGAATTAATTTTCTTTAAAGCAATGTGATAGCGTTCCTCACGCTCACTCTTAGTTCCCTCATGAAGAGCACAAAGATTTTCCCACAATTCATGAGCGTTCTTTGCATTACGCACACGATTGAAGATATCTTTGCCTAAGCCCCGGTAGAGTGCATTTTTGGCCTTTGCATTCCACCGGTCGTACTTCTCCTCGTCACCAATGGGGTTTGCGGGATCCTTGATAGCGGAAAGCCCTTGGGTTGCGGCTCTAAGACACCCAACATCTATGGCTTCGAGATACGCCTCCATGCGGATTTTCCAATATAGAAAATCATCCCCCTCAAAGGTGGGAGGTGGTCCTTCCCCGTTAGACATCTTGCTCTAGGCGGTAAAGCCTAAATTAGGAGCAACACGGCTCCGATACCAATTGAAAGGATCAAGATGCTTAAGAAAGGGGGTGAATTGGGCTTTTCTAAAAATTAATTGCAAGAATTAAATCCTACAAGCCGGAATTCACCCCTAGTGCCTACTTGTGTTCCTAGAGAGTCTACCGATAAAAAGTTTTGCACCCTAGTTTCCAATCCTAGTCTAGCATGGCAATTCTAGGAATGTAAATCAAGCAATGAAAGTAAATACGAGAAAGTAAATGCTTGAATGTAAAGGGCAAGGAACACGGCGATGTTTTTCCGAGGTATCGGAGAGTCGCCACTCCCCACTAGTCCTCGTTGGAGCACCTGCGCAAGGGTGTAGCTCCTCCTTGATCCGCGCAAGGATCAAGTGCTCTCTACGGGTTGATTCTTCGACACTCCGTCATGGTGAATCACCCAAAACTGCTCACAAGATGAGTTGGGTCATCCACAAGCTCCGTCGGATGATCACCAAACTCCCAATCACCACCAAGCCGTCTAGGTGATGGCGATCACCAAGAGTAACAAGCTAGAACTCTCACTTGACCACAACGAGCCCAAATGAGAAGGTGGATGCACACTTGCTACTCTCTAATGGCTAGTGAGGAACTCTCAAGCTTTGATTCTCAAATCTCTATCCTCACTAGAGCTCTTGCACTCCCTTGCACTCTAAAGGGTTTTCTCAGCTGATCAAATGAGCAAGAAAGCTCTAAAAGAGGTGGTGGGGATGTATTTATACACCCCCCAGACAAAACGAACCGTTACCCCCTGACTCAGCAAAACACGGGCTGACCGGACGCGCCGGTCGAAGTGACCGGACGCGCCGGTCGCTCGTAACGGTCGAAAACCGAAATTTCAACTGAGTGACCGGACGCGCCGGTCGGGGGTGACCGGACGCGTCCGATCGAGCAGGGAGCTTACTGTAATCGCACCGGACGCGCGACCGCGTCCGATCGGTGATGACCGGACGCGTCCGGTCGTCTCTGGACGTTACTGGACTGTGACCGGATGCGCCGATCACACCCAGGTCGCGTCCGATCGGGTGTTTCCCTCAAGTGACACGTGTCGGCTCTGACCACCGCGTCCGGTCCTCGCAAGGACCGCGTCCGGTCGTCAGCGCCGAAACCCTAGCCGCGGAATTGTACTGACCGGACGCGTCCGGTCATGCCGAAGACCGCGTCCGGTCAAGGGAAAACGACCCGAAACTTTCCAAAACGCGTCGCAACTTGAACCAAGTTGCTTCCAACTGAACTTTGAGCTATTCTAGAGCTGCCTAGTGCCAATTTTAACAAGTGTGCACCACACCTAAACATAGGACTCGCCTAGGTCAAGCTACCCGCTCATGCCCCCCTTTATAGTACGGCCAAAAGAGAAAAACGAAGATCCTAACGACTATTCCGAATGTATCTCAACACCTCGACTTCCGAAACTAACCGTCCCTAATCTTGACGTCACTCTTTTAAAAACCAAAACGATTTCCATCAAGGGACATGAATACCATGGTGCCCAAAGCAGTTATAACCTCCATGACCTAACTTACCAAAGTTTCTGCAAAACACACGTTAGTCATGGTAATAAAGCGTTGTCATCAATTGTCGAAACCAAACCTTGGGGCCTAGATACTTTCAAAGCCCACCGCGCAGTCATGGCCGCCGTCAATTTCGGGATCCCGCCACCATGCCTCCACTCATCTCCTTCTCCACCCCATCGCCCGGCAAGCCTGTATTGCTAAGCCTGCTAGCCACCACAGAGAGAGGATTCACGGAGAAAACTTACGCGGTGCCTACGCAGGCTGCTTCGGGAAGGCCGGCTGCAGGCTTGTGCCCGCCGCAGTCGCCGCCCCTAGCTCCGGCCACCGCGGAGAGAGGATTCGTGGAAAAAATTGAGGTCAAGCATTCACCTGAAGGAAGGAAGCTGATGCAGTGGCTGCTAATGCGACGGGTGTGGCTGCTGGAGATGGTGGTGAGAGAAGAACACCATGGTGAGGTGAGGAGGAAGGAGATGGCTGAGGGGAAAGGGGTGGGTGAGAAGGGGGGAAGGATCGAGGGAGTGGGAGACGACGAAAGGGAGTTGGGGTCACAAATGGGGTAGATGAAGTTTGACGAGCTTCCATGGCGGGCGGAGGAGCTCCAGTGCAACACGTCGGAGGAGGTCCCGTGCAACGTGGCGACACGGCCCTGTTGCAGTGGCGTGCGGCAGGGGGTGCGTGGCGTGGTGGCCTGCTGCCATGCTCGCCATGGCCGAGGTGTCGAGGTGCTGCCATGCCCACCACTTGTTCAACTATAATCTTCGAAGGGTAAAGTTACCGGCCGAAGGAAGAGGTGATTTTATGCAAACTAAAACAGGTAACCAAACATATTGATTCTTAGCCTGGCTTAGACAGTACAAGCAACCAAACATGTGCTCCTTGCATTGACTAAGACGGCTAGAGCTAGCCTATCTTAGTTTTGCTAGCCAGGCTTGATGAGGAAGTGAATCAAACACACCCTATATGTACCTGCGCATGACTACAGAGAGAAACCAGGATATGGTGCCTGCGCCATCTTTGTGAGGTCCTTTCTACTAATGCAAATATGCATTATGCAACGTGTTACTGTTCTTGAGACATTGAGCTATTGTTTGACCGACCATTTTAGCATGGATTTATAAACAGAAGTGCTAGCGCCCCGACGTCCAGACGGATGCCCGCGTCCAGACGCCCGCGCTGCACTCCATCTCCCATGTGTTGCACTCGCTCGCGCTAGCACGTCTCCACCTGCGTGCCCCCCGACGTCTCCCGTGCCGCCCGGACATCGCCCACGCCTCTAGATTGCGCGCGGGGACCGCACGTGCCCCCTCCTGCTTCCCATGCGCGTCCCTATTTGCAATACCTGGTTTAGTTTTGAAACATCAAGATGCAGTATTTGCAACATATGTTTAAAGACATATGAAACTTGCTTCTGAAACACTTGCAAAAACACATGAAAAACACTTGAAAAAACATTGCAAAACATATGCAACATCCAGATAAAACACTTGGAACATATGTGTAAAACATATGCAACATCCGAATAAAACACTTGCAGCATATGTGTGAAACGTATGCAACATCCAGATAAACACACTTTCAACATACTTCTGAACAAACAAATGAAACATATGGAACAAAAGCTTGCAACATACATGTACAACTATTGCAGCATATGCAACATCTCGATCTTCTTTTGGAACATCCACATCAAAACAATTGCAACATACCTCTGAAACATCTAAACCATTTGAAATGTACACTTGCAACATACAATTTCAGTGCAACATCTCTTTGCTGCTTGAGAGAAATAGAGGCTCGTCGGCATTCGAAGTTCATCGGGGTAGAGCTCGTCGGTGGCATGTAGTGGCCGGCCTAGGGGGACACGATGGCGTCGGGCGCATCGTAGCTGCGCTTTGCGCCCCGCCACAGGCCCCTTGAGGCGTCACGAGAACTAGATCTAGATCCATGCAGGGGAGGGTACCCGCTGCCGCCACCATATCAGTGGGAGAGGGGAGGCGGCTTGTTGCCACCGCCACCATTGAGGAGGAAGGGAGGGAACCGTGACAGAATCCATAGGTAAGGAGGAAGCGTCGTCAGAGGGAAAGGAGAGGGAGCGCTGCCGTCGGGAGAGGAATGGCCACCACGGCCACCGTCGGAATGGGGTAGGGCACCGCGGCCACAGTCATAGCCTCACAGGTTACGTATTTTGAATGTTTCTTTTGCTAAGATATATGAGATGTTCTGATAAATGTTCGGTGGTACATTAAACTCTTTCAACACGCTTCAGGCTTCACTCGTTCAATCGCGCTGTCCATGGTAACATATTACTCCCTGCATCCATAGAAGAATGCAATTCTCGTTTTCGAGGAGTGAAACACTTGGAACTTTAACTAAAGTTATATAAAAATGTACTCCTTCCGTCCTAAAATAAGCGTCGTTACGGTATTTGTGCCAGTCATTTTTTTTAAATTTGACTAGGTTTCTAAAAAATATTAGCAACATTTGTATCTCCAAATACGTTTATAGTATGAAAATAGATTCAGCAATCTTTTTTTTTTGCCAGTAATAGATTCAGCAATCTGTCCAATGATACTAATTATGTAATATAAAAATTAATGAAAAAGATAAGAAAGGGATCTGGAGCAATATTTTTCACCTTTATTTTTCTATATATGACAACTTTTAGGCCCTCTTTGGATCATAGGATAGGAAAATCATAGGAATGGATGTGCTATGTTCCTCCAATCCTATAGGGTTAAAAAACACAGGAAAGTAAATGAGAAGCCCTTTGGCAACACCATAGGAAAACAAAAGAATTCTGTACACGTTTGACAGCTCTTTGGATAGCCGTTGCATTCAAAGCAGATTTTTTCTTCCTTCTTCAGATATCTCTCATGAATAGCAGCAAATCTATCTATTTCTTCGTTCTTTAGTTTTAAATATCTCTCATGAAATCCATCATCAGGGCTAGCAGATTTGCTCTTTTGTTTCTTTCCACGTCGACATTCAGGAACCTCTGCTGGTCTTCATCAAAAGAAAATTGCAAACCTGAGTACTGCATGTTCTTAATAAAAAGCACTGATAATCAAAACTATGCAAAGCTCACCGTCATAGAGCGGAGCTAAAGCATCAAAATATGGGAATGACCGATCTTGACGATGGAGAGCATCCTTGCTGTTCTTGCGAGCAGCAAAACTGGCCCAGACACTTCGTGGTGCATTAACAGTTAACACTGCGATATTCTTTCTTTAAATCTTGCTCCTTCTGCTTGACTTGGCCAACTGAAAATGATGTATTGAATTATGTATTCAGACCTCTAACGATGTTTGTCCATGCCTCCATACTCCAAGCTTTAAGTGTTCGAAATCCTGGCACATCATGTTCTTTCAGAAGATCAATAAGGAACAACTTCATCTGGTGATTCCATCAAGCTCGCTATGTGATCCCTAAATTTGCCACATCTAATAAACATTTTATAAGTTCGGTATTCAGAATCTCAATATGTATGCTGCTAAAAACTCGAGAAATGTACAGGCACAACTGAAATAAGAATGTTACCTGTATCTTGACAAGCATCTGTAGTCTCATGGTCATCGTCAGCATCAACAAGCATATTCAGTTGAGTAGAACCTCGGCACAGCATCGTTTCCCTTGCATGAAAATAAAATCTATATTAGGCATGTTCAACGGTTGATAAAATATATTAAAAATGAACCAGAAAATTAATTTCACAAAATAGTGTTTAGATCAAAATGCCAGGTGTCATTAAAAATTTGAGCCCTAATTTCTTATTCAAGTGAAATAAAACTGAACATCGGTGGGTGGGTGCTTCATATAGAATCGTGGATCGGAACCTTTCCGGATCGAAGATAGAATATGCAATCTGAGATTGGGAAAAAAAAAGTGCGTGCCTCCGATGTGAATCTTCCCAGATCGAAGATAGAGTATGCAGTCTCAGATTGGGGGAAAATAGTGGGTGGCTCAGAGGGGGAATGGAAGATAGAGAAGAAGCTAACGTATAATTTGCAAGATGTAGTGGCTCCTTGCAACCTTGCTGGGTCCGTGGTTGACGATGTGGATTGGGGAGGGTGGCGCTGGTGCCGCTCGGACCGAGCGGAGGTCGCGTGGCCGGCGAAGCGAGGGTGGCGTCGCCAGCCAGCGCTGGGGCAAGCGTGGCGTCACCGGCGACGAGGAGGCTCGCATCGTGTACCCGGCGGGCGGACGCCATGCCGTCGGCGGCTGGGCATCGCATGGGGACAGCTACGGCAGCGAGCTGCGAGCCCCCTCCCTCTGTTATTGATTTTTTTTTTTACAAAATTCACGGTGCAGTGCCTGAAATTGCCGGCGGTGTCCCGAAGTGCCTCGGCAGACGGTGTCATGTCCCTAGACTTTTGGGATGATCATACAGCTCCCTAAACTTAGCTGGTGGTATTGCACCGGTCCCTGAACTTTTAAGAAGATAATCGCAGGTCCTTAAACTTGAGAAGCGGTATAGTGCTATCCCTATCTAAATATAAAAATATTAAAAGTTTTCTCTATTTTAAAAATTACTTCTAATTTTAGTATTATTTTAAAAATGTTAATAATAGTATTATAGAAGTAACTTTTCTCTGTTATTAATACTATAACATTATTATTAAAACTTTTAATATTATAATACTATTATTAAAAGTTCTAATTATTAAAAGTAGTATAGTATTTGTAAGTGCATTCGTCCCCGATGTGGGTTTTGGATAATTAATGACAATCAAATTAGGGACTAACATATTTATCAAGTGTAATCTACAGGTGTTAGTCCATCGATGGAATTGAAAAAGAATATTTAGTGAATTATAGCACCCTAAAATTTGATGGACAAAAGGCGTTTCGACTCAAGGGCTTCAACATCGTTTATTTTGATTTGAGTCGTAGGCAACGCCGCACTATCAAGAGGGATACAAATCTAGTTGGCAAAATAGGGATAAAAAGTGCTCTTATCGAAGCTTAGTAGGCTCGAGAGCTGGACCGGAAGTTCTGGTGGGCTGGACCGGAAGTTCTGATGAGCTGGACCGGAACTTCCGGTGGGCGGGCAGCACCGGAAGTTCTGGTCGCTGGCGCCCGCGCGCGCCCGCGTGCGATTTTTTTATTCCGGTCTCCGCCCGGAAGTTCCGGTCAGGCACCGAAAGTTCCGGTTGGTGCAGTTTGCGCGCGCGCCGGTGTTCGAGGAAACTGTTCCGGGCTCCATCCGGAAGTTCCGGTACGGACCGAAAGAGTTGACTGACAAGCCCAATGGTCTGATCTCGTTTGACCGGAAGTTTCGGTCAGGCACCGGAAGTTCCGGTTGGTGCAGTTTGCGCGCACGCCCGCGTTCGAGGAAACTGTTCCGGGCTCCGTCCGGAAGTTCCGGTATGGACCGGAAGAGTTGACTGACAAGCTCAACGGTCTGATCTCGTTTGACCGGAAGTTCCGGTGGCTTCCACCAGAACTTCCGGTGGCTCGTCCAAGCTCGAGTATATAAGCCACTCACTTTATTTCTAACCGTTGCCCGAGCTTTGCACATTTATTTCTGCTCTCCCAACTCTCTCCAAGCTGTGACTCACCCACTCTCTCCCCCTTTGCCTCCAAGCTTCAACCTTCGATTGTTTGAGCTAGGGACGTGAGATTTGAGAGCAGGAGCATCGATCTTCGACTTGAGCACTTGGATTCCTCGTTTTGCCGACTTGATTTGTATTTGTTTCTCTTGGGTTCTTAGAACCTTAGCCGGCTAGGCGTTCTTCGTGGTTGCCCGTATTGATTCATTTGTGAGGGCACCCCGAAGTGTTTGTATCACTCTTTGATCCTTAGTGGAAATCTCAAGCTAGCCTTCGTGGTTGCTTGAGGGAGGAGATCTTAGTGGGAGACCTTCGTGGTCACCTCAACAACAAGGAAGTAGGAACTCCTTAGTGGGTGAAAGGATCAAGATGCCCAAGAAGGGGTGAATTGGGCTTTTCTAAAAATTAATTGCAAGAATTAAATCCTACAAGCCGGAATTCACCTCTAGTGTCTACTTGTGTTCCTAGAGAGTCTACCGATAAAAAGTTTTGCACCCTAGTTTCCAATCCTAGTCTAGCATGGCAATTCTAGGAATGTAAATCAAGCAATGAAAGTAAATACGAGAATGTAAATGCTTGAATGTAAAGGGCAAGGAACACGGCGATGTTTTTCTGAGGTATCGGAGAGTCGCCACTCCCCACTAGTCCTCGTTGGAGCACCCGCGCAAGGGTGTCGCTCCCCCTTGATCCGCGCAAGGATCAAGTGCTCTCTACGGGTTGATTCTTCGACACTCCGTCGCGGTGAATCACCCAAAACCGCTCACAAGATGAGTTGGGTCATCCACAAGCTCCGCCGGATGATCACCAAACTCCCAATCACCACCAAGCCGTCTAGGTGATGGCGATCACCAAGAGTAACAAGCTAGAACTCTCACTTGACCACAACGAGCCTAAATGAGAAGGTGGATGCACACTTGCTACTCTCTAATTGCTAGTGTGGATCACTCAAGCTTTGATTCTCAAATCTCTATCCTCACTAGTGCTCTTGCACTCCCTTGCACTCTAAAGGGTTTTCTCAGCTGATCAAATGAGCAAGAGACCTCTAAAAGAGGTGGAGGGGATGTATTTATACACCCCCGAGACAAAACGAACCGTTACGTTCTGACACGGGCTGACCGGACGCGCCGGTCGAACTGACCGGACGCGCCGGTCGCCTGTAACGGTCGAAACCCGATTTTTCAACTGAGTGACCGGACGCGCCGGTCAGGGGTGACCGGACGCGTCCGATCGTACAAGGAACTTACTGTACTCGCACCGGACGCGAGGCCGCGTCCGATCGATGATGACCGGACGCGTCTGGTCGTCTCTGGACCTTACTAGACTGTGACCGGACGCGCCGATCACACCCAGGTCGCGTCCGACGGGTGTTTCCCTCAAGTGACACGTGTCGGCCACTGACCACCGCGTCCGGTCCTCGCGAGGACCGCGTCCGGTCGTCAGGGCCGAAACCCTAGTCGCGGTTACGTACTGACCGGACGCGTCCGGTCATACCGAAGACCGCGTCCGGTCAGTGGAAAACAGCCCAAAACTTTTCGAAACGCGTCGCAACTTGAACCAAGTTGCTTCCAACTGAACTTTGAGCTATTCTAGAGCTGTCTAGCGCCAAGTTTAACAAGTGTGCACCACACCTAAACATAGGACTCGCCTAGGTCAAGCTACCCGTTCATGCCCCCCTTTATAGTACGACCAAAAGAGAAAAACGAAGATCCTAACGACTATTCCGAATGTATCTCAACACCTCGACATCCGAAACTAACCGTCCTTAATCTTGACGTCACTCTTTTGAAAACCGAAACGATTTCCATCAAGGGACACGAATACCATGGTGCCCAAAGCAGTTAACACCTCCATGACCTAACTTACCAAAGTTTCTGCAAAACACACGTTAGTCATGGTAATAAAGCGTTGTCATCAATTGCCGAAACCAAACCTTGGGGCCTAGATGCTTTCAACCTCCCCTTTTTGGTGATTGATGACAACACTAAGTTTCAAAAGATTAGAGTGGAGGTTTTCGAGCATGCTTGGTTCACATAAGCAAAAGACAATAAGCACAAAGGGTTAGGGATTGCTTATGTGCCCCAAACCAAAAGAGTGTACTCATAAGATAAGACAAAAAGCGTTAGTACACATAAAGATATAGCTCATAAGAAAAACGGAGTAAGGCACGGAAGCACAACCTTAGAGCTATAACTAAAACGGTGACATTTATTAACACTGTGACGAGATAACACATTAAGACTCAAAGTTTACCACACGACGACAATGTCACACGAATGCAATGCTGAAAAGTAAACATGATGCATGAATGTAGCACACAAAGAACGAAAACCCACTATCAAAACTCCCCCTGAAACTACTCTCTCTCCCCCTTTGGCATCAAGCGCTAAAAAAAACTAATCTAATGATCTGACGGGGGAACAGACGGAGTCGTGTCGGGTGCCGAGGTGCGCGAAGTAATCACGAAGTGGAGTGAATCACCCTCGGAGACTGAGCTATCTGGCTGACCCTTTGAAGAAGCACGTGGCTACGAAGCGGTCTGGGTCTGAGCAGGAACAGGTACTGACTGAGTAGCAACAAGAGGATCTGTCTGAGTAACCTGAGCCTGTAGTGAGCCAATAGCAGGGGATCTGTCGAGGCAACTGAAGAAGGGATGGTCTCTGTAGTCCCGGTCCCTGTCACTGGAGGAATAGCTGCCTCGGGAGCCGACAACCCTGAAGAAGTATGAAATGTAGTAGTATGCGAGGGTGTCGGCTGACCAGTCAACTCACTGTAAGTAGCGCTGAAATCACCAATAGGTGTGCCTGTCAAGAGATGCGGGCGAGGCTGGTCTGACGGTGTAAACCCCGTATGAATAGGAGTGAAGCTCGGGGACTGAAAAGACTGGGAAACCTGCTGCTGTGGAGATGTAAACTGGAAGCTCGGCTGTCCCTGACTCGACGGACCACTAGACTGTAAAGCCTGAGTCATGACAGAAGCAGGCGGAGGAACCCCGACTGTGACAAGGTGGCGCAGGAGATCCAAATACTGCTGCTGACTAGCTGCGCTCTGACGCTGAATCTCATATTGATGTCGCTGCATCTCAACCTGCTGCCTCTGGATCTCAAGCTGCTGACGCTGAAACTCATCCTGGCGTGTCTGCATCTGTGCAAGTGCTGCAGCTGTGTCCTGTGCCTGTCGCTGAATCTGCTGCTGCTGCTGCTCCTGAGTCTGGGTCAGCCTCTCAAGTATAGCCACCATGGCTGTCTCTGAGCGGGAGGCTGAGCCAGAGCCACCGGCCTCGTGGTCGTGAGACCAAGGAGACCGGTACCTGGGGATGGGCTGGTAGTCCTCATCGGTGCTGTCAGAAGTAGCATCCTCAGGTATATCAGCAGTCTGAGCCTCAAGGTCCGCAAGCTCTGCCTCAGCTAGCTCGTCAACTCTGGCATCCTGCTCAGCTGCTGTCTCAGGAACCTCTGGGCGCTCACGCTGTCCTGGCACTGGGGCCTGATCTCTGGTGACTGAGGCCTAAAGCTGACGGATATCATACTCAGGGAAGGCAGTGGTAGTGTCTGATATCTCCGCCCTGATCTCTGGTGGCATCTGAATAGAAGATCTAATCATAAAGCAGATCCAGTGTGCATAGGGCAGCTGACGATTACCCTTGAAGCCCTCAGCAATGGTGTCCTCCATCTCACTAAGTATAAGATCCCAAATATCAAACTATGTCTGTGAGATGAGGTGGTGAACAACCCAAAGCTGCATCCGCGTCAGTCCCTCTCTGTAGCCGAGTCTGGGAAGAAGTGTGCGTCTGATAATAGCATCCAAAACTCTGGCAAGTGGAGTCAGGCTGGCAGGCGTACGACGAGACCCTTCACCAAAAGGCTCACGGAAACAGGGTCGAACCAGGTCTGTAGGAGGCACTGCTCCGCCGTGAGGGCGTCTGGGTGGAGGAGTCTGACCATAACACAACTGATGGATCCTCGTGTCAGAAGCTGGGAGTCTGAGGATCTCTCTCGCTCTAGAGCTGTAGAGTCTGTGATCGCGGCCACGGAATGCAAAGTGAATGAACTCATGGGCAGGATCAATCCAAAGTGAAGCATAAAACTCTCTGACCCATGTGCCACAGTATGCACCTGTCTGTCCAAGAAGATCCGACAAACCAGGCATATAGGATTGCGGACGAAGCTGCTCTCCCACAACATCAACCAGTGCCTCAAGCCGACATACCCTCTGTGGTCTGAAAGCAATACCACTGTCAACTAAATCCCTGTAGAAGTCCTCCTGAAGTGGGGTATAGAAACCCTCTGAAGCTCTGTAATCTCTGACAGGTGGAAACCAACGGCTGACCTCCACGAACCTCAACCCCTGCACCTGACGTGCTGTAGCACCCCTCAGGTCAAAGTGCTCGACCGGGGGCGAACCTCTAGCTCTGGGAGGAGGACGTGCTCCACGACGCTGGCCCTCTGGCCTAGGAGTCACCTGAGTACGAGCACGTGTGGAGCGGCGACGTGGTGGAGACTGAGCTGGCTGCTCCTCTGTATCCTCTGTAGCCTCTGGAGCCTCTGGAGCCTCTGTAGCCTCTGTAGCCTCTGCAGGTGGATCAACTGACATCTGCTCTGTAGCCCCAGTATCCTCGGTACCCTCAGTGGCCTCAGTGCCGAGCTGTCGACCTTCAAGGTGAAAGCGACGCTCGCCTATGTGTATGCCACTATGCCTGCCACCTCTCTCTGCCTGCTCTGCAGCATCTGCCACAGCCTGAGTAACCTCTGCCTCTGTAAGCGTCTTCTTCTTCTTCCTAGCCATAATCTTGATGCGCTTTCCACGCGCAATCTCAGCACGACGAGGAGGACTGTCGTCCCCGTCACCAGGAGCACCACCGGCGTTCTTGCAACGCACCATGTTGACCAACTGACTGAGAGCCTCTGTAAGATGGTGAACTGTCACTCGAGAGGCTTGGCCTCAATCCCTATCCACAGGCTTGGCCTCGGATTCAGCAAACAGATCTGACCCTGACACACCGACTGACTCGCTGCAACGACGGAATAGAAAGATCTACTATAAGCACATATATAACTAAAAGGTACGAAACCCTAGAGATAGCAAGCATGTGAGATACGAAGTGAATCATGACGCGAAGCTACCTCGGATCGATGAGACGACGGTGACAAGGTGAGATGACCTAGGTCGCGAGATTCCCCGAATTCGACGAACAAGCTCTGAAAGGACCGATTCGAGATAATCAACGGAAGAGTTACGGTCACGGTTAGCCCTAGCGACAAAATTGAATGAGAATGAACGAGAACGAACGATTTCGTCACCTCGTGAAGGGTTAGGTCAAAACCCTAGTCTAGGGTTTGGGTGAAACCCTAGGTAGCTCGGCCGAAGGTGGAAAACGAGGGGCTAGGGTTGCACGGGGGAGCTATGCGGCTGCTACTGGCGAGATCTCGGTGGTGGAGGACGGCCAACCGGCGGCGAGGAGGAGCGGGCGGTTGCGGCGGCGGCGCGGCTGTGGGGAGACGCGGGCGTTGCTGCGGGCAGGCGCACGGGCAGGGAAGCGAGGAGGCGTGCGGCTGGGGCTCGGGCGAGGTCGCTAGCGGCGAGCACGACGACAAAGGTGCGGCGGAAGTCGGCGAGTCGGCGAAGTAGGGCAAGCGGCGGCGGTGGAATCGCGCGGGTGAAGAAAAAAAACAGACGAGGCCGAACGGTTTTATAAAGGACTTAGATCCGCTCGACGCGCGATGACCGGACGCGGTGGTCGTTATGACCGGACGCGGTGGTGCAGCGTCCGGTCACACTCCAGTAAGCACCTGGAGTGACCGGACGCGTCCGGTGAGGACTGACCGGACGCGGTCAGAGTTCGGTCGATGGGAGTTCGGGAATTCATCGCGGATGACCGGACACGGTGGTGGTAACCGGGACCGGACGCGGTGGTCAACACAGGCGCGTCCGGTGCAGCGTCCGGTCACTAAGTCTGGAGTTGGTCTTCTAGATGACCGGACGCGCTGGTGGACGCCGGGACCGGACGCGGTGGTGAAGCATCACTGCGTCCGGTCCAGCGTCCGGTCGCTGTTCTTCGCCCTTCTTCGTTCCAAACTCTGACGCGACTTCTCCCAATCAAGTTCCAATTCAAAAAGACACAAATAAACACCAATTGGAACCTGATAAGAGTGACCTCACTCAAACCCTCAAATTTTTCAAAATATTTTGCCTTAGGCTAGTATTATTTTTAGGAAAATAGGCAATAAACACCCGAGGAGCAACGTATAGCCATGCAATAGAGTTTTTGGACCTCTAGGAGCGTCAAAATGCTCTCTCTATCCATGGACGAACACAGAGGTTGCTCAAAGCTAAACCGAAAAGAAATGACAAACAAACAACCATGCACATGCAATGCAATACAAGAAAGTAAAGCTAGGTTGCTTGTCAAGTTTGATCCACGGTTAGGCTTCTTCACTCCTCCAAAGGAGGGTTATCGTAACCGTGTTAGCCAAGCCCTAAATGCATTGCGATAAAATAAACATGGCATACAATACAATGCAATGCAAGGGACAACACGCGCTCATTTTTAAAGTTGCTTGAATCAAGCACATTAAGTTCACTTCTTAGCCTACAAAAGGTAGCCTCACCCAAAGGTTTAGTGAAGATATCCGCTAATTGATTTTCACTTCTTACACCTTCTAGTGATATGTCATTTTTAGCAACGTGATCTCTTAGAAAGTGATGGCGGATATCAATGTGCTTGGTGCGAGAGTGTTGTACCGGATTGTTAGCAATTTTAACGGCACTTTCATTGTCACATAAAAGTGGCACCTTTTCAAGAACAATTCCATAGTCTAGGAGGGTTTGTTTCATATATAAGATTTGTGCACAACAAGCCCCCGCGGCAATGTATTCCGCCTCGGCGGTGGACAAAGCCACACTATTTTGCTTTTTAGATGACCAAGATACTAAGGATCTCCCAAGCAAATGGCACCCTCCGGATGTGCTTTTTCTATCAATTTTGCAACCGGCATAATCCGAATCGGAATAGCCAACTAGTTGAAATCTAGCTCCTTTGGGATACCAAAGACCAATGCTTGGGGTGTGCTTAAGATATCTTAGGATTCTTTTTACGGCACTTAAGTGAGGTTCTTTAGGGCACGCTTGGAAGCGAGCACACATGCACACACTAAACATGATATCGGGCCTAGATGCGGTAAGGTACAACAAGCTACCAATCATAGAACGGTAGAGAGTTTGATCAACCGGTTTACCTCCCTCATCTAGGTCGAGATGTCCATTTGATGGCATTGGGGTCTTGATTGGTTTGCATTCTTCCATCTTGAATCTTTTGAGAAGATCCTTGGTATACTTTTCTTGAGAGATGAAAATCTCTTCTCTCATTTGCTTGACTTGAAAACCAAGGAAGAATGTGAGCTCACCAATCATTGACATCTCGAACTCCTTCGACATCAATTCACCAAATTCCTTGCAATAATCTTCATTTGTTGACCCGAAGATGATATCATCAACATACACTTGACAAATGAAGATCTCTCCATTAAGCTTCTTGGTGAATAGTGTGGTGTCGACCTTCCTAATGGTGAAGCCCTTCTCAATGAGGAAGTCCCGGAGGCGCTCATACCACGCTCTAGGGGCTTGCTTGAGCCCATATAGCGCCTTGGACAACCTATAAACATGATTAGGATATCTAGGGTCTTCAAACACGGGAGGTTGATTAACATAGACTAGTTCATTTATAAAGCCATTTAAGAATGCACTTTTCACATCCATTTGATATAGTTTCATATCATGATGTGATGCATATGCAAGGAGGATACGAATGGCTTCAAGTCTTGCAACGGGTGCAAAGGTCTCTCCAAAATCAAGGCCTTCAACTTGAGAGAACCCCTTTGCAACTAGTCTTGCCTTGTTCCTCACTACTATGCCTTGGTCATCTTGCTTGTTTCGGAACACCCACTTGGTTCCAATGACTCTTGCACCTTTAGGATGCTCTTCAAGTGTCCATACTTGATTGCGGGTGAAGTTGTTCAATTCTTCATGCATGGCATTCACCCAATCCGGATCTTGAAGAGCTTCTTCTACATTTTTAGGTTCAACACAAGAGACAAAAGAGTGATATTCAACAAAAGAAGCAAGTTTTTGAGATCGAGTCATCACTCCCTTAGTAGGACTCCCTATGATGAGTTCTTGTGGATGTGCTTGAAGTAGAGGTGAGTTTCTTCTATCAACCACTTGAGGAGGTGGATGAGGAGCATCAACATCTTGAGCTTGTGCCTCGGCTTGTTTATGAGAGATATAAGTGTCTTCATTTTCAACTCTCTCATTCTTGTCATCATCTTGAGGCACACGTGATGAAGATGGTGGATCAATGATTTGTACATCGTCTTCATCATCCTTTGGCTTGATGTCTCCCACGGGCATGTTCTTCATGGCCTCCCTCAAGGGTTCATCACCTACATCATCACAATTCTCAATTGCTCCTTGGGAGCCATTAGATTCATCAAATTCCACATCATATGTTTCTTCAACCAAACCGGTGGTATGGTTAAATACTCTATATGCTTTG
Organism: Saccharum spontaneum; assembly: GCA_022457205.1. NCBI lineage: Eukaryota > Viridiplantae > Streptophyta > Magnoliopsida > Poales > Poaceae > Saccharum > Saccharum spontaneum. The sequence goes on from CM039597.1 coordinate 25,278,882, forward strand.
GACTTTGATGAGTAACCAACAAGAAAACCAATATCACAACGTCTTTGAAACTTCCCTAGGTGTTGACGCTTCTTGTAGATGTAGCATTTGCAACCAAACACCCGGAAGAATGAGACGTCCGGCTTCTTCCCATTAAGCAACTCATAGGGGGTCTTGCCAAGAAACTTTTGGAGGAAGAGGCGATTTGAAGCATAGCATGCGGTGTTGATTGCCTCGGCCCAAAACTTTTCCGGAGTGTTGTACTCATCTAGCATTGTTCTTGCAAGGGTGATCAAAGTCCGGTTCTTTCTCTCAACTACACCATTTTGTTGAGGAGTGTAGGTTGAAGAGACCTCATGCTTGATTCCAATTTCATCACAATAAGCTTCAATGTTGGTGTTGTCAAACTCTTTGCCATTGTCACTTCTAATCTTCTTTATCTTGACTTCAAATTCATTTTGAGCTCTCTTTGCAAACTTCTTGAAGCAACTTGCCACTTCGGATTTGTCATCAAGGAAGAAAGTCCATGTATACCTTGAGTAGTCATCCACTATCACAAGACAATAGAGATTACCACCCAAGCTCTTGTATGTTGTAGGCCCAAACAAATCCATGTGTAGAAGTTCTAACACTCTTGAAGTTGATATGAAAGCTTTGGTTGGATGAGTGTTTGCAACTTGTTTGCCCGCTTGACATGCACTACAAGGTTTGTCCTTTTCAAACTTCACATCCTTCAATCCTCTCACTAGTTCTTTCTTCAATAGCTTGTTGAGAGTGCTCATTCCAACATGTGCAAGCCTCCTATGCCAAAGCCAACCAAGTGAGGTCTTGGTGAACAAACATGTCATCAAATTTGCATCTTCGGAGTGAAGTCAACAAGATAAAGATTGTTGTATCTAAAGCCTTTGAATATCACTTGCTTGTCATCTATCTTTGAAACTTCCACTTCATTTGGTGTGAACAAGCATTGGAAGCCAAGGTCACAAAGTTGCCCGACGGATAATAAGTTGAAACTCAATGAAGCAACATAGAGCACATTTGAGAGTGAGTGATCATTTGATATTGCAATCTTGCCTATACCCTTGACTTTGCTCTTTGAATTATCCCCAAATGTGATCTTCTCTTGACATATCCCATTCTCTTCAATGGAGGTGAACATACGAGGATCACCGGTCATATGTTGAGTGCAACCACTATCAATAACCCAATGAGATCCACCGGTCTTGTAGTTCACCTACACACAAGAGATCAAGCTTTTTGTTTAGGGACCCAAACTTGAGAGGGGCCCTTGACTTTCTCAACTAGTGACTTGGCAACCCATATTTTCTTTGGCCTATTCTTGTTTGGGGGACCCAAAAACATGACTTTCATCTTTCCATTTGAATCTTTTCTTAGCATGTAATGAGCATTGAAGGCAAATGGTCTAGCATGCTTGGGCAAGGGTTGTGGTGGTGGAGTTTTGCATTCATGAGCAAAGTGACCTTCTTGACCACACTCAACACATCTCTTTGGCTTGGGCTTTGACTTGCTTTGTTGTTGTTGAGCTTTTGCCTTCTTCTCTTGATTTGCCAAGTACCCAATACCACTTCTATCCATCTTCATTACGGTGTTCATGAGGAGCTCACTTTGCAAATATTGACCTCTTGTGAACTTGCTTAGACCGGTCTTGAGATGCTCTTTTTCTTGCTTGAGCTTTTTGTTCTCTTCAATGAGTGACTCATTTGTTGTTTGCTTCTCAAGAGCCATCAAACCTTTTAAGTTTCTTGTTCTCATTTGCAAGCTTCTCATTCTCACACTTGATCTTGGCATAATCATCATAGTTGCTTGACTCAACCACACTCTTGCCTTTGCTACTAGAACCTTGCTCAATGCTTTCAATGATCAAGTCATCACATGATGTAGCTATATCACACTTAACAACATTGTTAGTAGCATCATGTGTCTCACGAGCAAGTTCATTAGCAACCACAAGACTATCATAGTCAATTTTCAATGTGGTGTATTTATCTTTTAGAGAGTTATGTCTAGTGATGAGCTCATCATGCTTCTTCTCAAGCTTATCATGTTGATCTTTAAGCTCTTTATTAGAGGTTTTGAGCTCCTTGAGAGTGGAAGGCATAACTTCATTTTGATCTCTAAGCTCACCACTAGTCTTTTGAGCATTTTCAAGCTTTGATGAGAGTGATTCATTTTCATTTTGAAGTTCATCATTTTCATTTCTTGTCCTTCTTATGATTTTAGTGTATTTGTTTAGCAATTTTACAAGTTCATCATAAGAAGGTGCGTCATATTCATCATCACTATCACTATCATCATCATCATCACTATCATGGTTTTGTACCTTTCGTTCACCCTTGGCCATAAGGCATAGATGAGTAGTGGACGATGATGGTGAAGAAGGCGGTGAAGGTGGTGGTGAAGATGTCGGTGAAGATGATGGCCCCATCACAAAGGCGGCAACCTTCTCTTTCTCATCATTGCTCTCATCTTCGGAGGACTCACAAGATGATTCAATGTCGGTGTGCCAATCACCAACAATGTATGCCTTTCCTCCCTTCTTCTTCTTGTAGAACTCCTTCTTCTTGCCATCCTTCTTCTTGTATGGCTTGTTCTTCTTCTTCTCATCTTCTTCATCGCTTGAATCATTTTTCTTGCCCTTGTTCTTGTTCTTGAACTTGTCTTTTGGTGGTCTAGGGCATTGATGAGCTAGGTGGCCAAGTTCACCACAATTGTAGCAATTCATCTCCGAGATGGGCTTTCTCTTGCTACTTGTGAAGAATTTCTTTTTCTTGCCATCGAACTTGATGCCACTCTTGTTGAGCTTCTTTAGCATCTTGGTGGTCTTTCTCACCATGAGTGCAAGTTATTCATCATCGACATCACTTTCACTTGAGCTTTCTTGCACCATCATGGCTTGGCCCTTCTTCTTCTTGTCATGGCTAGCTTTGAAGGCCAAATCTTTCTTCTTGGAAGATGATGAACCCACTTCCGGGGTGATGTGCATGTACATCTCATGAGCATTGATCTTCCCCAATACTTGTGTCGGTGTTGCGGTGGAAAGATCACTTTGGTGAAGCACGGTGACAATGTGACCATACTTCTCAACGGGAAGAACACTCAAGATCCTCCTTACAACATCCGATTGGCTCATTTGAGTGAGGCCAAGAGCATTGAGGTCCTCTACAAGAACATTCAAGCGAGTGTACATGTCATTAGCACTTTCTTTGGGAAGCATCTCAAAAGAATTAATTTTCTTTAAAGCAATGTGATAGCGTTCCTCACGCTCACTCTTGGTTCCCTCATGGAGAGCACAAAGATTTTCCCACAAATCATGAGCGTTCTTTGCATTACGCACACGATTGAAGATATCTTTGCCTAAGCCCCGGTAGAGTGCATTTTTGGCCTTTGCATTCCACCGGTCGTACTTCTCCTCGTCACCAATGGGGTTTGTGGGATCCTTGATAGCGGGAAGCCCTTGGGTTGCGGCTCTAAGGCACCCGACATCTATGGCTTCGAGATACGCCTCCATGCGGATTTCCCAATATGGAAAATCATCCCCCTCAAAGGTGGGAGGTGGTCCTTCCCCGTTAGACATCTTGCTCTAGGCGGTAAAGCCTAAATTAGGAGCAACACGGCTCCGATACCAATTGAAAGGATCAAGATGCCCAAGAGGGGGAGGGTGAATTGGGCTTTTCTAAAAATTAATTGCAAGAATTAAATCCTACAAGCCGGAATTCACCCCTAGTGTCTACTTGTGTTCCTAGAGAGTCTACCGATAAAAAGTTTTGCACCCTAGTTTCCAATCCTAGTCTAGCATGGCAATTCTAGGAATGTAAATCAAGCAATGAAAGTAAATACGAGAATGTAAATGCTTGAATGTAAAGGGCAAGGAACACGACGATGTTTTTCCGAGGTATCGGAGAGTCACCACTCCCCACTAGTCCTCGTTGGAGCACCCGCGCAAGGGTGTCGCTCCCCCTTGATCCGCGCAAGGATCAAGTGCTCTCTACGGGTTTATTCTTCGACACTCTGTCGCGGTGAATCACCCAAAACCGCTCACAAGATGAGTTGGGTCATCCACAAGCTCCGCCGGATGATCACCAAACTCCCAATCACCAAGAGTAACAAGCTAGAACTCTCACTTGACCACAACGAGCCCAAATGAGAAGGTGGATGCACACTTGCTACTCTCTAATTGCTAGTGAGGATCACTCAAGCTTTGATTCTCAAATCTCTATCCTCACTAGTGCTCTTGCACTCCCTTGCACTCTAAAGGGTTTTCTCAGCTGATCAAATGAGCAAGAGACCTCTAAAAGAGGTGGAGGGGATGTATTTATACACCCCCGAGACAAAACGAACTGTTACGTTCTGACACGGGCTGACCGGACGCGCTGGTCGCCTGTAACGGTCGAAACCCGATTTTTCAACTGAGTGACCGGACGCGCCGGTTAGGGGTGACCGGACGCGTCCGATCGTGCAAGGAACTTACTATACTCGCACCGGACGCGAGGCCGCGTCCGATCGATGATGACCGGATGCGTCCGGTCGTCTCTGGACCTTACTGGACTGTGACCGGACGCGCCGATCACACCCAGGTCGCGTCCGACGGGTGTTTCCCTCAAGTGACACGTGTCGGCCACTGACCACCGCGTCCGGTCCTCGCGAGGACCGCGTCCGGTCGTTAGGGCCGAAACCCTAGTCGCGGTTACGTACTGACCGGACACGTCCGGTCATGCCGAAGACCGCGTCCGGTTAGTGGAAAACAGCCCGAAACTTTCCGAAACACGTCGCAACTTGAACCAAGTTGCTTCCAACTGAACTTTGAGCTATTCTAGAGCTGCCTAGCGCCAAGTTTAACAAGTGTGCACCACACCTAAACATAGGACTCGCCTAGGTCAAGCTACCCGTTCATGCCCCCCTTTATAGTACGGCCAAAAGAGAAAAACGAAGATCCTAACGACTATTCCGAATGTATCTCAACACCTCGACATCCGGAACTAACCGTCCTTAATCTTGACGTCACTCTTTTGAAAACCGAAACGATTTCCATCAAAGGACACAAATACCATGGTGCCCAAAGCAGTTAACACCTCCATGACCTAACTTACCAAAGTTTCTGCAAAACACACGTTAGTCATGGTAATAAAGCGTTGTCATCAATTGCCGAAACCAAACCTTGGGGCCTAGATGCTTTCAGTGGGGATTGCCGAACCTCGGTAAAAATAGCTTGTCTTGCTGTGGCGGTAGCATCGACTACCCTTTGTTCTTGTTGTTCTTCCTCTCTACCTCAACTTCTTAGGTGGGAGGTCCCGATCTACGATTTGGTGTGGTGCCAAGCCTTGAGGAGTTCAACATATTCATCAACAACCTCTAGAAAGGTGTGGTATCACTTGGATCTGAAATCCCAACTCGATTCACTTTGATTTCGTAGCTCATTTAGGGTACCAGAAGTTCTGAAGGTCTGCACCGGAAGTTCTGGTCCCCCTGACCGAAACTTCCGATCCAGACCACTGGAACTTCCGGTCATGCATTTAACTTCCGCAAATTCGAGTTTGTGAATTTCAGATTTTGCAAAAAGGCCTATTCACCCCCTCTAGGCCAATTAGGTCCTTTCTGTATTATAATATTATAGTATTAATAATAGAGAAAAGCTACTTCTATAATACTAATATTAAAACTTTTAAACAATACTAAAATTAGAAGTAGCTTTTAATAGAGAAAACTTTTAATACTATAGGAATTTTAATATTATTTTAATATTGTTAATGATACATAAGTATTAAATTAATTTTAGTATTTTTCTATTTTAGTTTAAACCTAATATATTTGTTGCTGTAAATTATTTTAATAATTTATATTTTATTGATGTAAATTATTTTAAATAATTTATATTTTCATGATAAATATTATATATAATTAATAGTTGATTAATTAACACCTATTGGATCCACGGCTAACCCAGTCTGCGTGCCACGCCAGCTTATAGAGTAGGTTAAACCATATTTGGATAGGGATGATACCGCTTACCAAGTTTAGAGACCTACGGTGATCTCCTTGAAAGTGCAGGGACCTGGATGACACCGTCTGCCAAGTTTAGGGACCCATATATATCACTTTAGAAGTTTATCACCTAGATAACACCGTCGACCAAGTTTAGGGACAGCGCAGTGAATTTTGCTATTTTTAAGGATCTGTACGTATTGCCTCCGGACTTGTGTGTGGGAAAGCAACCGAGGCTGGCGAACACAACCGCGCGGGAGCGCACTAGTGTTTTGTTTTCCTGGCAGGATTCTTTCTGAGTTCTTGTTTATTTTCTTATGGAATTGAGCTTGAGGAATGCAATCCTGTGAAAAATTTCCTTTGGGAGGAAAGGAAAAAATCCAATGGAAAAACAGGGCCTTAGCATGGATTTGATTTTCTTTTTTTTAGCAAAGCTTGGATTTGATTTTTTTTAGCAGAGCATGGATTTGATTTTCTAATATGCTAAAATATTACAACGGCCCAAAACTTTATCAGCCCAATACACTCCATTGAATTGAACTAATTAATCAAGCCCATAGTATCAGGCCCGGCCCATTAGGGTTTCTCGCCCAACCTATAAATACCACTCCGCCTCCACCACCTCCCTCGTCAGCCGCCATATCACTCCCGGCTTAGGTTCAGGTCTCCTCTCCGCCGCCTCCAGCTGCGGGGAGCTCGCCGAAATGGTTGCCCACAGGGTAAGCTTCTTTCAGCGGCGCCGCCTTCTCCGCGCTTCGTTCTCTCTTGCCGGCGTGGCTGCTGATCTCGGCCGCTTTTGTGTAATTTGTTTGGAGCCCGCAGTTCCATCAGTACCAGGTGGTGGGTCGCGCGCTGCCAACTCCCGCTGATGAGCACCCCAAGATCTACCGCATGAAGCTCTGGGCTACCAACGAGGTCCGCTCCAAATCTAAGTTCTGGTCAGTACCTTGTTGTCTCGTTGATGATGATACCATGGTTATCTTTGCTTTGTTGTGTGTTTCGTGACGATGGCTTGTGTTTTGTGCGCGCGTAGGTACTTTCTGAGAAAGCTCAAGAAGGTTAAGAAGAGCAACGGTCAGATTCTCGCCATCAACGAGGTACGACCACTCCATATCTATCAATGCTAATGATGGTGTTTTTGCTGAATTTGTGTCGATCATATGGGTTTAGCATTTCAAACAGCTGGCAGATATGTGTTGTAAGTGTGTTGCTTTTGCTGATTTTATTTATGTCATGGAGTTGATGCCCTGCCTCATTAGTCACTACATTCCATCATTGTTAATTGGTTAAATGCAATAGATGAATGGTTTATGTTGCACAATTTATTTAGAAGTGAGTAGCACAGGCAGACCTGTTTCAGTTGAGATCTGAGATTGCAGTGATGAACCTTGTCATCTGGTTTCTCAAATGTTGGATTCTGGGGATTTGGTTTGCCCGTGGATTACTTCAGCAGAGAGTGGGTGCTATTCTACTTGAGTGTCCGACAATGTACATTAGATGCACATCTACTGAAGGATCATTTCTTAAGAAATCGTCTACTACTTCTATTTGCATTGAGTTGTAACTTTTGTATTTCTTTACAAGCAGCATAAAAGCGAATATATCTTGGTGTACAAAGTACCTTTGATTACTACTTCAAGTACCCCTTTATACTGCACAATCATATTATTTTAAATACTTTTAGTTGAAGGTTGATAAGTCAAAGTCAAATTAGCAAGTAAATGCAAACGGGGTAATGCATGTTTACAATTTTCAGAGTGCATATGGCTTGAAGAGATTCCAACTAGCTGATGCATGTCAATAGCTTGTTCGAGCTATGCCATTGTCCAATGTTAGACTTCACATAGTAGTCCTGTTCAATCATACTTGCTATTTGTATGAGCCCTGTTAATCAGACTATGTAATGAGATGTGGTAGTTTGGCATTATGCCACTCTGGTCAAGTATATTGCCGTTGACTGATGCTTAAACTATTTTGTGATTTCAAAAGTTGTTGAGTGGGTTTCCTTGTGTGGTATTTTGACTAGTGGATGTAGCTGTACCAGAACTAATGAGGATGGGTTTGCAATCCTTAAGTTAATTGTCTTTCAAGAGTCAATGTGGAAATTGGATGATTTAGGGATGTAGAAAATTGGTTTCTGTTCATCATTGGCCATCGAAGCACTTATTCTCTGTAAATTTAAATGTAGCGTTTGTTTTCTTTGTCATGTGCTTCTAAACATGCTTGTTCTTTCACAGATCTTTGAGCGTAACCCTACCACAATCAAGAACTATGGCATCTGGTTACGTTACCAGAGCAGGACAGGTTACCACAACATGTACAAGGAGTACCGTGATACCACCCTGAATGGTGCTGTGGAGCATATGTACAATGAGATGGCTTCCCGTCACCGCGTGAGGTCACCCTGCATCCAGATCATCAAGACAGCAACAGTCGACTTCAAGCTCTGCAAGAGGGACAACACCAAGCAGTTCCACAATTCGAAGATCAAGTTTCCTTTGGTTTACCGCAAAGTCAGGCCACCAACCAGGAAGCTGAAGACCACCTTCAAGGCTTCGAGGCCCAACTTGTTCATGTGATCCAACTCACCCTGACACCCTCCCTATTCTGTGAGGCTGACAGTCTGGAGGGTTGCTAGTTCAGGTTAATTGAATCTACATTCAACCTACTGTTTCTAAATTCAATAGTTGTAGGTCCATGCAGTGGCCTTTATTAGCTTGATGAATATCCCCATACTGTACCATCTGCTGCCTTATAAATTATAATAGCCAGTTCAGATGTCATCTGTTTCAAACTTTACTCAAAATGTCTAAATTGGTGTTTGCTTGTGGCTATGTGGCTGCAGTCTTCCCTGTGTCAAGTCAGTTGCAACATGATCTAGTCAAAGTTGTTTTTACTCTTTACCCCCCTCCTTGTCATTTGCTAATCTACTGATTGCTTGTTTAATTGAATATATTTGCAATGCTCTTAAAGTAGTAAAATTTGCTAGTTTGGTGTTTAAGTTGTGACATGTTGTGTTTCTCAAAAATGATTTCATTACTTAAGAGGGCAACTTTGCCAAGGTAACCATCTACAAATTTGGTTTCCTTTTTTTCCCTGTTGCCAATATCACTGTTGCTACTGGATGTTTGAACTTTCCAATCCATGAGCTATTTTATTTGGTTTCATGGATGAGCGTCCTTGCCAACATTGTTTAGTAAAAGAACATTTCATCTGCGAAGTTGTATGAAACTTGCAGTGCTATGAATTCTCATGTATTCTTCCATTCTGTATCATATTCTGTTTCTTTTTGCGTGACATTGTGTAATGAATTTGTTTTTCCATTAGTGACATGATTGTGAGTTTTTGCCTTGTATTTTGAATCCAAGTGTGTTAATATTTGGTCCTTCTGAGCATGTGTGCTAGCTTTGGTTTCTGATTACCATTATAAATTTTTTTGGGCAACTTTGCCAAGGTTACCAATATTTACTTTGGTTTCCTTTTTTTCCCTGTTGCCTATATCATCCATTGCTTGATTGCCGTACTCAATTCACCATCATGGTTTTATTGTAGGCATTCTGGCAAACATAAACTTGTTCAATATTTTGAATCCAATTGTGTTAATATTTAGTCCTTCTGAGCATGTGTACTAATTTGGATTCTTATTACCATTGTAATTTTTTTTGGGCAACTTTGCCAAGGTTACCAATATTTACTTTGGTTTCCTTTTTTTCCCTGTTGCCTATATCGTCCATTGCTTGATTGCCGTGCTTGATTCACCTTCATGGTTTTATTGTAGGCATTCTGGCAAACATCAAAATCAACTAGTTCAACTATTTCCACAGATTTTTTTTTCATGGCATCTGTAGTAGAGGTTTTCATGTGCTTAGCTAAGTTCTTTTCCTTGAAAATTCACAAGATCAGGATCAATTCGTTTTTCAGTAATGTTGCTTTCCCTCCCTGGTCATTGGCAATAGTTTACCGATTGTGGTACACTGGATTTAGATTGCATTGCTCGGAATAAATGTGATAAAAGTGATAATCATTGTTGGAATTGAATTTCTTGGTGTCCAGAAGCTACACTGGATTTAGACTGCATGGATCGGAATAAATGTGATAAAAGTGATCATCGTTGTAATTGAATTTCTTGGTCTCCAGAAGCCATTTGAAACTTTTGTTATTTGTTGTATATATGTATGTATTATTTTAGTGTTATATGTTTGTTTTCGGCTGTATTCTTGAGGCTGAACGATTTGTAAAGCCGTAAAGCCCCAGCTCAAACGCTAAACGTTTAAGAGCTGCCGAATGTTTTTCGGCCGCATGCTCAATGAGATGTTTCTCGACTGTATGTATTTGCGCGATTGCAGTTACCTGCAGCATTGTTCACCATCTGATTTGCAGGGGCTGATATAAGTTGGATCCATTTTTATCGTGTTAGTTAGATCCATTTTGTTCATAAGGCCGGTCTTAGTGGGGCTTCATCAAAGTTTTATGGACATTAAATAGGTTGATGTGGTACTGTATTGGTGAAGAGAGATGATAAAAGTTTTATGAAGATAAAACTATTCTGTACTATTTTTAAAATATGAATGCATTGGTGCGGGACCATAAAATCTTCAGTGAGACTGGCCGCAGTGCTCCCATCACTGAGGCGCTGACTGAAAATCGATGTTAACGAAAGATTATTTAGCTAGTGGACTAGTCAAACTTGGGGGCTTGCTTGCGAGCCTAACAAGGAAGAATCATGCGAGCAGTCCGCCCAACGGGCGCAGCCTCACGGCGACTGTCCATGCTTGCGAGCCTGACATGTGCAGGCATGCTCAAGAGTATTGGGATTTTATAGGATTTGATTAAAAAAATCCGCAGTTGACAAACCCAGCATCAGAATTAAATTTTAATTGTACCATTGCATTGCTTACCCTAAAATAATATCTCATATGTACATAATATATTTTATTAACGAATATTTTCCTTGTGGAGATAAAACATTTGGTTTTCGTTAAGCAATATGATTTCTAGAATCAAGAAATAATCTAGATTTACAAAAAATATAATGTTCTAAATTTTGGTCCATAGTATTTTAGAATTAGGAGAATAATAAAATTATATGCTTAAAATAATCTATCTATTCCATACTATAAAAGAGCGAAAGAAATGAAAATAGCTTACCTCCTATAAGGATCGTTGATGATTGGGTGGTCATGGGGTTCTCGTGCGTCACAACGTTCGATCTATCCCTTCCTCCGGTTTTTATCCCTCATGAATCTTTCGTTTTCATGCCACCTCACACATTTGGTCATATGCATGTGGGATTGCTTCTTCTCCCACGGACACCGCCACCGCAAGCGTGCGCGACCCCGCGTCAAACCCTAACGCACCCAAGATCCATAGAGACGGCATTAATGCACTTGGGGAAATGCCTCAACGTACACCTCCGAAATCCTCACTCTTATCTGTAAGAATGACCTCTAGATGAGGCGGTGCTTATCACGAGCCACTCCATCCAGTTTTTGGGGTATATATGTTGTGGTGGCCATTCGCTGCAGCGCACGACACATCTAGCTATCGGGAATGTCGATGCTCCTGTGACAGTGTTTGGAGGTCAAATGCTCTTCTTTGCGCTAGCGCCACGGGTTCAAAAGCGAAGGACCTCGTGCCGCTCTCGCTGCCATCGGTGTCCGTAGAGGAGAAGGTGGAGCACGCGTGGGCACACGGATGGTGGCTGGGATCCTCGCAATTGATGGTGGCCTCGATGGTGGACAACTCCGAGCTCCCCTTCTGCAGGGAGGCGACTAAGATCCTCACAGTTTGCTGGTGGCCCCGATGGTGGAGAACTCCGAGCTCCCCTTCTGCATGCTGTGAGATGCCACTATGGCGCAGACGCGGCATACACGCCCATGCTCCCCCGCATCTTCTGGGAGCTTCCAATCATGGAGTTCACCATGTGCAAGGCGCAATTGGTTCATGGGAGCTTCCGATCCTCTACCATAACAATTGGTGTGTGATTTTAAGTTATGGTGGATGATGTTGTGGTATGCCTTATGCTTAATCATCCATTGCAAGACTGGTTGAGTAATAGCTTTGCTGTAGATGCAGATTTGGTTTATGCAGTTTTGCAGTTAATTTGACTTCAATACACTTCAAGATTTCAGTTGTAGTTTGGGGGTGGGCATAATTTACTGAATTATTATGCCCTAATTGAACCAAAGATGTGAAGAATGGTTATGTTTGGTAACGATTGCTTGAACATTAAGGTTGTTTGTTACGTCATGGCCATATGTGATGACATGTGCCAGTTCATTATGCGCAAAATATTTCATTACAAAGGGAAATATTTTAATGAAACCTTTGATTAAGCCCAACTAGAATACAAAGGCCTTCATGACTTTGCTAGGCTGGGTTTGACTAGAGATGATTATATGTGAATTTCAAGACTTGATATCACTACCGGAAACAGTATCTTTACCGAGTGTCATATTCTTTGCCGAGCGCCAAATATCGGGCACTCGGCAAAGAATCCTTTGCCGAGATTGGCTCTCGGCAAAGAATCCTTTGCCGAGAGCCTGCCGCTCGGCAAACATTGGCTCTCGGCAAAGCCAAACTTTGCCGAGAGCTCGACTCTCGGTAAACAAAAAATCTCGGCAAAGCCTCAACCCCACAAACGGCACCCTTACGGCGTCATCTTTGCCGAGAGCCTGCTGTTAGGCTCTCGGCAAAATATTTTCTTTGCCGAGAGCCTCAGCCAAGGCTCCCAGATGGAGGCCCGGTTGGAGGCCCAAGCTAAGCAGATGCAAGATCTCATCACATTCATGGCCTCCCAGGGCATGCAGGTGCCCGCGGCGCTCATGGCTCCTCCACCGCCGTCTCAGAACGCGGATTCTACTCCTGTGAGTATCGATTCCTCAGTGTTTTGTTTCTGCATTTGCTTGTCTGACATAGACATCTAATTTTTATAGCCTCCGTCGGCGGGTTCGAACAACCCGCAAGCGCCTGGATGGAACACGCCCGGGGGTCAATGCGGGACTCCTTCTCCGGGGTGGCCAGGGCAAGGTTGGTCATGACTGTGTTTAAAATGTCGTCTCTAGTAGATTGTGAACTTTAGAATGAAAACTTATTATGTTTCGATGATAACTTGTAATGGTTAACTTTCGTTTAGTTCAAATATTGTGATGAATGTGCTATATGCGTGGTGTATGTGATGAATGTGATATGTACATGTGATGTATGTGTTTATACGTGATGAATGTGATTCATATGTGATAAATGTGATTTATTTGTGATGAATGTGTTTATACGTGATAAATGCGATTTATATGTGTAATGAAGTGGAAAATCAAAATAAAAAACCAAAATTTCTCACTTTGCCAAGGGTTGCTCTCGACAAAGGCTACCTTTACCGAGTGCAATGGTCAGTGCACTCAGCAAAGCTGGGAAACATGGCTGCAAAAATACCCATTTCCCAGCTTTGCCGAGGGCAATGACCGTTGCACTCGGCAAAGGACTGGCTTTGCCGAGAGCCTGGCCAGACTGGCTCTCGGCAAACATTTTTCTTTTTTTTTTTAAAAAAAATGTTTGCCGGCTCTCGGCAAATATTTTTCTTTTTTTTAAAAAAAATGTTTGCTGAGAGCCTGGCCAGACTGGCTCTCGGCAAAGAATTTTCTTTTTTTTTGGAAAACTCTTTGCCGAGAGCCGGTCTGGCCAGGCTCTCGGCAAAAATTTTTTAAAAAAGAAAAGAAAAATGTTTGCCGAGAGCCTGGACACACTGGCTCTCGGCAAAGATTTTTTTTTTTAAAAAAATAAAACTCTTTGCCGAGAGCCAGCCAAATGGGCTCTCGGCAAAGAAAGCGGGCCCGTTAACGGTGCCTTTTCTTTGCCAAGGGCCGCGTTGGCTCTCGGCAAAGCCTTTGCCGAGAGCCCGATAAACGGTTCTCGGCAAAGAAGGCTTTGCCGATCGGGTTTTTGCCGAGGCAGCTTGCAAAGCCTTTGCCGAGGGTCTGAGAGGCTTTGCCGAGAGCCTGGAGCCCTCGGCAAAGCCGCCACCTCCAGTAGTGTCTGCAACATATGAGTTCAAACTTTCGGTGTATATATGATCTCTTTGATGTGTATGTATATATGATCGATGACAATGGTTTATGGTACATGGAATATGTATTGGTATTTGTGGATACATAAAATTGTGATTGCCTGTGATTTTATATTGTCTATTAACCTATAATCTCCTATTAGTAGGTTAGAGATAGATCATAAGGTTACAATACTATTGGTTGGAATATTATAATCCAACATATTATATTATCTGATTACTATGTTCCAAAAATGTCCCAAACAAATCCTAAGTTTATCCCCAATCAAAATTTGTTTTTTCAAAAATTATGTGGCTTTGCATGGTTTCCGTGATGTTTGGGTGTTCCTTTGTCCAATTTACGTCCAAACAGTGCTTACCAAGGTTTCAGTATCAGTAACAAGAATGCAAAGGAAAAAAAAATCCCTCTGTTGATGAATTTCATAAGCGATATCACACAAGAAAAAGTATACTTAATAAAATGAAAAATATGAGGAACGTGATCTGAACCTAACAGCTAGCGATAGCAAGAAATAGGTTTGATAGCTCTCACCAGGATGAACTCAATCAGAAAAACCACAAACGAAACCTTGGATACTTTAGCAGGCGCGCTTCTCTTGTTATGTCATATATTGTCATCTGCTCGATCAATTCATGTCACTATATATGCGTGAGATGTTGGTCAGCAAGAAATTCTAATTTCTTTGGAGGCAACTTGATCGAACTCTAGCTTACATTTTACTAGGCCACATATTAGTGCACTTAATTTAATATGACGTATCAGAACCTTACTACTAGGCCATCACCCTGAAATTGAAGGGTCGAGGACACGGCCAACAAAGACGATAGCACGAGACACCTCCTCGATCACAAAGAACACAAACGGGTGGTCAGCAACGAAATCCACCGTCGCCGGCTGATCCATCACCGCACTTGCCCCACAGCGCATATAGCTAGCAGTGGCGCCATTGGCAACGGTGCCCCCCTCGTTCACCTCGAGCACCGCCTTATGGCAGACGTCCGCAACGTACAGCGGCGTGCCAGCAGCGTCGTCCTCGTCGCGCTTGGCCGCCATGTCGGCCAGGTCAGCTTCGCCGGCAACGAAGGCGGACTTGATCCCCATGCCGTCTCGCAGGACCTGCCTCACGCTGCCGGAGGCGGACAGAATGAACTTGAGCAACCGGAAGGCCCCGACGGGGACCTGCGAGGTCGGCAGGCGGTAGTGCCAGAACCCGGGGCCGGAGGCCATCTTCTCGACGAGACCTGGGAGCCCGTCCCGCTCGTCGGGCAGGAAGACGCACATGGAGTATTTCGGGGCGGGGTCGTCATCGCCGTCGCCGGGGCCGGGCTTGCTCTCTGGTGGTGTTGATCCCTTACGTCGTGGTGCTGGCGCCGGTGCTGCCGGTGCCGGCGATCTGTATGGGAGCTTGAGCACCTTGTACCCGTTGCGGATGGCGATGTACTGGCTCCGCACTGAGCACATGAAGGGCACGTCGGCGGTGCTGCCGTCGAGGCGGTGGAACTTGTCCACCACCGTGTGCGCCTTGGCGAATGGCGCCTCCCATCTGCCCTTGAAGTAGATGGCGCTGCAGAGCATGAGGGTTGTGAGTGTGTCCACTGAACTTGTATCAAGGATCGAGTCGATGTGATTGTTAGTCGCCGCCGCCGAGCAGCGGTTGATCTCGACAACTGCCTTCTCCGGCTTCACGAAGAGAAAAAAAATTTAATTTTTATTTCAGTGCAATCCATTAATGATGTACAAGAAGCGAAAGGAATTAGGATGATTTCGATTAGATCTGTTGTATGCACGTTACAACTTACAAGATCTCACCTCGTTACCGAAGCCGACGGCGCGCGCCTCGGCGTTGTAGGAGGCGGCGGCGGCGTCGCGGAAGGCCGGCAGGAGCGCCCACGCCGCGTCGAGCCACGCGCCGCACGCGAACGCGACGGCCGGCCCACCGCCCGCTCCCGACCGCGACCGTTCCGCGAGCGCGCGCTCCGCGGCGAGGTCGTCGCGGGACGGCGGGAGTCGCCGCCGAGCGCGTCGAGGAGCTCCTGGAGCGTGCCGCCGCGGGCGCCGGCGGCCAGCAGCGCTAGCGCGGCGTAGACGGACACCGGCGAGAAGACGAGGTTGGCGGCGGCATCGGCGGCGGCGGTGCTAGGGCCGCCCGGCGGCTGCCCCGCGACGACGACGGGCGGCGCTTGTAGTTGTAGTTGCCTGGTGAAGCAGAGCGCGAGCGCCGTTAGGCCGGCGGCGCTGGACCTGCGCACGGTCGACTTTCCTGATCTCCGTCGCTTTCGCGTCATGGCTAAGGGCCTGTTTAAATACCAAATTTTTCAAGACAGTCGCATCAAATCTTTAACGCATACGTAAAGCATTAAATATAAATAAAAAATAAAACTAATTACACAGTTTAGACAAAATGGACGAGACGAATCTTTTAAACATAATTAGACTATGATTGGACAATATTTGTCAAATAACAACGAAAACGCTACAGTAGCGTTTTACCAAAAATTTTGACATCCAAAGGGTGCCTAAGTTGATGAATACTTGATTGGCGATGTTCTTTTTGTGTGTGCCAGGATCGAGTCGCAGTCCGAGCTCGGGATCAAAAAATATGGAACTTTTGTCTAGTTCCCGTACAAATCCAATATCCGCGATTAATATACCATAAAACTCGTATTTCGTTCCAATTTCCTTGCCTCGGTGAAAAATCCTGTGTGGGCGTGGAGCCGGCGGAGAAGGCTCCAGATCACGTGGCCTGGATGCCGTCAAGTCGATGCACGGCACGTGGACACGCACCAAGAAGATATCCAGACGCCCCGCGTGCTCCCGGCTCGGCTCCAGATCAACATCAGCTCGGATTGGCTGTTAAGCGAAGTGACGGTCGGCTCGCCTTCCAGAAAAAGCGCTGTACTGGTTACCGGTACTGGTGGCGCATATAGTCGTCGACGGAATATCGGCGTCGGCAACGGCAACGCCTATGGCGTTGTAGACGGAACGGGACGGGGCGGCCGCCGGCCCCGGCGAGATGACCAGCGTCCGTGAGACCGTGAATGTGTGGTTGTCACTGCAAAGAACAATGTTAGGGATTATCTATGGTTGGGTCTTTCGTCTTCTCCGCTCCTCCACTGCCTTCTTCCTCGATTTCATTTATTTTTTGATCCACCTCATCAGTGCTTCCTTCTGTACTAGTACAATCCTCAAGCCCTTTGCTGTGCTTCCCTCCTCGAATTCCATCTCAGTTGTATCAGATTATATGGCCTGTTCGGCTTCTCGTCAACGCCATGCTGTGGCGGCTGCTGCTGCGTCAGGCATCACACAGAAGTGTTGTATGCCGGCTGTGTACTGTGTACAAGATTTATGTGCTTGTAATGGAGTTGTGAGGTTGTGTTACTATAATTGGTATTAGAGACAGTCGATTCCTTGGGGCTTTCGGCATGGTCATGGAGATGCCTTGGTATCAGAGAGACAGACGATTCCTTGGGGCTTTTGGCATATGGTCATGGAGATGCCACTGGAAACGCAGAATAGTAGGGGTTTGATTTGAGGCTGAATTGTTGCATGTGCATTGACTATAAGGGTAGTGCCCACAAGGTGTTTGATAAAGTGTGCACAGGTGGATTTGAGGGCAGGGCCCCTAACTATGTCCTGGAGGACACCATACACAAGGTTTACTACCCTATCACTCAATGTGTGCCTCATGAAGTCTTTTGTCCATTTGGAGATGTGGAGCAGGTGCTTGTGCTTCCGGATTAGACCATGTGTTTGCTTGGGTTTATTTTCAATCTAACCATGTTGCTGCTGAAGCCTTTGGAGCCTTGCATGGTCCGCACATTCATGATGCCTGCTGTCAGCTAGAAATAATGTTACATGGACTGAGATAGTACAGCCACTTGGTCATTTGTAGGAGAAAGAATAGCCAAAATCTGTTACATGATTATGGCCTCTTTTGGTTGGGCTTTCAGAATCTAATTTTGATTCAAAAGCCAAAAGTCAACCAAAAGAGTAGTTTTCCGAAGCTTTAGGATAAAAGTAACTTTTCATCTCCCTTAAAAAAAACTTTTCCTCAGGTATAAAACTCACAGCAGCTCTCCCTGCTTTCACTGGCTGTGCGCGTGAGCAACTTCAAAGCACTTACCCACTTGCCACTAGTTATGAAAAGTACCACTTTGTTTTTCTTCTTTCTTTTCCCCATACGTGACTAGACCCGCAGCCGCTCGCGAAAATGGATGTCGCGCCGCCGTGCGCTAGCGCTAGGGTTTTGCATGAGTGGCGCATCGGCACTAGCCGCCCTCGTCGCCAGCCGACTCCGGCAGACCGTGGCGCTCCTGGCCAGCGTCTGGACGTAGGCGGTGTCTGCCACGCCACGCCATGCGCACGACTTCTTCTGCTTCGTCAACCACAACGTGTCGGCCCCACCTCATTGCGTGCGTGCTCGAGCTGTCGGCTCCGTTCTTTGTGCTGCCGGACGAGGACAAGGTCAAGGCACAGGCAGCCGAGGGTCCGAACTCCGAAGCACCCCTGTCCGCGGGCTATGCGTGGCAGCCGGCGCACTCGAGATGCCGAATTCAGGTCAGTCGAGAGAACCCGAGATGCAAAATTTGCACACCGAAATTGGAGTACCGTTTGTTCGTTTGTGCATCAGGATTTCTAAAAGAAAGTTTTTTTATGCAAGTCATTACAATTCTCCGAGTTTGAAGAAAAACCATTACAATTTCCCTATTCGGAGATCTGGCATTATAAATTCTTTTTTCTCATCCATGCCATTTTTTACACCTGTCGCAGATAAGGATCCACTGTCAGGCACGTATGCATACAAGAACGCATACGGACGTCAAGTCCCTGCCTTCTCCGTCAATCCAAGCCTGCCCGGGGATGCCTCGCCTCGCTGTGCCCTGGACCTCTGCTTCGCCTCGCCGCATACCTCCGCTCTAGGCGCCGCTTCGGCTACCATGGCCGCGCCCTTCACTGTGTTCGACATCGCACACTACTACATCGTGGCACGCTAGAGCGACGGGGCGCTCTTGGCCGTTGGCCATCATGCCGTTGAGGACACGGATCTTGCCGTGTTGATGGTGCCCGCCGTGGGGTTGCCCTGTGTGACGGCATGGATTCGCCATGGACACCACCTCCACCACCCTGGCATTGGCTGCGCACGTGGCGGCGCACACGTACCACTGTCAGAAGTCGTGCGTGGCACACTCCGCGGGCGTCGGCGGGCGAGAAGAAGAACAATGCATGCGAACAGCAGGGCTCCCAGGACACACACCCCTCCCGCGCTGGCGCCTGCCCGTGGGGGCCGGAGGTGGAGCGGTGGCCTGCGTGTGAGCACGACAAGGCCATGCACCACCACCCTCGCCACTGCACCCCGCTGCCCTGCTGCTGCTTTCGCAGCCAGAGACGCTTTTGTCTGGGCGGCGACCGCCACCGTCACCATCAACCCGGGTGCCGTGGTGACAGTGCCGGACGCGGCATTCTAGGACTACAACCTCCTATTCCGATCGCAATGCGCCGAGTCCCCGACCCTGTCGCGCTCCGTGTCACGGATGGCGCGATCCCGCCGGACTTCCTAGCGAGCACCTACTACTTCGTCGGTACTGGGATGTTCGCTGACGACCATGGGTCCACCGTGCACCCGCTTGACAGCCACGGTTACCTCCGCTCGTTCCACTTCGGCGCCGACAGTGTGGCGCACTACTCTACGCGGTACGTGGAGACGGCGGTGAAGCAGGAGAAGCATGACGCGGGAGGCGCATTGTGGCGGTTCACGCACCTGGGCCCTTCTCAGTGCCGCAAGGCGGCACCTTTGGCCAACACCAACGTGCTGCGCTTGGGCAGCCGTGTGCTCTGCCTCTGGGAGGGCCGCGATCTGTACAAGCTGGCACGTGTACGTGGAGCGACGGCGTGCGGCCGCGGCAGCCTGTGCGGCGAGGCGAGGTGGCTGCGGGTGGCATTGACGGACCCAGCACTAGGGCTACTAGGGCCGTGGCCCTAGTCGTGGCCCAAGTTACAAGGGAGCTATTCTTCAAATTTTTTTGGCCCATCAGACATCAGCCCAACCAAGAAGTCCAAGCCAAGCCAGGGAATAGCGCTCGCTCGTGTCTGGACGCTGGAGTCTCACCGCCTCGCTCGTGTGACGGCGTGAGTCGCGCTGCTCTGCGCCGTCGCCTATGGCCAGGTGCGTCGCCACTCGCCCCCTCTGCTCTGTGCTCTGCCCTTGGCCGGCTCGCCCCCTCCGCTCTACACTCCGTGGCTCCGACCTCGGCAGGTCTCCGGCCGGCCGCTGCCCAGCGCCCCAGTGGTGGCTGCCCCGGCCCCGCTCGGCTGCCCGTCGCTCGCTGCCTAGCGCCCCAGTGGTGTCCGCCCCGGCCCCGCTCGGTTGCCCGTAGCCCGCCAGGCAGCCAGGGGGCGCTGCCCAAACCAAGCAGGAGCAGGTGAACAGAAAGACAGAAGCAGAGCACTGGTTTGCATCTTGTTTCCCAATTTCAATTTTTCAACCCTTTGTTGCAGTTTGTATTTTGAAAAGTTTCTATTCCAATTACATTCTAAAATTACAGTTTACAAGATGAAGAGGACCTGACTTTCAGCATCGTATTTCTATCGAGTTCCTGAACAAGAGGTACAGCTGAACAACAGACTTTCTTTGAGACTCCTCTTGATTTGCAAATTTTCTTTAAAAATACTTGTTTTTCTATGTGACATATAGGTTATGGTGTAGCTTTAGGTTTTTAGCCACTAAAATTTGGCCCTAGTCTTGGACAAATTCTGGGTCCGCCACTTGTGGGTGGGCTTGGTCTAATGAAGGTGGTGGGGACTTCGACGTTCCTATACGCATACGTGCCTGACAGTGGGCCCTTAAACACAACAAGTATAGAAAATAATATGGATTAGGGAGAGATAAAATTATAATGGTAGATCTCCAAATAGACGAATTGTAATGGTGTTTCTCAAAACTCAGAAAATTATAATGGCCTCATATAAAAAATAAACCCTTAAAGAAAACTTTCACCAAATTGATCCATCTAGAAAGGCGGTGGAGGACTGCTCCGCCAAGCTCACGGAGCTGCGGCTGCTGGGTCCTGAACGAGTGCATCAGCCTCCCGCTAGGTTTCCTAAGGCACTATAACGAGTTCTATCATCTGGTTCATCTCAGTCTAAAGGCATCTCAATGCAGATTTCATCGTAGTTTTTATGGCTATTTATTACCCCTATATTTATTGATTTTTGCTGATGCGGCACTACATTTATTGAAGAAAGAGAGAGAAAATGCAAGAAACTAAGTCTAACATACAAACGATGTCAGCGAGCGAATCGATGCATAGAAACGAAGCTACATCCGCGTTGGGGAAGATGGTGGTAGTTTTCATTGGTGAAGTCAGATCCCGTGCGCCTTCCTCCCATCGCCGTCGGCTTCCCTTCCCGTGCGCACTCTCGCCTGACCCGTGCGGCAAGGGGCAGGACGGCAGCGAGGCCCCAGCGTGGATCTGAGGAACTGGAGTAATGCCCGCACAAGGACCATGCCTCCGACGCTGGGGTGTTGGTCGCCTTGGAGCCGAGGACCCATGCACCGCGGATCTCGCACAGGCTCGCTGCTGCTCACAAAACTCGCGCGGGAGGCCCTCGCAGAGCGGCGTAGGGGCCATAGCGGCTACGGCGCGGACGGCGGCTGCGAGGTGCGAGAGGTCGCGCGTTGCGACAGAGAGGCCAACCTAGCGTGGTCACCGCGGTGCAGACAAAGAAGACCTCTGCATTCTTGAATCAGAAGGAAAAGACTAAACTGCTGAAAGTACAAGCAGCTGGTGGAGCAGCAGTGACCGTATTTGCTGCTGAAGCAGGCATTGATCAAAGCCACATCGAGGAGAGCACCTCAGGCAAGGCTGATTCACTTGAAGCTGAACTTCAGTGTTGCTACTGCTCGTGCTGCAGACCGGTGTTTCTAGCACTTGTGCTCCTTCAACAGTGAGTTGTAGAGCATACTATGGCACATGTTATCTTGCCACAGATGATCATCTTTGTTTGTGGGGACATGCAAATGCTCATTAAATTTTTTTCTTCATGGAAATTACTTGTATAAACTTGCATTGGGAATGATGGTTTCCAGCGATAGAGTCCTGGAGCTATGAAAACTATAGTGATTTCTAGCATTGAGGCCCTGAGGGCCGTCCTAATGATAGAAACTATACCTATTAATTTCCATAGACACTATATATAAAAATTATGGTCCCAATTAAGGGGTGTTTAGGACTGCTCCGCAAACTCCACCGTGGAGCAACTCCAAAAAAACCGGAGTTTGTGGAGCACCTCTTTAGGTGCTCTCACAACTCCACCTTTTTTCCTCGAACAGAGTGCGTGGAGCTAAAACCGTTTGGCTAAAAAACGTGGAGCAGAGCTGAAAAACATAGAGCGAAGCAATCCCAAACATCCCCTAAGTTGATACAATATCTGTTTTGACATGCAAAAATGTGTCAACGAGGAAATTAGGCTATACCACCAAGTTTCTAATAACATGAGCATACTGAAAATACTTTGTGCAACAAGATTTGGAGCACAAAGCAAAAAAGAAGAAGGAGATGGCACCTGCCCCTCCAGTTTGCCACAGAACAAATTTCTCTCTTCATTCTCTACCAATTATATTTTTTCATGTGTTGGTTCTTGTGTAGACATAATTTCTAACTTAGACCCGATTTCTATGATTTTAACTCTCTCTCTTTAATAAACAAAACATTTATGTGGCAATACAATTAATGTTCATAGAAACTATGATAGTTTCTGCATTGGGAGTGCCCTAATATCATACATATGATATTAATATATTTTCCACTTTGTGGTCTTCTCGATGTTCAAAATTCACGAGTTTCAAAGTTCAAGAGCAATTAATCCAAAAAAAAGTTCAAGAGCAATTATTAGACGTGTTATACTAGACATTTTCACTACTTTTTGGCCAATATAGGATGCTGCCTAACAATATGAGTATGTAACACTAGGAAAGCAAGAGTGGACTACATATAAAGGGATATAAGAGCATCTCTAACAGCTTCCCTTTCTCATCCCCTATCCCTGTAAACCTATCATATTGGGAGAGATAAGCCAATTTGATGCTTCAACAACTCCCCTTTCCTATCCCTTTTTATG
Source organism: Saccharum spontaneum (assembly GCA_022457205.1). Classification (NCBI taxonomy): domain Eukaryota; kingdom Viridiplantae; phylum Streptophyta; class Magnoliopsida; order Poales; family Poaceae; genus Saccharum; species Saccharum spontaneum. Next base: position 25,302,041 of record CM039597.1, read on the forward strand.
GTGCTCCCCCATCTCCCCTCAAATAAAGGGGGAGTTGTATCTCCCCCAATAGCCGGGACTCATCTCCAACTGTCACTTCTCTCTTGTGACGCTCGTCGAAGATGACTTATAGTGGCCGGTGGAAGATGCATTCACGAAAAACTTTGCTCCGGCGACCATGGTCATCGTGGACCCGAGGTGGAGGGAGGTGGGCTCCATATATTGAGAGAGATTATTGGTGATTTGTTGGAGCATCTCTCTCAATAATCTGAAAAAACAGTATTGGTGATCACCAATATCATTCTATTGGGGATGAAGTATTGGTGAGCTATTGCAGATGCTCTAACATTTTTGGAAATAGTGTAAAGAAACATATCACTGAGATCGGCCAAACAACGGGCACGGGCTCCCTTTCACAATTCAAAAGCTTTCTTTAAATTAATCTTCTCGAGAACTGAAGCCGTCGTGAGGACTGTCAGCGACAACGTGCCTTGGAGTGGTTCTCGCCAATCTAGAGGAGAATTATATTAACTAATGCGTTGTTGTTTCTTGTTTGCCCCCACTTTAACCTGGGAACTGAATCACCTATCCCTCTTCACACCACCAAACAAAGCTAGCTAGCATTTCGCTCAGCGAGTACTACTCGCGAGTCAAGATGGCGGAAATGATGACGAGCGCCGCCGCTACTAGCGTGTTGGGCTCCGTCATCGGCAAGCTAGCCGTCCTGCTCACCGAGAAGTACAAGCTTGCCAAAGACGTGGAGCGCGGGATCCGCTTCCTGCAAGAGGAGCTGAGCAGCATGGATGCTGTTCTGCGGATGCTTGCCGAGAAGGACGACGACCAGATCGATCCACGCGCCATGGACTGGAGGAGCAAGGTACGTGAGCTGTCCTATGACATCGAGGATTGCATCGACCGTTTCATGCTCAACCACAGCCAGGGAGGTTCCAAGGCCAACTTTGTGCGCAAGGCCATGCGAAAGGTGAAGACGCTGTTCAAGGACGGAGGAATAGCAGAGGAGATTCAGGAACTCAAGAGCCTCGTTAGCGAGCAGAGCGAGCGGGGGAAACGCTACTATGACATCAATCAGTGTCTCGCCGCCTCAGCACAGCCGGTGCTCTTGGATCCTCGAGCACCTGCACTCTTTCAGGAGGCCAGCGATCTTGTGGGAATTGATGCTCCTCGTGAGGAGATCATCCGGTTATTGAAATGTGAAGAGAAGCAGCACAAAGTGGTGTCCATCTATGGGATCGGTAGACAGGGGAAGACCACCCTTGCCATGGACGTGTACCACAAAATTACTGAAGCATTTGATTGCCGGGCTTTCGTGTCTGTATCACAAACTCCAGACATGAAGAAGCTTTTGAGAGATATATTGTCTCAAATAAGCAAGAGTGATTTTGACCAGACAGACAGGTTGGAGACAGATCAGCAGCTGATACGCACACTGAGGGAGTGCTTAAAGGACAAAAGGTAACCAAGATTATTTCTTTACCAAATAATTAACCTGTTCATCTAGCTGCGGTAATAATGTCGTCAAATCTTTGTTACTCACTGAGCTCACCTAATTATTGGGCCCGTTATGATTTTTTCTGGGAATTTTTTTAAAAAATGATTCATTTTTCCGTCGTCCAATGAAGTGGACAGCATAAAACTACCACTAAACATTTTACAATGATGAACAAACTAAAGTCAACTGTCCTTGGGTATGTTGACGACGGCTGGCTCATGCATCTAGGCATATGCTGTTGGGGTTGGGGTGTACAAAGAAAATCGGTTGTTTGTGTATAACATTTTGGTAAAATTATCTTTGTACACCCCAACCCAAAATAATGTGACTGCACGGTACAGTTCCAACAGTACAAAGATGCTGTGCAATCTGAAACACGAAGTAAGCATCTCATATTCTGAAAGAACCGGCTAGTAGAAACTCCAAGGCCTTAATTTGCATCCCAGATGGTCACGTCGTACATCGTTGTGTAACTATGATGTACCGCCTCGTCCAAACTATAAGCCATTCCAATTATCTTGTAGTGTCAAAACATCTTAAGTTTAACCAAATTTATATAATAGTAACATTTATGTTATGAAATAAGTGTTAGATTGTTCATTAATTATGTTTTCATAGTATGCATATTTGATGTCATAAATCTTTGTAGTTCTTTCTATAATTTTGATCAAACTTGAGCTGCTTTGAGTCTAAAAAAAGTTAGAATGACTTATAATTTGGAATGTAGGGAGTATTAGTCATAGTGGTACATCACTGTGTAGCCATGATGTATAGTCACCGTCTTGAGCACGTATGCATGTGACGAAATATTGCAATTAGAAACCTATACCGGACAAAGATCAATATATTTCAGGGACCGAGATTTCCTGTCTTTTTCTTTTTTATAAATACGTTAATTATTTATTAGTTACTTCTCGTTATATGAATTTTAAAAATCGAGGACTAGGATTTGTTTGAAGATCTTACCTCCTAGGGGGTATGGTGGGAGTACTGCAGCAAGGCATAAAGAATTCATTTTTTGATCTCAATGCTTCACCTCTTTTCAGTGGGTGTCCTGGTGCTCTAATGCGGCACTTACCATTTTGGAGGTTGTAACAAACTTTTTAAATAATGGTAGTTTACAGCCTGTATTTCTCATGTGTAATAATTACTGATAAGAAAGTGTGCCACTATGATCCATCTTACATTTCTCCGACATGTTTAACTTCACTGGAATATGCTTCAATTCACGGTTGCCTTACATAATAATAACGTGATTCCACAACCAATGTATGCAGGTACTTCATCTTGATTGATGATATCTGGAATGTATCAGCATGGGAGCTTATACGATCTGCCTTACCTCGCAATGACAATGGAAGCAGAATTATTACTACAACACGCATTGAAGCAGTAGCCAAATCTTGTTGTACTGGTATTGCTGCACAAATGTATCAAGCAAAACCCCTTAGTGATGAAGACTCCCAACGATTATTCTTTAAGAGGCTATTTTTCTCCAGTGATGATTGCCACCCAGATTTGAGAAAAGTATCCGATGATATTTTGAAGAAATGTTGTGGCTTACCACTAGCCATAATTAGTATAGCTGGTTTATTAGCAAACAGAAGCAAAACTGTGGAAGTCTGGGTCAATGTATTGAGGTCTATTGCTGCTGCTGTTGACAAAGATTCTCCCATTGATAAGATGAAAAGAATTCTGCTGCTGAGTTACTTTGACCTTCCTCACCATCTAAAGAGCTGTTTGTTATATCTGAGTGTGTTTCCAGAGGATTATTTTTTTGACTGCCGACAATTGATATTGCTATGGGTGGCCGAAGGGCTGATTCCTGGACAGGACAGGGAAAGTAAGGAGCAGCTAGGGAGAAGTTACTTGAATGAGCTGATCAATAGAAGCTTGGTCCAGCCAACCAAGGTTGGGGCAGACGGCACAACGGTGAAACTATGCAGAGTTCATGATGTCATACTTGAGTTCATTGTGTCAAAGGCTGTGGAGGACAACTTTGTTACTATATGGAATGGTGATGGTTTTTCTAGAAATTATTCTTCAAACAAGATTCGTCGATTATCCATCCAGAAAGACATTTCTGCCCAGGTGAAAGAGATTGCCAAGACAATAAAAAATGCAGCACATATTCGATCAATTAGTATCTTTGGCTCTAATTCAGTGCTGGTCGATAAGCATGCCTCTGAGTTTTTAAACAGCCAAGTCTTGCGAGTGCTGAATATAGAAGGTGCGGTTGATGAATGCAATCTTGGACATGTCAATAGTTTTGGTCAATTGAAGTACTTGAGGGCAGCCGATAAGCTTCCAGAAGATATAGGAAAGCTGCAAAATCTAGAGACACTAGATGTGAGATGGGTTAGGCTTCAAAACCTACCAACATGTATTATCCACTTGCAGAAGCTGGTGCGTCTTTCTGTCCCTGGGTCAGTGCACCTGCCCGATGAAATTGGAAATTTGCAGGCGTTGGAAGAGCTATCAACGATCAATTTGGGTATTCAATCTATAGAGTTTATCCAAGGACTCGGTGATCTGACCAATCTGAGGGTACTTGGAATTGATTGGTCAGGGTCTCCTAAATTACGTGATATGGAGGGCCACAATAAAGCATGTGTCTCAACCCTCTCCAGGCTGTTCAGGCACCTGCGAGAACTACGCGTGTTTAACTGTGATCTTGACTCCATATGTTCATTCATGGCTTCGTGTGTCCCTACTCCACCACCACTTCAAAAGCTTTTTCTTGATACACATAACTTTAATAGGGTGGGCCCTCAAATCAGCTCACTAGTCAACCTGTCTCGCCTCAACATTGGTGTTTATGGTGAAGCAGGCAAGGAAGGAATAAATATCCTAGCAAGTTTACCCATGCTGCTCTCTCTTACTGTTTGGTTATGCAATGACAAAGATGGAGATTCAGGCATCCTCTACCCAAGGCACACAATCAGTAGACAAGGATTCCAGCATTTGGTCAAGTTCAATTTGTGCTGTGCGCGCGAGGCGGCATTGGAGTTTGAGCCAAGAGCCATGCCAAAGCTCCAAAGGCTCAAGCTGCAACTGATGGCACGGTGCCAGTTCAAGTTTGGGGAAGGTGGCCTCGTCCTTGGGCTGGAGAACCTGGGACTAGGCCTCAAACATGTCGCTTTCAAAATTAATTGCTCTGCTGCTGTTGCTGACGAGGTGGAGGCTTTGGAGGATGACATCAGGGGCGCAGCAGCCGTCCATCCCAACAGTCCCATACTCCAGGTCGAAAGAAACAATCAACATCGCTTGGCTCATGGGTGCAGCAGGCGTCCATCCGACCATGCCATAGTAGAAGCCTAATGAAGACAATTGTGAGTACATGATGTATCATCTGTTTGCTGTTTTTAGGTACGGACTACGGAGTATGTACGTATTGAACAAGGCAAACTATCTCAGTCTGCCACGGAGCTTAAACTGGTTGTTCCCATTGCTATGTGGCTTTTAGTTCTGACATTGCATAGATACGTTTGCTTGCGTAGTTTTGTCTGGGTACGACACTTCATTTCATTTTAGAAATTCTAGTCTTCTTTTTTATGCATTGAGTTCATCCTTCACATGGGACATTATTATATTTGTTTCCAAATTAAGATCGATCAGTATTATTTGTAACGTGACTTCCAATTTTTTGTGTCATGTGGAACGTTTATTTTAAGCTTGAGTAAAATACATCAGTGACTCTTCAGTTAATTACTGACATGTGTTACGGTGCTTGAGGGCAAACTGTGGTTTCTCCCCTTTGATCATCAATGAACCGTTGATCATAGCAAAAAGTGCTTTAATGTTAAGAAGGGTAGCTTAGTAATTGTGCTGGTGCTTCATTAGTTCATTCACGTAACATCTTCGATGCCACCGATAAGGAAAAAGAACAGATGGAGAGATGGGTGCCTCGACCGCTGGAATGCTTCACCACTGCCAACGGTTCCCACAACGTCTTTGATCTGGCGTGCCGAGGGATCCTTGCCCAGCTGATTTAGGTCGCGGCGACGGGCGGTCTCCTGTGTCTCTTGTGCGCTTGGCACTGCTGCTACTTACCCGTGTCGCCTAGAGCCACTGACCACTGCTGCTGCTTACCCCGGCCCGCTGCAGACCGCTGGCATAAGAGCACTTTTGTGGCTTTGCCTATCCTTGTCGGTACATCCAATGGGAAGACAAAAAAGGTTTGAGACTTCGTAGTACAGTTATACAGCTTTGTGTTTCATTTATCGGTAATGATATATCACGGGCGTCCGACCGCGTCCGACGCTCCCATCCACTCGCTCGCTCGGTCGGACGCTCCCCACCCACTCGCTCGACTCCCGTCTCTTCACTTCTTCCTCGCTCGCCACGCCTCTCCACTCCTGCTCGCCCCTCGCACCTCCGCGCCCCTCGCTGCTCGCGCTCCCGCGCCATCGTCGGGATGGCCCGCACCACGCGCCGCGCCCCAGTGAGCTCGCTGCACGCCCGCGACGTGTCGTGCTTCCTCCTTCTCCCCTCACTCACACCGCGCCCTCCCACACACCTCCGTTTCCTCTGCGACCCGGCTCTACCACCTCACCGGAGATGAGGGTGACGGTGGTAGCTCCGACGAGGTAGGTGGCGGAGAGATCTAGATCTGGAGCCTCCTCTCCTCCCTTCCTCTCTCTTGATCTGGATCTCCTCTCCTTCCTTTCTCTCTCTTGATCTGGATCTCCTCTCCTCCCTTCCTCTCTCTGGATCCGGATCTGAGATTTTCTCCCTCCCTCCACCTCCTCCTCCTCCTCCCCTCCTCTGGATCTAAGGTTTTGATGGCGGCTAGGGTTTGTGGCGAGTCAGATCTAAGCTACATGGCAACAGATGATGTGAAATGTTTGCACAATTCTCTGATGTTGCAGTTCTTTTTTGAGATGTTTCGATAGTTTTTCCCCTTGTTTGCAGCATCATCCCTATGTTTCCCGACGTTTCATTAGTATCGCTCCTGATGTTGCAGTAGCTTTTTCTCCTTTGTTGCAGTAGATTCTTCTCTTCGTTGCAGTAGCTTATTCTCCTTGTTTGCAGCAGCTTTCTTCTCCTTTTTGTTGCAATAGCTTCTTCTCCTTTGTTGCAGTAGGTTCTTCTCCTTGTTGAAGTAGGTTCTTCTCTTTTTGTTGCAGAAGCTTTCTTCTCCTTGTTGCAGCAGCTTCTCCTTGTTCCATTAGTTGTTTTTCGATGTTTCAACAATTTTTTTGTTTTGTTTCACCAATTTTTTCTACTTGTTTCATTATGTGTTTTCCCGACGTTTCAACAGTTTTTTTCGTTTGTTTCACCAGTTCTCTCCTGTTTGTTTCATTAGGAGTCCTTCTTTGTTGCAATAGCATTATACCTCTGCTGCACATGGGAGGGTGGAGCATGGTGGTGAGCTGGTGGCGGGGCTCCGTGCAGGGGCGGGAAGGGGGTTCGCGGGTTCCCGTGCGGAAGCGGGGCGGGGGGTCGCATTTTCCGTTTTCATTTTCGTGGGGGCGGGGCGGGGCGGGGCGGCCTGTTACGTGCGGGGCGGGACGGGCGGGAGGCGCTGGCGGGGTTGGGGAGCGTCCGGACGCCCCCTGGAGCCGGGCGTCCGGGCGCTAGCAGTTCCCTTCGTTTATATATTACGTGACATGCTGACTGAAATTTGGTACCCAAACAGATTTGTGCAAGCAACAGCACGAACGTTGCTCATGTGGATCGGTTGATGAATAGATTGGCCCACCTGAAGTCCCAAACCACCCTCGGCCCTCGCATCAAAATACTAATACACCCTTCCGCATAATTTTAAAATTAGTTTCTGGCCCACAAAATTGATGTACCGACCCGACAACTTATTCCTTGTAATAGGTACTTATCAGATTAGTCACAAAAAAAAAGGTACGTCTCAGATTTTAGCAATTACTCCTTTAACAAAGGAATGGCTAATATTGTTTCCAAGCACCATAAAAATTCTCTTGGGCCGTTTGGATCCTTGGAAGTGAATTCATTTTAATATGAGTTTTGCCCTAGTGGTACTCATTAAAAAAGTTGCACGGATCTTAAGGTACCTGGCTTATCATCATCGTCGTCATCATCATATTATAAAAGAGCAAGTTTTTTGTGGGGGCTCTCTCTCTATGATAATCGTTCGATCTATACGCCGTGCTATATGAGCCATTCTTTATCTGTGATCTTACATGTAAGATGTAAGACTCATTCAATCTCAAATACGTCTTACACTACGTCTATAATTTCACCTGCCATAAGTTACGTTTTTTTGGGTACATGAGTCAAGTATGACTTCTATCCTTGACGTGCACCATCTTTTTTTCACGTTTATTTTAGGTATATGAGTTGAGTACAACTTTGACCTACACCATTTTTTTTGTTGGACTCATCTATGATTCGAATCTACGCGAGAGATCATGCGATGCAAATCTGACGCATATGGGCCTCGGTTCACTGTTCTATGCGGGCCGCATGGTTAAAACGGTCTGCTACTGGTACACGTGATGCTGTGTTAAGCTATCTGGGCCTCCGAGAAAATATTTCCAATATGATTCACGTTCAAATAATTGGACTAAGCCAAAAAAAATTAAAATTACATGGCAGCTCATAGTGCAAAGCTCAATCATCTAAAACAAAATTACAACAACAAACCATATTATAAAAATTTAGGGGTAAATATGTATTTTTTACTATTTATTCAATTATACATTTTGTTTGTTTTGTGAGTCGGTTGGTTAGGTGGAATATCAAACCCGTAACCTTAGTATGTTGCAACCGTTAGCAGTATGTATGTCAGGAATGATATATGTTACAAACCCTAATTAGTATGCACGAGTATTCAAAATATATATTTGAGAATTCTAAAAAGTATCAACCTAAGGATAAGTGGGACAAACTCCATAACCCTAATCATTATTTATGATGCGGTTGCGATCCTAATTGGGATGGGTGCTGGACCCCTAATTGATATGACAACTACAAACCTAAGAAGCATGCATGTTGTGACCCCTAATTAGTATGGATACTAAAACTCAGAATAACTACTGAAAATATATAAGTAGTAAGCTCACTCTAAGATTAATGCTATCTTCTTCAACTTACTTAGAGCCTTCGGTAGCATAACTGAGACTACGACGGGTTCACCCATATAAGGATGTGGTTCTCCACCCATACTAGGATGGATCGAAACAAGTATGGAAATAGGATAAGATAGGGGCAACATGAGCCGTTTAAAAAGGTGAAGTCAAATTGCAGCGATATACGTAGCTGAGGCATCCTAACGAAACAAACGATTTGAACCTTGCTCTACACGACCCGATCAAATCGATCAAGTACTTGCCATCTATCTTTATTGTATATCAACAATAAAATTAATATTTTCATTGCATTTGAAATAGTTTTTAGAAACACGAGCGTGTTGCACGTGCATATTTGCTAGTTACTTAAAGCACCTGAATAATTGATTAAAATTAATGTCGTTTTGGATCTGGACTCGGGCCAACCCTATTCGTGCCCAACCCAAGCCCAGCTGCTGCCCATCATCAGCCAGGATTCATTTTTCCTTTTGATCTGCAGTCACGCACGTCATCTGATCATTTGGCATACTCTTGGGAACGGAGGGTGGACGGCGGCGGCGCTTGCCATCTAGCAGACGACGGTACCTCCGCCGGATGGCCACGCCGCATCCTCCTCCCCCGCATCCCGGCCGGTTTGTCCTCCTGCTTGTGCTCCCATTCTCGATCCCCTGGTCAACATTTCTCATATGAACAGGCAAACTCAAGAGGGCAGACAGCGGCGGAACTAGCCACCGAGGTGCCTTCGCTGCACCTCAAACCCACTGTGGCGCTGGTCTCTAGTAGGGGCGGTGGCGGTGGCGACGGCATGGAGTTTGCCATGTACATGGAGTCATCAACCTCCCCGACAACCATGAAGGTCTGCCAGGCCTCGGTGCCTCGCGCGAGCGCTGAACGCCAGCCCGGACACGCTCCTGCGCAGGTCCGTCATGCCGGAGCAGCCCATCACGGTGTGCGATCTGAAGATCCCCAAGTTAGACATGTGAAAGTTGTCCTGAAACCTCGCTTCATGAATCCTCCTGCACAAAAAAGGTCATACAACAACGTGCAAAGTATCATCTAGTGAACAGACACTACATGCGTTTATTGCAGTAGGAGGCCAAGAAACTGTCCACACTGACCAAAAGTGACGCAGTGCCGGCAACATGTCATAAGCAACGAACAGTCCCGTTGAGTTGATTTTAAAACAGCTAAAAAGCTAGCTTATAAGAAAAAAACTAAAAGCTAAAAGCATTCTAAGAATCTAAAATTTTATCTAAAAAACTAATAGAAAAAAGTTAACAGCAACAAATTAAAATTTAGAAAGTCAACTTTTGAGCCAAAAAGGCTAAAAACTACAGCTTAAAGAAACAAAGGTTGAGACTCACCATGGCCATAGGTATAGATGACCATAAAACACGTGGCCCATTGCCATGGCCTGAAGCCTGGTATTTAGCCTGGCACGGCCACAGCATTGGCCCGGTAACTAGCACGCCCAAGCTATGGCCCGACCCGATGCTAAGGGCTGTGCCTAGGCCGCAAACTAGGCACGCCAGGCGTCCTCGCCTTGCCCGCTAAATGGTCACAGGCCCATTGAAGGCCCATAGCTTACCAGCATACCACCAGCTCACATTGCATCCGAACACTAAAATGGGCCAAATCCTATACCTGTGCCATTGACTTATTCGGCCACTCTCCACTTGCTCCGACTCATTAACTGTAGCTGCCGCTAGCTTCTTTCCTCCATCGCTCCCCACGACACAGGTGCCACAACGATTCTTCCCTCCCCCGCTCCCCACACGCCGCAGTGACATCCGGCCCATGGCGCTAGCCCGATAGCTTCTTCCCTCCCTCGCTCCCCACGCCGTAGGGGCTGCAGCGACATGAACGCACAGGGTGGAACTGCCTCATGGTCTTGCCGCGTGCGGGTACGGTACAAGGCCGTCGCTTGTGGCTGGATCAGCCTCAGGGGCTAGCGTGCTGGCCGCCGCTGCCACCTCTCGTGGCTGCCTTTGCCTACTCCTACCGTGCACGGGTGAACAGTCACCGCCTATGGCCGGATCTGCCTCGATCGGGAGTGAGCATGCTAGCGGCCGTGGCCACCTCCCGCGACTGCCTCTGCACTTCCGACCTCCCCCTTCTCTCTCTGGGCCTCGGGCTAGCTGGACCCATTGGCCGTGATGTGCTTTTTGGGCTAGCCCGGCACGAAAAACGCCCCGACAGGCTGTGCTTGGGCCGTTGGCCAGGCACGAAGTCCAATTAGGCATGGCATGCTCTGGTGGCCCTGCATGCCATGCCTAGACTGGTGCTAGCAGGCCGTGCCGGGCCGGGCTGATCTGTCCGAATGAATGATGGGCATCTATACCCACAGGCAACACGTGCAGATGTGCCACACTGTCCTGCCTTGGCCATGCGGTGAACCAAGATTGGCAGCCAGATCATCTGGCCTTTTTAAAGGAGCTATAACTTTTATACTACGATAAACAGAGACTCCATCCAAGCGATGGCCCCCACTCTTATCTTGTTCCTTCCGCAGCGCGTCATCAGAACACAGATGGTGGCGGAGGCTTTGCCCAACAGAACTGGATCGTCAAATCACCGGAGGACTCTCTGTGCCAGCAATAGCCGAGTACCTCAACATCAGTAGCTCACCGATGCAGCCGATCAGCTGATTTGGAGATGGACCTCCGATGGAAGTTCACGGTACAATTGGCCTACAAAGCCCTCCACCTCGCGTCCTATCCCATGCCCGTGTGCGACTTGCTCTAGGACACTTGGGGACCTCTCCGAGTCAAGCTCTTGCTTTGGCTGGCTCTACATCGACGGCAATGGATGGCCGATCGACGACGCCGGCAAGGGCTCGAGGCCAACGAGATTTGCTTTCTCTACGACCAAGAGCCAGAAACAATTGACCACATCGTCGTTTCCTGTTCCTTTGCACAACAGGCCTGGTGGAACATCATCATGGCACTGAGGCAGCCGCATAGGATCGCGACCAACGCAACAATCCTTGACTGATGGACCGCCTCGCCATGGAATGGACCAGGAACTGTAGGCTTGGAGCTGACTCCATCTTCCCCCCAGTGGTACGGAAGCTTTGAAAAGAGAGGAACACAAGGTGTTTTCAAGGCGCCAACACCCAAGTGCCGCAACTCCTAGTAGTGGTAATCAAGCACAAAGGCAGAGCTTTGGGTGCAAGCTGGTGCCAAGAATTTGGGTTGTCTATTGACACGAGTAATAGCCTAGCTAGCGTGAGATCCATTTAGGGAGGGTCCAAGCAATGTTGTAAATCCAAATTACCCCCTAGGATGCCATATCAGCGTGTTGTAACCAAACTTTGTCCACCTTAATACAAAGATACGCAAACCTTTTGTGTTATCGAGAAAAATGGCCAGCACTGATTTGAACAGACAACAATATGACGGGGTTAAATAGATTGAAATAGCCGGCAAGAGGTCGGGTGAACCTGGCATAGCTTGGAGTGACTCAGCATACATTATCAGCGATTGGCCGGCCGGCAGATGGAACTTATACAACAGTTTGTTAGTCTATCTATTCTGTACATTATTAGAAGAGACAAACAATTGATAGATACCTCTCACCTACAGTAATATATTCCTACCGATGTAACCCATCTTATGTCTTATTCCTTAGATGTTCTTTAGGAAGCAAATCACGGCAGCTTGTTGGCGACGTCTGGGTTGCTAAGATGCGGCGGCGGCTTGCAGGCCACATGTGAAGAAGGCAGCAAGCTAGCCACGGTGAACGGGTGAAGCACAGCCGTAGTGCTGCAAGCCCTAACGACCACGGGTCCGTTTGCTGAGAAGCGACATCGCAGTTCAGGAGTGCACGACTACCCCGTACACCCTGCTCGCCATGGAGGAATCTGTGCGCCGCTGCTGCAGCTCGTTCAGATTTCATTTTGGATTTTGTTTTTCTTATAATGTGATTCAAACATGCCGTAAGTTATGCTTAAATTCTATGAAGAAATCGGTCATACAGCAGATCCTACCCAGCTGGCCTGGCTATGGCTCATCTCTGCTGTGCGTCTTCTTCTTCCGTAGGCAAACAAGCACTACTTTGGTTTTCGCGTCAGTGAGATGAGTGGACCATAGTTAATTTAATTACTATGACCGGACGGGGCATCGTCAAGAGAGCTCGGTTCGTGGTTTGCTTGGTCATCAACCACTTGATATTGTTTTTACTTCGTGGCTTGGCGTCACATGGCCAACTTGCCCGCCGGTCAGCACCGTATTGTGGCCCAGCCGAAATAGAAAAACTGAGGGAGAGTTGGTGAAAGGAAAGTGGTTACGGAGGAAGGTGGAAGGAAACTTCGTGTCGTTCCCAGTGCATTCACGCGCAGAAGAGAACCCCAATTATTTGTGCCACCATCTGCGAGCACTTATCCAACGACGTTTGAGCTCACCGCGCAGCGACAACTCCTCATCGGAAAGGTCCCGGCCTGGACTCCTGTGCGACATCGAGCTGGGCAATTAACTCCCTGGCCGTGCGCCTCAGCTTGAAGTCAAGGACCCGGCAAGCATCAATGTTGGATAGCTGGCAATCCCATGGAGGAACCTGTGCGCGGCTTTTGCAGCTGGTTTGTTTTTCTTATAATGTGATTCAAACATGCCGTAAGTTGCGCTTAAATTCTATGAAGAAATCGGTCACACAGCTCATCTCTGCTGTGCGTCGTCTTCTTCTTCCATATACAAACAAAGCATAACTTTGGTTTTCGCGTCAGTGATATGAATGGACCATATCCAATTTAATTACTAGGACTAGACGGGGCATCATCAAGAGAGCTCGGTTCGGGGTTTGCTTGGTCTTCAACCACTTAATATTGTTTCCAGAGTTAAATGCACCACCGGTCCTGAACTTGTAACCACCCTGTTCATTTGGACTTATCAGCAGAATCAGCAGCCATCCAACAGTGTTTTTCTCTCACAACAAACCAGCGAACAGTACTTTCAGCACAATAAACCAGCGAAACGAACAGGGTGTTAAGTGTGTGTCACGTAGGCTCTTGAACTTTGAAAATGCATTTCTAGCCCCCTAAACTTGTTAAGTGGTACACATAGGTCCCTGAATTTTGAAAATTCATTTATGATCCCCTAAACTTGTTAAGTGGTATACATAGGCCCCTGAACTTTGAAAATGCATTTCAGGCCCCCTAAACTTGTCAAGTGGTACACCACAGACCCCTGAGCAGTAACTTTTGATATTTTTCTAAAACTTTTTTAGAAATCCAACTTAAGAAGCAATGATAAGGTGCTACGATGAGGATAAGATGATAATGTAGCTTGACTGGAGTAGTAGGAGGCCACCAACGGCGTGGTTGGTGGGTAGGGGCGTAGAGTAGGAGGCCACCAACGACATGGTTAAGCTGAGGCACGTATGGTACCCTTATATGGATGGATCGATAGAGTGCGCTGTATTGCTCATAATTTACAGCAGTGAGATACACATGGTGGCAGGCAGGCAACAGGTTCAGGCGCTGATTATTGCTGGTTGGTGCATACCGAAATCTTCTCCGGGACTCCGAGCAGAGGCAGTTGCCTCGGAACGGCAATGTACGGAGTGTGTACCGTCAGACGACGTTGCTACCGTCCACACTGCATGAGTGTGAGATGGATTGCTCCCAAGATCCCATGCAGTTCTATGTTTGGCATCACTGTATGACTGAAAGGATCAAGATGCCCAAGAGGGGGGGTGAATTGGGCTTTTCTAAAAATTAATTGCAAGAATTAAATCCTACAAGCCGGAATTCACCCCTAGTGCCTACTTGTGTTCCTAGAGATTCTACCGGTAAAAGTTTTGCACCCTAGTTTCCAATCCTAGTCTAGCATGGCAATTCTAGGAAAGTAAATCAAGCAATGAAAGTAAATACGAGAATGTAAATGCTTGAAAGTAAGGACAAGGAACACGGTGATGTTTTTCCGAGGTATCGGAGAGTCGCCACTCCCCACTAGTCCTCGTTGGAGCACCCGCGCAAGGGTGTAGCTCCCCCTTGATCTGCGCAAGGATCAAGTGCTCTCTACGGGCTGATTCTTCGACACTCCGTCGCGATGAATCGCCCAAAACCACTCACAAGATGAGTTGGGTCATCCACAAGCTCCGCCGGATGATCACCAAACTCCCAATCACCACCAAGCCGTCTAGGTGATGGCGATCAGCAAGAGTAACAAGCTAGAACTCTCACTTGACCACAACGAGCCTAATGAGAAGGAGGATGCACACTTGCTACTCTCTAATCGCTAGTGAGGAACTCTCAAGCTTTGATTCTCAAAACACACTCCTCACTAGAGCTCTTGCACTCCCTTGCACTCCAAAGATGTTTCTCAGCTGAACAAATGAGCAAGAGACCTCTAGAAGAGGTGGTGGGGATGTATTTATACACCCCACAGTCAAAACGAACCGTTACCTGCCAACTCAGCAAAAATACGGGGTGACCGGACGCGCCGGTCGCTCATAACGGTCGAAATCCGAAATCTTAGCTGAGTGACCGGACGCGCCGGTCAGGGGTGACCGGACGCGTCCGGTCGTGCAGGGAGCTTACTATAACGAGACCGGACGCGCGACCGCGTCCGATCGGTGATGACCGGACGCGTCCGGTCGTCGCAGGACCTTACTAGAACGTGACCGGACGCGCCGATCACACCCAGGTCGCGTCCGATCGGGTGGTTTTCCTCAAGTGACACGTGTCGGCCTGACCACCGCGTCCGGTCCTCGCAAGGGCCGCGTCCGGTCGTCAGTGCCGAAATACAGTCGCGGTTTTGAACTGACCGGACGTGTCCGGTCAAGCCGAGAACCGCGTCCGGTCAAGGGAAAACCCCTCTAAACTCTCCGAAACGCGACGCAACTTGAACCAAGTTGCTTCCAACTGAACTTTGAGCTATTCTAGAGCTGCCTAGTGCTAAGTTTAACAAGTGTGCACCACACCTAAACATAAGACTCACCTAGGTCAAGCTACCCGCTCATGCTCCCCTTTATAGTACGGCCAGAAGAGAAAACGAAGATCCTAACGACTATTCCGAATGTAACTCAACACCTCGACATCCGGAACTAACCGTCCTTAATCTTGACGTCACTCCTTTGAAAACCGAAACGATTTCCATCAAGGGGCATGAATACCATGGTGCCCAAAGCAGTTATCACCTCCATGACCTAACTTACCAAGGTTTCTGCAAAACACACGTTAGTCATGGTAATAAAGCGTTGTCATCAATTGCCGAAACCAACTCTCGGGGCCTAGATGCTTTCAATCTCCCCCTTTTTGGTGATTGATGACAACACTAGGATTCAAAAGATAGGAGTTGAGGTTTTCGAGCATGCTTGGTTCACATAAGCAAAAAGCAATAAGCACAAGGGGTTAGGAATTGCTTATGTGCCCCAAGCCAAAAGTGTGTACTCATAAGATAAGACATAAAGCGTTAGTACACATAAAGATATAGGTCAAAAGAAATCGGAGTAAGGCACGGAAGCACAACCTTAGAGCTATAATCAGACAAGTGACGTGATTTAAAACTGAGACTAGATAAACCATAGAGACTCAAAGTATCTCACACGACCACATGTCACAAGAATGCAAGTACTGTAAAGTAAACATGATGCATGAAAGTAGCACACAAATAAGAACGAAAACCCTCTATCAAAACTCCCCCTGAATCTACTCTCTCTCCCCCTTTGGCATCAACCGCCAAAAACTAATCTAAGGATCTGATGGGGGAATAGACGGAGTCGAGTCAGGTGCCGAGGAGCGCGGAGTGATCACAAACTGAGAAGTGTCTTCCTCGGACTCGGAGCTATCAGGCTAACCCTCTGAAGAAGCACGCGGCTGTGAAGCGGTCTGGGTCTGAACAACAGGAGCAGGTACTAACGAAGTAGCAACAAGTGGAGCAATCTCTGTGACCTGAGCCTGAAGTGAGCCAATAGCTGGGGGATCTGTCGAGGCAACTGACAAAGGTATTGTCTCTGTAGTGCCCGTCCCTGTCACAGGAGGAACAGCTGCCTCTGAAGCTGACAACCCTGAAGAACTAGCAAAAGTGGTGTGCGAGGGTGTCGGCTGACCAGTCAACTCGCTATATGTGGCACTGAAATCAACAAATGGTGTGCCTGTCAGTAGGTGAGGGCGAGGCTAGTCTGAAGGAGTAAACCCCGTCTGAATAGGCGTGTAGCTCGGGGACTGGAACGACTGAGGGACCTGCTGCTATGGAGAAGTGAACTGAAAGCTCGGCTGTCCCTGACTCGAAGGTCCACTAGACTGTAAGGCTGGAGTCAGGACAGATGCAGGTGGAGGAGCCCCAACTGTGACTAAGTGTCGCAGAAGCTCTAAATACTGCTGCTGGCTAGCTGCACTCTGTCGCTGCATCTCAAACTGCTGACGCTGCATCTCGACCTGCTGACGCTGTATCTCAAGCTACTGTCGCTGGAACTCGTCCTGTCGAGCCTGTATCTGTGCAAGCGCGGCAGCTGTGTCCTGAGCCTGTCTCTGTAGCTGAAGCTCCTATCGCTCCTGACCCTGGGTCAGCCTCTCAAGAATAGCCACCATGGCTGGGTCGGAGCGGGAGGCTGAACCAGAGCCACCGGCCTCGTGGTCGTGAGGCCGAGGAGACCGATACCTGGGGATGGGCTGATAATCCTCGTCAGTGCTGTCAGAGGCCTCATCCTTAGCTATATCAGCGGGCTGAGCATCTAGATCTGCAAGCTCTGCCTCAGCAAGACCCTGTACGGTCGCGTCCTGCTCAGCCGCTGTCTCAGGCACCTCAGGTCTCTCTCTCTGTCCTGACACTGGGGCCTGCTCTCTCGTGACTGAAGCCCATAGCTGACGGATATCATACTCAGGAAAAGCAGTAGTAGTATCAGATATCTCAGCTCTAATCTTTGCGGGAAGCTCAAGTGCAGATCTGATGATGAAGCAAATCCAATGAGCATAGGGCAGCTGACGGTTTTCCTTGAAGCCTTCTGCCAGGGTGTCCTCCATCTCACTAAGCATAAGATCCCATATGTCAAAAGGTGTCTGTGAGAGAAGGTGGTGAACAATCCATAGCTGCATCCTGGTCAATCCCTCTCTGTAGCCAAGCCTGGGAAGAAGAGTACGCCTGACAATAGCATCCAGGACTCGGGCAAGTGGTGTCAAACTGGCAGGAGTACGTCGAGACCCTTCGCCAAAAGGCTCACGGAAGCAGGGTCGAATCAGATCTATAGGGGGCACTGTCCCGCCATGAGGGCGTCTCGGTGGAGCTGTCTGACCATAGCAAAGCTGATGTAACTTCATCTCTGAAGCTGGGAGTCTGAGAATCTCCCGTACTCTGGTGCTGTACACCCTACGGTCATGACCTCGGAATGCAAAGTGTATGAACTCATGGGCTGGATCAATCCATAGTGAAGCATAGAACTCCCTAACCCAAGTGCCGCAGTATGCACCTGTCCGTCCAAGAAAGTCAGATAAGCCCGGTAGAAAGGACAGGTGCGGACGAAGCTGCTCACCCACTACCTCAACAAGAGACTCAATGCGACATACCCTCTGTGGTCGGAAAGCAATACCACTGTCAACATAAGCTCTGTAGAAATCCTCCTGTAAGGGTGTATAGAATCCCTCTGAAGCTCTGGAATCCCTCACAGGTGGAAACCACCGGGTAACCTCAACAAACCTCAAGCTCTGCACCTGACGTGCTGTAGCACCCCTCAAGTCAAAGTGCTCGACTGGCGGTGAACCTCTAGCCCTGGGAGGTGGACGTCCTCCACGACGCTGGCCCTCTAGCCTAGGAGTCACCTGAGTGCGTGTACGTGTGGAGCGGCGACACGGTGGAGTCTGAGCTGGCTGCTGTAAGGTCCAAATAGGCTAGAGGGGGGGGTGAATAGCCTAATTAAAACTTCTACAAGAATTACTTAACCACAAGTTAGTACAAAAGGTGGCGGAGCAAAAAGCACTAGCTCTAACTAATTAAGCAAGCCACCTACACAAGTCTAGTACAAGGCTATCCACTAAACACAACAACAACAACAACAAGCTAGATACAAGATGTAATACGAGAGAAGAGCTTCGAGTGATTATACCGCCGTGTAGAGATGAGAAGTACCAATCAATCAATCACACAAGAGAAATCCTCGGGAAGAGAATGACACAAGAATTTATCCCGAGGTTCACTTGCTTCCCGGCAAGCTACTCCCCGTTGTGGCGATACACCCACTTGTCGGTTCGCGAGCTAATCGACTATCAAGAGTCGAGCCCTCGGCGGGCACCGCACAACCGCACATAAGATGGGGATCCTCCAAGCCACGAGCTCCACTAGAGTATCCAATTTGCGAACTCCCGCGGGGAAGGATCAAGAACCCCTTACAACACTTGGTGAGGGCTCCAACAATCTCCAATTGCGAGCTCAATCACCTCCGCTGCTCCAAGCCATCTACCGTGTCGGGAAACACGGAAGAGTAACAAGAAATCCGCAGCAACTCGAAGATCAAGTGCCTCTAGAATGCAACTCTCAAGCAATGCACTTGAATCTCACTCAATCTCACTCAAGATGTGCAACCAAGCAAAGAGATGAGTGGAGGGGTTGTTCTCTAGCTCAAAGGATGTTTCTAGATCTCAAAATATGCAAGCGTTCCCCTCAAATCCCGGACACCCTCTATTTATAACGAAGGGGTACGCAGCTAGCCGTTACGGACGACGCAGCGAAAAACGCACTGACCGGACGCTCCGGTCAGGGTGACCGGACGCGTCCGGTCACTACCAGACAACCGTGAACAGTGCGCGTTAGAACTAGCCGTTGCCCTGACCGGACACGCCCCAGCGTCTGACCGGACGCGATAGTGCCAGCGTCCGGTCGCGTTCCAGTAAGCTCCCGTTGAGACCGGACGCGTCCGATCGCACGTGACCGGACGCGCCGCGCGTCTGATCAACACTCTACCCTTCTGGACGCCTGACCGGACGCTCCGGTTCCGTGAGGGACCGGACGCGCCGGTCAAGCGCTCTACTTCAGCGCACAGGAGAACTGACCGGACGCGCTGGTCAGGCCAGACCAGCGTCCGGTCACAAACCCTAGCGCCCACGCCGCGTTGAACTGACCGGACGCGTCCGGTCAAACCGAGACCGCGTCCGGTGCAGCGTCCGGTCACTGTATTTTCAGTGATAAACAATTCGGACTTTCGCCACCTTTTCTTGCCTCCGGCGCAATAGAAAATAGGCATTTCATTTCCTCAAAAACGCCTGAATCCCGTGCTCGCATGCTCGGCGGGAGGGAGAGCGAACCCCAAACCCCATACTACCGTTCAAACACCACCGCCTTCGCAAATGTGCCAACACCATCATGTGTAAAACACCATGTGCATGTGTGTTAGCATTTTCACAAACATTTTCCAAGGCGTTATGTTAGCTCTCAACTAGATCCTAATGCATATGCTCAAGACATTGATCTAGTGGCACTTGATTCCCGAGCTAACCGTGATTGCCCCTCTTGATAGTCGGCTATGAATCCTAAACCCGGTCAATCACTTCTCTACTCATCTTAGACCGGCAAAAGGAAAATCCTATGGTTATACCTTTGCCTTGCGCTCTTAGATCCTTCTCTTCCACTTGATCATCATGTCCATCATATTATGTGCGTCTCCATCATGATCTTGCTCATCATTTCATGCACCAAATCATGTGGTCTTATGGCCATCTCTCCATGCCATTTCCACCTCCATCACATGTTGCTTATGCCTAGCTTAATCACACTTGATACAATAGCATTAGCAACTTGGTGTCATTAATTACCAAAACCAAACTTGGGCTTTCAATCTCCCCCTTTTTGGTAATTGATGACAACCATCACAAAGATATGAAATGAAATCAATTTTCAATTTCGATAGTATTAGCTCCCCCTACATATGTGCTTCCATGAGTTTGGTTCAATTTTGCACATATGTATGGATTTGAATTTTGGGAGAGTTACTACTATCAAATTGATGCTAAGGTATATAGAATGGACCTTTGAAGCGTGATACCAATCGGAGTTGCCTTTATATACCATCCTTAGCATCGATGTAGCTAGACACCACTTGTAATACATCACTTGTAAAGATCACAAACACTAAAGTACCTCATGAGATCAACATTATAAGCAAAGGTGTCTAGATACTACTTGTAAAGCTACTCTTAACAAATCATCATTCAAGTTCTATTTCTAACAATCACCATACAAACATGAATACGAATTTAAACTTTGCAGTGCAACAATACATCATGTTAATGCACATACAAATGCAACAAATAATTTATGAGCTTGCTCCCCCCTACTTGTGTGCTCAATTTTTAATTTCTCTCCCCTTACTATATCTTCTCCCCCTTTGTGACTTTTCTATCTTTGTGACTTTTCTCTCCCCCTTTGTCAACAATCACCAAAAAGGTGCCAATTTTAGTGAGAATTAAGTCAATCAATATGAGGGAGTCCAAATTATAGTTCAATCTAGATCACTTGCCTAGAATATGTAATTCGGTTTGATCCAAGGACAAGCTTCTTCACACCTCATAAAGTATAAGGGTTATCTTGACCATGTTGAATTACACATCATGAGCTCATTTTCTAGATTCAACACTAGGTTTGCAAGCTCACAAACATGTCATATGCTACCACTAGATCAATCAAAACATAGAAGCAATAGTGGTACCATATATACATTAAACTCATTTGATTTTCATGAATGAGCTTATCTGTCATGCAAATATGTCTATATGTTTTAAACATGTCCTTAGCAAAGTATGGATGATATGCCAAATAACTTTACCTTGCTATGTCGGAGGAGAGGCATGCCATATAAGAATGTGGGGGTGCACTCATTTCAAGTTGGAGAAGTCAAGTATGTTCAATTCATTCTTCAACTTGTAAAATATTTTCTCATCAAGTGGCTTTGTGAATATGTCGGCTAGTTGATCTTCGGTGCCAATGCTCTCAATGCTAATATCACCCTTTTGTTGATGGTCTCTTATGAAGTGATGCCTAATATCAATGTGCTTGGTTCTTGAATGTTGAACCAGATTTTGAGTCATCTTGATAGCACTCTCATTATCACAAAACAAAGGCACATTCTTGAATTTGATTCCAAAGTCATTCAAAGTGGCCTTCATCCAAAGCAATTGTGCACAACAACTACCGGCACTAATGTATTCAGCCTCGGCGGTAGATAGTGCAACACTATTTTGTTTCTTTGATGACCATGAAACAAGAGACCTTCCAAGCAATTGACAAGTGCCACTTGTGCTCATTCTATCAATATTGCATCCACCATAGTCGGAGTCCAAATATCCAATCAACTCAAAATTAGACCCCTTTGGAAACCATAATCCAACATTATGAGTGCCCTTAAGATATCTCAATATTCTCTTGGTTGCTTTCAAGTGACTTTCTCTAAGTGAAGCTTGATATCTTGCACATTTGCACACACTAAACATCACATCCGGCCTGGAAGCGGTGACATAGAGCAAACTTCCAATCATAGACCGGTATTGCTTTTGATCTACCATGTTGCCACTAGCATCAATACCCAATTGATCATTAGTGCCCATTGGTATACTCATTGGCTTAGCATCTTGCAATCCAAACTTCTTGATCATGTCCTTGATGTACTTCCCTTGACTTACAAAAGTGCCATTCTTCATTTGCTTGATTTGAAGTCCAAGAAAGTAACTAAGCTCTCCAATCATAGACATCTCAAACTCTTTTGCCATCATATTTCCAAACTCTTCACAAAAGTCTTGGTTAGTTGATCCAAAGATAATGTCATCCACATAGATTTGCAACACAAACAAGTCATTTCCAATTTTCTTGGTGAAGAGAGTGGTGTCAACCTTTCCCATCTTGAACCCTTTAGAGAGAAGAAAGTCCCTCAATCTCTCATACCATGCTCTAGGTGCTTGCTTCAATCCATACAATGCCTTTTTGAGCTTGTAAACATGGTCGGGCTTCTTATCATCTTTAAAACCGGGAGGTTGCTCAACATAAACTTCTTCATTGATGTAGCCATTGAGAAATGCACTTTTGACATCCATTTGATAGAGCTTGATGTTGTGTGCACAAGCATATGCTAATAAGATTCTAATAGCCTCCAATCTTGCAACCGGTGCATATGTCTCTCTAAAATCAAGACCCTCAACTTGAGTGTATCCTTGCGCTACTAATCTTGCTTTGTTCCTTACAACCATGCCATCTTGATCTTGCTTGTTTCTAAAGACCCACTTAGTACCAATCACATTGTAGTTCTTCGGCCTTTCAACAAGTTCCCAAACTTGATTTCTAGTGAAGTTGTTTAGTTCTTCATGCATGGCATTTACCCAATCGCAATGCATCCTCTATCTTCTTTGGTTCTTCAAGTGACACAAATGAGTAGTGCTCACAAAAGGATGCTAGCCTTGATCTAGTTTGAACACCACTTTGAATTCCACCAATGATTTGGTCCAATGGATGATCTCTTGCAATACTAATAGGTTGGAGTATTGGGAGTTGATTGCTTCCACTTGTTTGACCTTGATCTTGAGCTTCATCATGAGTACCACTAGAGCTTGCTTGATTTGTATCAATTTGCACACTTTGGTTGATCACATGAATATCATCATCATCAACTTGCCTTGGCCTAACATCACCAATGTCCATGTTCTTCATTGCATTTGACAATTGATCTCCTCTCACATCATCAAGGTTTTGAGCTTCATTTTGAGATCCTTGGGTTTCATCAAACTCAACATCATGAACTTCTTCCAAGGTGCCATTTGTGAGATTCCAAACTCTATATGCCTTGCTTGTGGTAGAATAACCAAGTAAGAATCCTTCATCACATTTCTTTTTAAACTTGCTCAATCTAGTGCCTTTCTTGAGAATATAGCATTTGCAACCAAACACTCTAAAGTATGCAATGTTGGGCTTTCTTCCATTCAATAGCTCATATGGTGTCTTCCCAAGCTTCCCATGGCAATAGAGACGGTTGCTACAATAGCAAGCCGTGTTGATGGCTTCACTCCAAAAGGAATGACTCACATTGTATTCACTAAGCATTGATCTAGCCATGTCAATCAAAGTTATATTCTTTCTTTCAACTACACCATTGGATTGAGGAGTGTAGGTTGGTGAGAATTGATGTCCAATACCAAGATCATCACATATATCTTCAATTCTTGTGTTCTTGAACTCACTACCATTGTCACTTCTAATCTTCTTGATGGTAGTCTCAAACTCATTTTGCACTCTCTTGACAAAAGACTTGAATAGATCATAAACATCACTCTTGTCATAGAGAAAGAACACCCAAGTGTATCTAGTATAGTCATCCACTATCACAAAACCATACTTGTTCCCACCAATACTAGTGTATGTTGTTGGCCCAAACAAGTCCATGTGCAATAGCTCAAATGCCTTTGATGTGCTCATTTCACTCTTACTAGGATGTGTATTTCCAACTTGTTTGCCGGCTTGACAAGCACTACATGGTTTATCCTTTTCAAAAGTCACATCTTTCAAGCCTCTAACTAAGTCATGCCTCAAAAGTTTGTTCAATTGTTTCATTCCAACATGACCAAGCCTTCTATGCCATAACCATCCCATACTAGATTTGCTCAGCAAGCATGATGTCAATTGTGTCTCACTATCATTGAAGTCAACCAAGTACAAGCTACCATGTCTAAATCCTTTGAATATCAAATTTGATCCATCAACACTTATGACTTCAACATCATCACTACCAAATATGCACTTGAAGCCAAGATCACAAAGTTGTGCCACTGACAAAAGATTGAAGTCCAAGCTCTCAACTAGCAATACATTAGATATGCTCATGTCATTTGAGATAGCAATTTTACCGAGCCCCTTGACCTTGCCTTTCTTGTTGTTGCCGAAAGTGATAGCATCAAAACCACCATTTTGACTTGTATCAATAGATTTGAACATACAAGAATCCCCGGTCATATGTTGAGTGCACCCACTATCAAGCACCCAATGCCTTCCTCCGGCTTTGTAATTGACCTACAAGATAAGATCAATTCTTTTTAGGTACCCAAACTTGTTTGGGTCCTCCAAGGTTAGTGACCAAGCTCTTTGGTACCCAAATGGCTTTCTTCTTTGAGCCCATCCATGGTGCACCAATGAACTTAGCATGAACACCATTTGTACCCTTGGTAAGTATATAGAAAGAATCAAACTTAATTGAGGATACATTAGCATTGGATTTCTTGTTCATGCAATGTTGCTCTATGTGACCAACTTGCTTGCAACTTTTGCAATAGCTGCCATTGTTCTTCACAAAACGAGTCTTGTGAGGAGCAAAAGCGGCCTTGCCTTTCTTGGGGTTATAGCCCAATCCCTCTTTGTAGAGAGAAGCTCTTTGGCTACCCAAGCACATAAGCAAGCGGTCCTCACCACCATAAGCCTTGGCTAAGGTGTGATTGAGCTCTTTTACCTCCTTCTTGAGATTTTCATTCTCAACTATTAGTGTGGAGCCACAAGTGAAACCGTCACTACTAGATGAGGATGATGTAGATGAGCTACATGAAGGATTAGTAGGAGCAACAATAATAGGCTTATGACAAGATTCATCAATTATATCACAAGATATGCCTATGTTGCAAGTTTCAGCTTTCTCAACATTAGTTGGCATGTTTTCACATTTTTCAACTAGAGAGGAATGAGCTTCTTCAAACTTAGTGTGAGACTTTTGAAGCTTCTTATGGTCTACCTTTAGACTCTCATAAGATGCCCTAAGCTCATCAAGTTCTTGCATAAGGTTTTTCTTTTCCTTAAGCAAGCCCTTGCACTCCTTTCTATATTCTTTAAAATGTTGAGTGCAATCTTCTAGCATGGTGATTAGTTCATCTTTAGTAAATTCTTCTTCATCACTATCGCTATCATGATCACTCTCATCATCGGATGATACCTTAGCGGCCTTAGCCATGAAGCACGATGGAGTGTCGAAGAGGGAGACCTTCTCTTGAATAGCAATGCTAGCATGTCCCTTCTTCTTGCTCTTGTTGTCATCCTCATCATCACTTGAGGAATCATCACTATCCCATGTAGCAACATGAGAATCATTCTTCTTCTTATGAGAGCTCTCCTTCTTTTCTTGCTTCTTCTTTTGCTTCTTCCTTTCCTTCTTGATAGCATCTTCATCATCACTATCATAAGGACACTTTGCAATGAGATGGTCCTTGCTATGGCATCTAAAGCATCTCATGGTATGCTCATTCTTCTTGGATGAGTTCTTTCTTCTTCTTGCACGAAAGCCTTTCTTCTTCATGAACTTGCCAAATTGCTTGACAAAGAGAGCCATCTTCTCATCAATGTCATCACTATCACAAGAGCTTGAGTCTTCTTCACTTGATGATTCAATCTTGGATTTGCCCTTGGATGTGGTGGCTTTGAATGCCACACTCTTCTTCTTCTCATCATCCTTCTTCTCACTTTTCTTCTTCTTCTTTTTGACCAACTCCTCTTTCTCATCATCTTCTCTATATGAATCATCGGTCATCACTTCTTGGAATACTTGTTGAGGAGTTGAATCCTTCAATGTAGTCCTCACTAGCACGGTGATCAATGTATCAAACCTCTTGGGCAAGCTTCTCAAGAACTTCATAGAGAATTGGTTGTCCTTGACTTCCTCACCAAGTGCCTTAAGCTCATTGACAATGACTTGCAATCTATGAAACATCTCTGGTACACTCTCATCATCTTGCATCTTAAAGCTTGAAAATTTTTCTTGCAAGATATATGCTTTAGCGGTCTTTGTGCCTTCGGTGCCCTCAAATGTTTCTTCTAGCTTGGCCCAAGCAGCATGTGCAACTTCTATGTTCTTCACTTGCTCAAATGTCTTGTCATCTAATGCCTCATGAAGAGCACTAATGGCAATGTCATTGCATTGAAGCTTCTTCTCCTCCACCGGTGTAGGTGCTTCCGGATTAGCAACTTCAAATTTTGTTTCGGTGACCTTCCACACTTCTCTATTGATTGACTTGAGGTGTGCGGTCATCTTAACCTTCCAATATGCATAATTTGTGCCATCAAAGTGAGGTGCCTTCTTGGTGTTGTTGATGTGCAAACTTAATTGAGCCATTTCTTCTTCACCGTAGGTTGTTAAGCCTCAAATAAACGGTGCCTCGGCTCCGATACCACTTGTAAGGTCCAAATAGGCTAGAGGGGGGGGTGAATAGCCTAATTAAAACTTCTACAAGAATTACTTAACCACAAGTTAGTACAAAAGGTGGCGGAGCAAAAAGCACTAGCTCTAACTAATTAAGCAAGCCACCTACACAAGTCTAGTACAAGGCTATCCACTAAACACAACAACAACAAGCTAGATACAAGATGTAATACGAGAGAAGAGCTTCGAGTGATTATACCGCCGTGTAGAGATGAGAAGTACCAATCAATCAATCACACAAGAGAAATCCTCGGGAAAAGAATGACACAAGAATTTATCCCGAGGTTCACTTGCTTCCCGGCAAGCTACTCCCCGTTGTGGCGATACACCCACTTGTCGGTTCACGAGCTAATCGACTATCAAGAGTCGAGCCCTCGGCGGGCACCGCACAACCGCACACAAGATGGGGATCCTCCAAGCCACGAGCTCCACTAGAGTATCCAATTTGCGAACTCCCGCGGGGAAGGATCAAGAACCCCTTACAACACTTGGTGAGGGCTCCAACAATCTCCAATTGCGAGCTCAATCACCTCCGCTGCTCCAAGCCGTCTACCGTGTCGGGAAACACGGAAGAGTAACAAGAAATCCGCAGCAACTCGAAGATCAAGTGCCTCTAGAATGCAACTCTCAAGCAATGCACTTGAATCTCACTCAATCTCACTCAAGATGTGCAACCAAGCAAAGAGATGAGTGGAGGGGTTGTTCTCTAGCTCAAAGGATGTTTCTAGATCTCAAAATATGCAAGCGTTCCCCTCAAATCCCGGACACCCTCTATTTATAACGAAGGGGTACGCAGCTAGCCGTTACGGACGACGCAGCGAAAAACGCACTGACCGGACGCTCCGGTCAGGGTGACCGGACGCGTCCGGTCACTACCAGACAACCGTGAACAGTGCGCGTTAGAACTAGCCGTTGCCCTGACCGGACACGCCCCAGCGTCTGACCGGACGCGATAGTGCCAGCGTCCGGTCGCGTTCCAGTAAGCTCCCGTTGAGACCGGACGCGTCCGATCGCACATGACCGGACGCGCCGCGCGTCTGATCAACACTCTACCCTTCTGGACGCCTGACCGGACGCTCCGGTTCCGTGAGGGACCGGACGCGCCGGTCAAGCGCTCTACTTCAGCGCACAGGAGAACTGACCGGACGCGCTGGTCAGGCCAGACCAGCGTCCGGTCACAAACCCTAGCGCCCACGCCGCGTTGAACTGACCGGACGCGTCCGGTCAAACCGAGACCGCGTCCGGTGCAGCGTCCGGTCACTGTATTTTCAGTGATAAACAATTCGGACTTTCGCCACCTTTTCTTGCCTCCGGCGCAATAGAAAATAGGCATTTCATTTCCTCAAAAACGCCTGAATCCTGTGCTCGCATGCTCGGCGGGAGGGAGAGCGAACCCCAAACCCCATACTACCGTTCAAACACCACCGCCTTCGCAAATGTGCCAACACCATCATGTGTAAAACACCATGTGCATGTGTGTTAGCATTTTCACAAACATTTTCCAAGGCGTTATGTTAGCTCTCAACTAGATCCTAATGCATATGCTCAAGACATTGATCTAGTGGCACTTGATTCCCGAGCTAACCGTGATTGCCCCTCTTGATAGTCGGCTATGAATCCTAAACCCGGTCAATCACTTCTCTACTCATCTTAGACCGGCAAAAGGAAAATCCTATGGTTATACCTTTGCCTTGCGCTCTTAGATCCTTCTCTTCCACTTGATCATCATGTCCATCATATTATGTGCGTCTCCATCATGATCTTGCTCATCATTTCATGCACCAAATCATGTGGTCTTATGGCCATCTCTCCATGCCATTTCCACCTCCATCACATGTTGCTTATGCCTAGCTTAATCACACTTGATACAATAGCATTAGTGATGAGGACATCGCCACGCTGGACACACCGACGCTATGGTCTTCCCCAAGTTGCAATTCGTCCCCAACTCAGCTGCCACGTCACCTTCGGATTCAGCAGACACGTCGTCACTGTTTCGGTCATAACTCTCTCATACGACATCGAAACGGGGCGTTCTTGGATGCGTTGGAAAGGGGACGACGACGCCGTCGTTTTGGATCTGGTCCCAGCTCCAGAAGGTCCGTGGATCATTCTGTGTGATCACGGCAAGGTGCTGCGTCACCTATTTGGGCCAACTTGGCCATGTATCGTGTCGGGCCTTAAGCCCAAGTTGTGGGCGCCCAACCCCTGGCCGTCCTCAACCCTAGGTCGAGTCTTAGACTATAAAAACAGCCGCCGCCGCTGCTAGACAATTGGGTTTTGTTTAGAGTTTAGTTTTCCTTTGAGAAACTGAATCGTTCATTGTAACTGTGGTGACAAATCCTTTTACAGTGATCCAGGGCCCCTGTTCTTGATCTCCTCCACTGTGTCGATTAGTCCTTTGGAACCGAGTTCTTGAACCCTATTGATATTCGCATCATTCATATTTGCAATTTCAGATTGCGTGTTTTTACCTTCTTGCTTGTGTTCTTCGATTCGCTTGCAGGAAAAGCCTTCTTGGCGAGGTCAATCAAGTTGTGCTTGGTTGATAACCAACGGAGCAGTGGCGTAACGGTTGCAGGGTTCGAATCGTGTTTGATTTGAAGCCGGATCGCCAACGTCGAGATCTCCACAAGTCGAACTTACCGGTTACCTCTCGGAAGATCGGGCCTGTATCTCATCAATTAGCAACTTGGTGTCATTAATTACCAAAACCAAACTTGGGCTTTCAGCTGCTCCTCTGTCCCCTCTAGAGCCTCTGCAGGTGGATCAACTGACATAGCATCTGCATCCTCTGTCACCTCTGTGCCCTCAGTGGCCTCTGTAGCCTCTGTACCAAGCTGTCGACCTTCAAGATGAAAGCGACGCTCGCCAATACGAATACCACTACTGCTGCCTCCCCTCTCTGCCTGCTCAGCTGCATCTGCAACTGCCTAAGCTATCTCAGCATCTGTAAGTGTCTTCTTCTTCTTTCTGGCCATGATCTTGATGCGCTTTCCACGTGCAACCTCAGATAGACGAGGAGGACTGTCGTCCCCGTCACTAGGAGCACCACCGGCGTTCTTGCAACGAACCATGTTGTCACACTGTCGGAAACCCTCTGAAAGATGGTGTACTGACACTCGAGAGGCTTGGCCTCAATCCATATCCGCAGGCTTGGCCTCGGATTCAGCAACTGAACTGAGATCACCCCGACACACCGACAAACTCGCTGAAAAGACGGAATAGATGGATCTACTATAAGAAACATATATAAACTAATAGGTACGAAAACCTAGAGATAGCAAGCATATAAGGTAAGATATGAATCAAAACGCGATAGCTACCTCGGATCGTCGAGTAGACGGTGAAAAGGAGAGATGACCTAGTTCGCGAGGCTTCCCGAGTACGCCGGACGAGCTCTGATTTTCCGAAACACGAGATAATTAGGATAACAATAATTGAAATTTCGGCAAACCCTAACAAGAGTACCAAGGAGATGCGTAACAACCTCGCAAGAAGACGTCGCGCGAAGAAGTTTCGACGACGAATCGACGGAGATGCCGCAGCGCGAACCCTAGGGTTAGGGTTAGGGCGACGCGCGAAGGCCGAGATCGAAGATGGTCGCGAGGATTGCGAGGATTGTGAGGAAAGTGGCGCAGGAGATTGTGCTCAGCTGGAGGTAGCGCAGGCGCGGCGGCGGGATGGTCGCAGCTAGGGCAGCGGCGGCGCTAGCGACTGCGGGCGCGGCTCAAGGCGTAGTAGCGCGGCGGGGCAAGATTCGGGCGGAGCAGTACGGTGGAGGAGAGGAATGGCTCGCCGGAGAGGATAGGGGGCGGCGGAGGCGCGAGTTCCGGTGAGTGGGCGGCGGAAGTCGGCGAGAGGTGCGGCGGCTAGGGCATGGGCGCGTGAGATTGAAGACGAACGAACCGGCACTGAAGAAATTTATGAGAGGTTAGATCCGCTCGGGAAACGATGACCGGACGCGATGGTCGATATGACCGGACGCGGTGGTGCAGCGTCCGGTCACACTCCAGTAAGCACCTGGAGCGACCGGACGCGTCCGGTTAGAACTGACCGGACGCGGACAGAGTCCGGTCGAGGGTTACCCGGGAAAGTCATCGCGAATGACCGGACGCGGTGGTGGTTACCGGGACCGGATGCGGTGGTCAACAGCAGTGCATTCGGTGCAGCGTCCGGTCACTGGGTCAGGAGTTGGTCTTCTGGATGACCGGACGCGCTGGTGGACGCCGGGACCGGACGTGGTGGTGAAGCATCACTGTGTCCGGTCCAGCGTCCGGTCACTGTTTTTCACCCTTCTTCATTCCGAACTTCGACGCGACTTCTCCCAATCAAGTTCTAATTCAAAGAGACACAAAAAACACCAATTGGAACAAGATATGAGTAACCTCACTCAAACCCTCAAGT
The DNA here is from genome assembly GCA_022457205.1 of Saccharum spontaneum. Classification (NCBI taxonomy): domain Eukaryota; kingdom Viridiplantae; phylum Streptophyta; class Magnoliopsida; order Poales; family Poaceae; genus Saccharum; species Saccharum spontaneum. The sequence continues at coordinate 25,333,121 of CM039597.1, forward strand.
TTTTCAAAATAGTTTACCTTAGGCTAATATTATTTTTAAGAAAATAGGCAACAAACATCCGAGGAGCAACGTATGGCCATGCAATAGAGTTTTTGAACCCTTAGGAGCGTCAAAATGCTCTCTCTACCCATGGACGAACATAGAGGTTGCTCAAAGCCAAACCAAAAAGAAACGACAAAGCAACAACCATGCATATGCAACGCGATACAAGTAGTAAAGCTAGGTTGCTTGTCAAGTTTGATCCACGGTTAGGCTTCTTCACTCCTCCAAAGGAGGGTTATCGTAACCGTGTTAGCCAAGCCTGTTGACATCGTTTTTAGCACGTGTCAAGATGATCAGGAAGGGCTAATCAGCAGAGGAAAGATTACTGTGTAGATTGATAGCCGATGAGAATAAGCTTGTTTATGAGTGGTGGCAGCGTATGGATTCAAATTGAAGTGTTGCCGATAAGGTTAAGGGTATTATTGCCGATGCCGATGAAAGAGGGTTTGAAGACTGCTGCCGATGAAACAGGGAATGTACCGATGGAAGGAACTTGGAGGCTGCTGCTGATGGAACAGGGATTGTGCCGATAAAAAGGAGGTCGATGAGAATACCATCGTGATTGAGGCGGACTATGAGATGAGATAGGAGTTAATTTCCTTGTATACGTTTATTAGAGTCTGAGTTGTATCAAAGTCATGTGTTTCCATAGATTTGGATTTAGTGTCCTAGTCGTATTTGGTTACGTTTCTGTAGATCAGGATATAAATATAGAGTGAAGGGCAATGTAATAATCAATCAATCAATACATCAAAAACAGCTTTTACTCTTATTTACATCTACTTTCGGCGACTTCGTCAATTTGCATATTTTTCTTTTTTACGAGTTCTCATCGATTCGGCGAGTTGCATTGCTTCAGTGCAAACTTCGACGATCCTCGAGTTCCGCGTGAGTACCTCTTGGCCGTGACTTCCGGGCGTATCACTGTTGTCAGGACCAAAGTGTTCGTATCTTCATCCTTGTCGATTAACAGGTCAAATCGACTAGCACGCTTTGGATATCGATTTCGGGTATTAGCCCTTTGTGTTTGCAGATCTACTTTTGCATCAACACATCTTTTGGCACGCCCGGTGGGACAGATCTAGTCAAGATGCTTAATCCTAAGATCGATGCGGGGAACATCATCGCAGTAACAGAAGAAGATCTTAAGGACGATCAGAAGCAGGCTATGGAGAGGGCTATAGAAGAATACAGACAGCTCTGCTTGAAGTCATTCAGCTTGAACAAAAGTGGACAAGTCATCCAGAAGCAAGACTTACCGTTGCCTCGGCAAGTTACCTTTGATTCTAATCCGGGTAAACTTCAAGAGATGGTTAATTCCGCAGTGAATCATGCTTTAATTAATCACTCCAATGTGTTGTCCAATACTGTTCATAATGCTGTGATTCGAACTTTCAAAGAAGGGCAAGCGTCACCTCGTTACGTTGGGCCTGCTTATCATCAACCACAATCAGCATCTGCTATTGCTCCATCGGCTCCCCTAGCCGTTGCGGGTATAGAGATTTCTTCTCCTCCAGTATCAGCAGGTTTATCTAACGTACAGTCTACTCCGATGCGTCCAGATTCAGCATTATCGGGACGAGTTCAGCTTAATACAGATCTATCAGCATCGGCTTTATCAGGTCCTATACCACAGAATAATCAGACTCCTGCTAATTGGTGGGGATATGGTATGCCTCCAGAGCCATCTGCTTTCAACCACAGATTATCTCAAGTGTTTGACGAGCGGGAAAAGCTCCTATGCCATCGGCTGGTTCGTCGATAGCTCAAGTGCCTCAATATACTACAACTACTGTACAATCAACTCTAGGAGGTTTCCAGGTGTCTTTGGGTCAAACATCTAGTTCAAGTCCATCGACAAATTTGTTACCGATGCAGCAGAAGGCTTCTATCGCAAGTCAACCTGGAGTCCAGGTTATGCCTCAAGTTGTATGTAATTATCCAGCAATGCCAACAAGCTACCAGCCATCGGCAAATTTTGTACCGATGAACACTAATAATTGGTCAGGACAGTTTCCCACTCAACATACAGTTCAGCCAAATCAGCAAGCCACAGGTGTTCATCAAGGTCACATGCATGCTGGTTTTCAGAATCAAGCATCGGCAGCTCAGCCGATGAACCCTTTTCAGCAGGTTAATGGACCTCAGATAGTGGCAAATGTGCCAATTGCTAGAGATCGTGGGCCACAAAGGTATGCAGAAGGGTATAATCAAATACCTCCAGTGGAGATTCAACCATATCGTCAACAAGATGTTGATGCTTTTTGGGCCGATAAAATAGCAGAAATTATAAAGGATCAGTTTGGGATCAAGCCCAAAGTTAATACCTATTCTTATCGGACTCCGTATCCTCTGGCATATGATTTAATTCCTCTCCCAAATCGTTACAAGGTGTCAGATTTCACTAAGTTTTCTGGGCAAGACGATACATCAACCATGGAGCATGTTAATCATTTTATTATTCAATGTGGAGAGGCAGCTTGTAGAGATGAATTGAGAGTTCGTCTGTTCTCATCATCTCTATCTGGATCAGCATTTACATGGTTTATTTCACTATCGCCAAATTCTATTATCACTTGGGCTGATCTGGAAAAGCAATTTCATAAGTATTTCTTTGCTGGAGTTCATGAAAAGAAGCTTACCGATTTGGTAAAGATGAAACAGCGCAATGATGAATCGGTAGAAGGCTTTGTGCAAAGGCTACGAGATGTAAAGAACAAATGTTATAGCCTGGTGTTGGATGATCGGCAGCTTGCTGATTTGGCCTTTCAGGGATTGTTACCACACCTTAAGGACAGATATGCTTCTCAGGAGTTCGAAAGCCTAAGTCATTTAGTGCAAAGGATTTCTAATCAAGACACTAGGGTTTTTGAACCTAAAAGAAATTGGAACAAGAAAGTTTCATTTGTTGAAGAGGTAGAAGATTCTGATTCAGATGACGAACCAGTTATCGGTTTGGCTGAGTGGGTTAAGAATAAGAAGCCGATATCTTGTCCCTTTGGTCACAAAGAGCCAGAAAAGTTTACTTTTGACGTCACCAAAGCTGATAAGATATTTGATCTTTTGCTTCAGGAGGGCCAGATTAAGTTGTCACCTAATCATGTGATCCCATCGGCAGAAGAGTTGAAGCATATGCTGTATTGCAAGTGGCATAATGCAACTTCACACAGTACCAATGAGTGCAAAGTATTTAGACAACAATTACAGTTAGCTATTGAGTCTGGCAGAATAAAATTTGGCAATTCCAAGATTCAAAAGCCGATGAAAATTGATCAACATCCTTTTCCAGCAAATATGTTGGATGCTGAAGGGAAAGTTAAGGTGTTGACATCGGAAGCTGCTGAAAAGAATGCATCAGTAGATCTCCAACATCGGATAACTACCGATGATGCAAAAGGCAAGGGGTTATTGACAGAAAGTGGCAGTTCTAGAAAGCCTCCTCGATCTGGCATCGTGATTACTCATCAAAGACAACAGGAAGGCTGGCGTCAGCGAAGGGACCGGTATCGACAACAACAAGAGGAAAGACGTCAAAAAGAGTGGAATCGGCATAAGGATCATTGGAATTGTCCGTTTTTTATTCATTGTTGGAAGGAAGGTATTAAGTTACCTACTGTTGAAGATTGCCCAGAGTGCAATGGTTATTATGGAGTTAATCGTCCTGTAAGAAGGTTTCAATCTGGTAATCAAGGTTTGTCCATTAATGAGCCGATCAGAAGGAGAGCATCAGTATATGATCGGCTGGGGGGCAGGCTCAGTGTACATGAAAGGCTTGGTAAACGCGTTGCATATTTTCTGAGAAACCAAGAGGAACTTGAAGAGATGGCAAATGCAAGAGTTTCTGATGAAGAAATATTTTACAGGGATCCTAATATACGTCGTGTGGAGACAACCAGGACTTATCAGCCAGTGTGGAAAACTAAGCTTCCTCAATAGTGTCCAGAGGGTTTGACAAAGACACAGAAGAGGAAAATGCAGCGAGAGCGTCAAAAAGACTTATACCAAGAAGGAAGTCCCTCCAATGAGAGATCTGGTAATCAGCAGTGGCAGATAAGGCACAAAAATAATGGCCCATCGGCAGATGTCAATATGGTGTTTATGTTGCCGATGGAATTTTTGGCTCTATCTGATAGCGAAGAAGAGGTTGTTTTCTCTGACCAAATAGCTCAATTAACGCTAGATCCAATGATGGCTGTTTTTGAGAAGCCTGCCGATGATGAGAGACAACACCTCAAGGCTTTGTTTGTAAAAGGCAGAGTTGATGGGCAACCTGTTTCTAAGATACTTATTGATGGAGGAGCTGCAATTAATATTATGCCTTATGTGATGTATCGGAAGCTTGGTAAGGGAGATCAAGACTTAACTAAGACTGATATGATGCTAAAGGACTTTGAAGGCAATGTATCACCAGCTAAAGGGGCAGTGTGTGTTGAATTGACCATCGGCAGTAAAACCTTACCGACAACCTTTTTTGTTATTAATGGCAAGGGTGCATATAATCTGCTCTTAGGAAGGGATTGGATTCATGCTAATTGTTGTGTTCCTTCTACAATGCATCAGTATCTGGTACAATGGATTGGAGATAAAATTAAAGTTGTTCCTAGTGATTCTTCTTATATCATCGCATCGGCAGAATCAGACACTTATGAGCGAACCGGGTGCATATCAGGAGAAGTTTGGGAAAAAGAGTTCCTCAAGGTTGCCGATTACGAAATTCTACCGATCCAAGCAGTCGGTTATGAAGAAGAGTTTTAATGGATAGGTTTGCCGATGATGGAAAATTAGGTCAAGGATTTACATCGGCAGATGATTTAATAGAAGTAAATATTGGTGAAGGCGATAGGCCAAGGCCCACTTTTATTAGCTCTAAGTTAAATTCCAAGTGTAAACAGCAACTAGTTGATTTGTTAAAGGAATATAAAGATTGTTTTGCTTGGGATTATACTAAAATGCCTGGATTAGACCGATCTATAGTTGAACATCGGTTGCCTATTAAATCTGGATTTCGGCCACATCAGCAGCCGGCACGCCGATGCAATCCTAATATACTTCCTGATATTAAGGCCGAAATAACTAAATTAATTGAGGCAAAGTTTATTCAGCAGTGTCGATATGCAGAGTGGATTTCTAATGTGGTTCCTGTATACAAGAAAAATGGGAAACTTCGTATTTGTATTGATTTCAGGAATCTCAATAAGGCAACATTGATGGATGGTTACCCAATGCCGATTGCTGATTTGTTGATTGATGCTGCAGCAGGGCATCAGATTATCAGTTTCATGGATGGTAATGCGGGTCATAATCAAATATTCATGGCTGAAGAGGATATTTCCAAGACTGCTTTTAGATGTCTAGGTCATGTGGGATTATTTGAGTGGATAGTTATGACATTTGGTTTGAAAAATGCCGGTGCTACTTATCAAAGAGCTATGAACTTTATTTTCCATGAATATATCGGCACGTTGGTAGAATCTACATTGATGATATAGTGATTAAGTCTGGAGACATCACAAAGCATCTAACCGATCTAAGAAAGATATTAGAGTGCACAAGAAAACATGGATTAAAGATGAATCCTAATAAATGTGCATTTGGTGTATCGGTAGGACAATTCTTGGGTTTTATGGTGCATCAGCGGGGTATTGAAATTAGTAGAAAATCTATTGAGGCAATCAACAAGGTTGTTGCTCCTGCCGATAAAACTGAATTACAATCCTTGATCGGTAAGATTAATTTCATCAGAAGATTCATATCTAATCTGTCGGGTAAGATCAAGGCTTTCAGTCCATTATTGAAATTGAAAGCCGATCAGGAATTTAAATGGGGGGATGAACAACAATTAGCTTTAGATGAAATTAAGAGTTACTTAACAAATCCTCCAGTGTTAGTTCCACCCCAACATGGAAAACCTTTCAGATTGTATTTATCAACTGAAGATACTGTTATCGGTTCAGCTCTTATTCAAGAATTTGAAGGGAAGGAGCGTGTTATCTATTATTTGAGCAGACGGTTAATAGATGCTGAAACCAGGTATTCGGCCATTGAGAAATTATGTCTATGTTTATACTTCTCTTGTATTAAGCTGAGGCATTATTTACTATCGGCTGAATGTACTGTCATATGCAAAGATGATGTGGTCAAATATATGCTATCCATGCCGATACTGAATGGTAGGATTGGTAAATGGATTTTAGCATTATCAGAATTTGACCTACGTTATGAATCGGCTAAGGCAGTTAAAGGATAGGTTATGGCCGATTTCGTTACTCAACATTGCAACACGGTGGATTCTCTGGAAGTTGCTCCGTGGACACTTTTCTTTGATGGGTCTACTTGTGGTGAAGGGGCAGGCATCGGTATCGTGTTAATTTCCCCTCAGGGGAAGAAGTATGAGTTCTCATTGCCGATTGTTGCTACATCAACAAACAATCAAGCTGAGTACCAAGCCCTGATAAAAGGGTTAGAATTGCTTAAAGAAGTACAGGCTGATGCTGTTAAAGTCTTTGGTGATTCTATGCTAGTTATAAATCAGTTAATTGGGATTTATGAATGCCGAAGTGAAATTCTAATTTCATATCATGAAAAGTGTTTGGAATTGTTAAAAGGATTCAGGAGTTTTCATCTGGAACATATTTCTCGGATGCATAATGAAGAGGCTAACCGATTGGCTCAGCATGCTTCTGGATATCAACCTGTTCAAGAAGTATTAATATCAGTAGCTGATACCGATGACTGGAGAAACGAAGTTATTGATTATTTAAAGAATCCATCTAAAAAGGTTGAAAGACATATAGGGTTCCAAGCTACCAAGTATGTACTCCTCGATGATAAATTGTATTACCGTACCATAGATGGAGTTTTACTCAGGTGTGTTAGCATAGAGGAATCAAAAGGCCTGATGGGTGAAATTCATGAAGGAGTATGTGGGGCTCATCAGTCAGCTTTCAAGATAAAATGGATGATCAGAAGAAATAGATATTATTGGCCGACTATTCTTGAGGATTGTTTTAAATATTTTAAAGGATGTCAGGAATGTCAGAAATTTGGTAATATTCAAAGGGCACTCGCATCGGCAATGAACCCCATAATTAAGCCTTGGTCGTTCCGGCGTTGGGCTATTGATCTCATCGGTCAGATTTATCCACCATCGAGTAAAGGGCATAAGTTTATTCTGGTTGCTACCGATTATTTCACAAAGTGGGTTGAAGCAATTCCTTTAAAAAAGGTGACATCGACTAATATGATTGATTTTGTGAAGGAGCATATTGTCTACCGATTTGGCATCCCTCAAACCATTACTACCGATCAGGGCACTATGTTTACATCGGGTGAATTTGATGAGTTTGCTATAGGTATGGGGATTAAAGTTTTGAATTCTTCACCGTATTATGCCTAGGCTAATGGTCAGGCTGAAGCATCTAATAAAGGAATTTTCAAGCTCATTAAGCGCAAGATTAAAGAGTATCCTAAGAAGTGGCATACAATATTAAATGAAGCTTTGTGGTCATATCGGATGGCGTGTCATGGTGCAACCAAGGTAACACCTTATCAGTTGGTGTATGGACACGATGCAGTCTTACCTTAGGAGATTAAAATTGGTTCTAGGCGAATACGCTTTCAAGATCAATTGACAGCCGATGATTATGATATTCTTATGAAGGATGAATTGGAAGATGTAGCAGGTCATCGGTTAAAAGCTTTAGTTAGCATCGAGGAGAATAAGAAAAGGGTAGCTAGATGGTATGACAAGAAAGTGAAGGCAAAGGAATTTGTCAGTGGAGAATTGGTTTGGAAGTTGATTTTACCGATTGGGACTAAAAGTTCTAAGTTTGGCAAATGGTCACCTAATTGGGAAGGTCCATATCGGATAAATCAATCTGTCCCTGGTAATGCATATATTCTTGAAACTCTCGAAGGAGTTGTATTTCCTAGAGCATTAAATGGAAAATATTTAAAGAAATATTACCCTAGTATCTGGATAGATGCGTAAAAGTGTAATTACCGATAACAATCCTATCGGCTAGAGTTAAAACAAAGTATCAATTATTGCCGATGCACTAATTTAACAAAGCTTGGATAGCCGATATCGCACGCAGGTGAATTTCATCGGCTTCTTTCAATTCCTTGGCGTCTTCATCGGCACTTCCTTCCACAGGCTTGAGTTTCTTTTTGAGAACCAAGGCCTTACGAGCTTGGGCATCTCGTTCCTGTTGAAGGGCCTTGATAGCGTCAGGAAGCTGGTCTTCTTCTTGCTTGGCTTGAGTCAGAGCTGTTTCAACCTTTTCCAGTTCAGCTAGCAGAGCTGCCCTTTTTGCCGATAGATCTAAGATTTTCTGCTTAAGATCAGCACTGGAGGCTTGCAAGTTGCTGATGTTTTTGTGCTTCTCATCGGCAGTTTGCTTCAGCTGCAGCATTTCTTCCTTAAGTTGAGCCTGAGCTGCTCTTTCGGCAATACGATGAACAACCCTTTGATATTGAAGTTGTCTGCTCTCCAGATGGACTGCTGGGAAGATGGTTTCTTCAACATCGGCAGGGACTTGGCCGCGGATTGTTTTGAAGATGGTCCTTGCAGGGTTTGAATCGATCACCAGTTGGGCAGTATCTTGTTGCAGCAGATTCAGGAGAGCTTCTAGTTTGCCATAGGTGTCTGCCGATATTGTTCCCAATGCCAGGGAAGAACTCGCCTCTTCTCCGTCATCATCGGAGACGTCGATAGCAAAAGAGAACAAGCTATCGGGAGAATCTTGTTCCTGTGAAATAAAGAGAGTTAGAAATCCTATCTGTGGTATCTGGGGATATTATAAACCAAATAATTAATCGGTTTACCTGCTTCAGGGCAATTTCTTGAGCCTGGCTTGAGGGAGCGGCTTGAAGAGGATCATGCGAAGGATCGGCAGAGGATGCCGATGGAATGTCTTCTATGATCTCATCGGTAGTCGGCCCTTGGGGTGTAATGGCCGATGGTGTATCTTGTGTAGGAGAAGCAGCTTGTTCAATTACATCAGTAGGTTGACTGACAGGTGTTGGAGCGGACGCAGGGGCTGGTGTAGATTTCTGTCGCTTTTGTTGAGCTTCAGCATCGGTTAAAGCTTTGCACTTTGTTTGGGTCTCAGCGACAATTGGCTGGGGGGCATCGACATGTGTTGATTGGGGAGCTTGCATGTTTGGCGTGCTTGCCGATGTGCCCGTTTGTTGCTGCAAAAATGGGTATAAGATTGGATATTTAACAGGAAAAAATATAAAAATAAGAGAATACCTCTGAAGGAGGGGTAGAGGTCGTGGTGCTTGATATTGGAACAGTTGCCGATGACGATCCAGCTGCAGCTCTCACACCCTGATAGTTGTATGTTAATATAGTGTGTATCGGCAGAAAACAGAGTAAGCAAGGTTATTACCTTAAAAGCCTTGATTAGGCTTGAAGCAGCAGCCATTGGGGTGGCCCTGGATGTTCCCAGTCTTGGTCTGGAGGTGATAGTTTTGGCGCGAGTCCTCTGGAAGGTTAAGGCCTCTAAGGTAGGGGCGTTGTAGCCGATTATTGAGACTGGAGAGGTAGGGTGGAGGTTGAAGGGTCTTCCACTTTTGCTTATTGATGGAACTGGATCATCGGCCTGTTTCAAGGAAGATTAGCTACCGATATACATATAAAAGGGGGGAGAGAGACAAAAGTTAAAAGGAACTTACTGCATCGTCAGGAATGGCATAGTCGGGATCGATCATGTGCCGATATGTGTGAACAGATGTTGAAAACAGTTCCACTCTTGCCACCATTGCTTATATGACTCTGTGATGAAAGATGCTGGTGACCAGGCGGAGAGATCAACATTTGAGATATCGGCATCGGGAGCAAGTCTTACTATCCTACTCCATTCAGTTCCAGCGGTAATGATTTCTCTGGGCTTGATCACATCAGCAAAGCATAGCTTGATTGGCAGTTGCCCAAAGGCCAGCTGGCGAGACACTGCTGATGGATTGTAGAATTCATAAGTAATATGGGAAGCTTTCCCGCTACCAAATGTGTTTACTAGGATTGCTCTGGGGGTGATAATAGCCATCATAAGATCATTGTCTTGGTTCAGATCACTATCGGCAAAATTGAAAAGAAGAGGGAACTTGTTATCCTCATCAATATAGGGTACCCAAGCCCTGAGATCACGAGGGAGACCATGGTAGAAATTCTAAAAAAACCTGCCGATTTGATCTTCATTGGCCTCTGTTCCGGGAAGGACAATTATGGCTTCGCCGAAGTTGAGAGGGGGGCGTGTTGCCGATTCATCGTCTCTAAGGATGTAATCTTCGGGAATCTCTCGTAGGAATTCTTGGGCAAAGAAATCCCACTGCAGACGCTTATGCATGTGAGCGTTCAACCACATATTAATGAACCACCACGGGCCTCCCAGATTGCCGATGGGTTCACCAAGTAGAAGCTTCTGAGACACTTGGTGGAGAAGATGGTAGGTTGAGCTCAGGAGGTATCGGCCAAGTGGGAATCTAACACCGTTGGCTAAGAGTTCCGCTGCTGGGAGGAAGGCGTTGGTTGGTCCTACCGATCGACCACAGAAGATAAACTTCTCCAACCACATGTTCAGGAATATGGCGTGTTCCCTTTGATTGACAGTACCAGTTTTTTGGTACTCTTGGATGTATCCCGTCCAGCCGCCGATGTTGCGTGTACTCACTCTATACTCAGCTTTTCTGCCAAAAATGTGGCCTTCATCGACAGTTGAGATATCCAAGCCAGTGAGCATATACACATCGGCAAGAGTAGGGGCGCATGGGCCATGACCGAACATGAAGGTATTTGTGGTATCTGACCAAAAGTGAGCGGCAGCTATCATCATGGATTCATTCTTTTGTATATCGGCAATGGATAGCCTGATACATTGATCTATCTTCCGTTCTGCCCAGAATACTTGCATTGATCTGTTAACCCTCAAGTACCAGTTTTTTCACCCTTTGGTGGGTTTGGGACAAGAGCGGAATGTATCTTTCCACAGATTCAAAGAGAAATTTTGAGCTTTGAAAGGAATACGATTAGCCTCTACATTGATCAGGTCGGTTGGATCTGGGTCGCCCATTGGACCTAGGCAACGGAGGGGAGGTTGGTTGGTTGGAATAACCAGTGTATTGCATAGTTCCTGAGTTTGGAAGATCAAGAAAATGGAAGAAGTAGAAAAATGCCGACTGTAAGAACTCGCAAGGAACCAAAAGGATCAAAGTAAAGGTAATAGAAGAAGAACGAACCGTAGGAACGTCGAAGTTGACCGCCATTGCTTCGAAAACGATGAGGGCACGAGCTGGGAACTTGAAGATGACGATGGAAGGGGCTCTGGTGGGTTGAGGATGCACGATTGTTGGTTAGGGTTGCCGCCGGAATGAGAATGCCAAAGGATGAAGTTTGAAGGTAGAAGATGAGCAGTCCGGAGAAATCTATTTATAGGCCAATTGGGGTAGGGGTATTCTTGACTTATCTCTATGCTGTACGCGGATGGATCGAGGTGGTTCAGATAGATATGGTAACTGTTCGCACGACAATCAAGGGATGGTACAGAAGATTTGATGGCAAAGTAATCATGACTTGAAGGATATCTTGATACAGGATCTTTCAGTTCTAAAATGGTGATGTTGCTGTGATAAGATCTTGCTGATGGATTGTTATTTTGGTATCTCAACCGTAATTAAGGAAAAAACAGTTGAAAATGTGCGGTATTTACTGAGATACATGGATTAGATCTAGATTTGATTAAATCTGGTAACAGATCATGTTATGCTTGGAGAATGGGTTGAAAAAATAGATAATAGCAAGCATTATCTGAAGTAAATTTCGGAGCATCAGTATCTTATACTCCGAAATTGGGGGGCATGTGTTGACATCGTTTTTAGCACGTGTCAAGATGATCAGGAAGGGCTAATCAGCAGAGGAAAGATTACTGTGTAGATTGATAGCCGATGAGAATAAGCTTGTTTATGAGTGGTGGCAGCGTATGGATTCAAATTGAAGTATTGCCGATAAGGTTAAGGGTATTATTGCTGATGCCGATGAAAGAGGGTTTGAAGACTGCTGCCGATGAAACAGGGAATGTACCGATGGAAGGAACTTGGAGGCTGCTGCCGATGGAACAGGGATTGTGCCGATGAAAAGGAGGTCGATGAGAATACCATCGTGATTGAGGCGGACTATGAGATGAGATAGGAGTTAATTTCCTTGTAAACGTTTATTAGAGTCTGAGTTGTATCAAAGTCATGTGTTTCCATAGATTTGGATTTAGTGTCCTAGTCGTATTTGGTTACATTTTTGTAGATCAGGATATAAATATAGAGTGAAGGGCAATGTAATAATCAATCAATCAATACATCAAAAACAGCTTTTACTCTTATTTACATCTACTTTCGGCGACTTTGTCAATTTGCATATTTTTCTTTTTTACGAGTTCTCATCGATTCGGCGAGTTGCATTGCTTCAGTGCAAACTTCAACGATCCTCGAGTTCCGTGTGAGTACCTCTTGGCCGTGACTTCCGGGCGTATCGCTGTTGTCAAGACCAAAGTGCTCGTATCTTCATCCTTGTCGATTAACAGGTCAAATCGACTGGCACGCTTTGGATATCGATTTCGGGTATTAGCCCTTTGTGTTTGCAGATCTACTTTTGCATCAACAAAGCCCTAGATGCATTGCGGGTAAATAAACATGACATATAATACAATGCAATGCAAGGGACAACACAAGCTCATTTTTTAAAGTTGCTAGAATCAAGCACATTGAGTTCACTTCTCAACCTACAAAAGGTGGTCTCATCCAAAGGTTTAGTGAAGATATCCGCTAATTGATTTTCACTTCTTACACCTTCTAGTGATATATCATTTTTAGCAACGTGATCTCTTAGAAAGTGGTGGCGGATATCAATGTGCTTGGTGCGAGAGTGTTGAACCGGATTGTTAGCAATTTTAACGGCACTTTCATTATCACATAAAAGTGGCACCTTTTCAAGAACAATTCCATAGTCTAGGAGGGTTTGTCTCATATATAAGATTTGTGCACAACAAGCCCCCACGGCAATGTATTCCGCCTCGGCGGTGGACAAAGCCACACTATTTTGCTTTTTAGATGACCAAGATACTAAAGACCTCCCAAGCAAATGGCACCCTCCGGATGTGCTTTTTTTATCAATTTTGCAACCGGCGTAATCCGAATCGGAATAGCCAACTAGTTAGAATCTCGCTCCTTTGGGATACCAAAGACAATGCTTGGGGTGTGCTTAAGATATCTCAAGATTCTTTTTATGGCACTTAAGTGAGGTTCTTTAGGGCACGCTTGAAAGCGAGCACACATGCACACACTAAACATGATATCGGGCCTAGATGCGGTAAGGTATAACAAACTACCAATCATAGAACGGTAGAGAGTTTGATCAACCGGTTTACCTCCCTCATCTAGGTCAAGATGTCCATTAGATGGCATTGGGGTCTTGATTGGTTTGCATTCTTCCATCTTGAATCTTTTGAGAAGATCCTTGGTATACTTTTTTTGAGAGATGAAAATCCCTTCTCTCATTTGCTTGACTTGAAAACCAAGGAAGAATGTGAGCTCACCAATCATAGACATCTCGAACTCCTTCGACATCAATTCACCAAATTCCTAGCAATAATCTTCATTTGTTGATCCGAAGATGATATCATCAACATACACTTGACAAATGAAGATCTCTCCGTTAAGCTTCTTGGTGAATAGTGTGGTGTCGACCTTCCCAATGGTGAAGCCCTTCTCAATGAGGAAGTCCCGGAGGCGCTCATACCACGCTCTAGGGGCTTGCTTGAGCCCATATAGCGTCTTGGACAACCTATAAACATGATTAGGATATCTAGGGTCTTCAAACCCGGGAGGTTGATTAACATAGACTAGTTCATTTATGAAGCCATTTAAGAATGCACTTTTCACATCCATTTGATATAGTTTCATATCATGATGTGATGCATATGCAAGGAGGATACGAATGGCTTCAAGTCTTGCAACCGGTGCAAAGGTCTCTCCAAAATCAAGACCTTCAACTTGAGAGAACCCCTTTGCAACTAGTCTTGCCTTGTTCCTCACTACTACACCTTGGTCATCTTGCTTGTTGCGGAACACCCACTTGGTTCCAATGACTCTTGCACCTTTAGGATGCTCTTCAAGTGTCCATACTTGATTGCGGGCGAAGTTGTTCAATTCTTCATGCATAGCATTCACCCAATCCGGATCTTGAAGAGCTTCTTCTACATTCTTAGGTTCAACACAAGAGACAAAAGAGTGATGTTCAACAAAAGAAGCAAGCTTTTGAGATCGAGTCATTACTCCCTTAGAAGGACTCCCTATGATGAGATCTTGTGGATGTGCTTGAAGTAGAGGTGAGTTTCTTCTATCAACCACTTAAGGAGGTGGATGGGGAGCATCAACATCTTGAGCTTGTGCCTCGGCTTATTCATGAGAGACATAAGTGTCTTCATTTTCAACTCTCTCATTCTTGTCATCATCTTAAGGCACACGTGATGAAGATGGTGGATCAACAATTTGTACATCGTCTTCATCATCTTTTGGCTTGATGTCTCCCACCGGCATGTTCTTCATTGCCTCCCTCAAGGGTTCATCACCTACATCATCACAATTCTCAATTGCTCCTTCGGAGCCGTTAGATTCATCAAATTCCACATCATATGTTTCTTCAACCAAACCGGTGGCATGGTTAAATACTCTATATGCTTTGGACTTTGATGAGTAACCAACAAGAAAACCAATATCACAATGTCTTTGAAACTTCTCTAGGTGTTGACGCTTCTTGTAGATGTAGCATTTGCAACCAAACACCCGGAAGAATGAGACGTCCGGCTTCTTCCCATTAAGCAACTCATAGGGGGTCTTGCCAAGAAACTTTTGTAGGAAGAGGCGATTTGAAGCATAGCATGCGGTGTTGATTGCCTCGGCCCACAACTTCTCCGGAGTGTTGTACTCATCTAACATTGTTTTTGCAAGGGTGATCAAAGTCCGGTTCTTTCTATCAACTACACCATTTTGTTGAGGAGTGTAGGTTGAAGAAACTTCATGCTTGATTCCAATTTCATCACAATAAGCTTCAATGTTGGTGTTGTCAAACTCTTTGCCATTGTCACTTCTAATCTTCTTTATCTTGACTTCAAATTCATTTTGAGCTCTCTTTTCAAACTTCTTGAAACAATTGGCCACTTTGGATTTGTCATGAAGGAAGAAGGTCTATGTGTATCTTGAGTAGTCATCCACTATCACAAGACAATAGAGATTACCACCCAAGCTCTTGTAGGTTGTAGGTCCAAACAAATCCATGTGTAGAAGTTCTAGCACTCTTGAAGTTGACATGAAAGCTTTGGTTGGATGAGTGTTTGCAACTTGTTTGCCCGCTTGACATGCACTACAAGGTTTGTCCTTTTCAAACTTTACATCCTTCAATCCTCTCACTAATTCTTTCTTCAATAGCTTGTTGAGAGTGTTCATTCCAACATGAGCAAGCCTCCTATGCCAAAGCCAACCAAGTGAGGTCTTGGTGAATAAACATGTCATCAAGTTTCCATCTTCGGAGGTGAAGTCAACAAGATAAAGATTGTTGTATCTAAAGCCTTTGAATATCACTTGCTTGTCATCTATCTTTGAAACTACCACTTCATTTGGTGTGAACAAGCATTGGAAGCCAAGGTCACAAAGTTGCCCAACGGATAATAAGTTGAAACTCAATGAAGCAACATAGAGCACATTTGAGAGTGAGTGATCATTTGATATTGCAATCTTGCCTATACCCTTGACTTTGCTCTTTGAATTATCCCCAAATGTGATCTTCTCTTGACATATCCCATTCTCTTGTGAACTTGCTTAGGCCGGTCTTGAGATGCTCTTTCTCTTGCTTGAGCTTTTTATTTTCTTCTATGAGTGACTCATTTGTTGTTTGCTTCTCAAGAGCCATCAAACCTTTTAGCTTCTTGTTCTCATTTGCAAGCTTCTCATTTTCACTCTTGATCTTGGCATAATCATCATAGTTGCTTGACTCAACCACACTCTTGCCTTTGCTACTAGAACCTTGCTCAATGCTTTCAATGATCAAGTCATCACATGATGTAGCTATATTACACTTAACAACTTTGTTAGTAGCATCATGTGTCTCAAGAGCAAGTTCATTAGCAACCAAAAGACTATCATAGTCAATTTTCAATGTTGTATATTTGTCTTTTAGTGAGTTATGCCTAGTGATGAGCTCATCATGCTTCTTCTCAAGTTTATCATGTTGATCTCTAAGCTCTTTATTAGAAGTTTTGAGCTCCTTGAGAGTGGAAGACATAATTTTATTTTGATCTTTGAGCTCACCACTAGCCTTTTGAGCACTTTCAAGCTTAGATGAGAGTGATTCGTTTTCATTTTGAAGTTCATCATTTTCATTTCTTGTCCTTCTTATGATCTTAGTGTATTTGTTCAAGAATTTTACAAGTTCATCATAAGAAGGTGCATCATATTCATCATCACTATCACTATCATCATCATCATCACTATCATGATTTTGTACCTTTCGTTCACCCTTGGCCATAAGGCATAGGTGAGTAGTGGATGATGATGGAGAAGGAGGCGGTGAAGGTGGTGATGAAGATGTTGGTGAAGATGATGGCCCCATCACAAATGCGGCAACCTTCTCTTTTTCATCTCCGCTCTCATCTTCGGAGGACTCACAAGATGATTCAATGTCGGTGAGCCAATCACCAACAATATATGCCTTTCCTCCCTTATTCTTCTTGTAGAACTCTTTCTTCTTGCCTTCCTTCTTCTTGTATGGCTTGTTTTTCTTTTTTTCTTCTTCTTCATCACTTGAATCATTCTTTTTGCTCTTGTTCTTGTTCTTGTACTTGTCTTTTGGAGGTCTAGGGCATTGATGAGCTAAGTGGCCAAGTTCACCACAATTGTAGCAATCCATCTCCGTGATTGGCTTTCTTTTGCTACTTGTGAAGAATTTCTTTTTCTTGCCATCGAACTTGATGCCACTCTTGTTGAGCTTCTTTAGCATTTTAGTGGTCTTCCTCACCATGAGTGCAAGTGATTCATCATCAACATCACTTTCACTTGAGCTCTCTTGCACCATCATGGCTTGGCCCTTCTTCTTCTTCTTGTCATGGCTAGCTTTGAAGGCCAAGTCTTTCTTCTTGGAAGATGATGAGCCCTCTTCCAGAGTGATGTGCATGTACATCTCATGAGCATTGATCTTCCCCAATACTTGTGTCGGTGTTGCGGTGGAAAGATCACTTTGGTGAAGCACGATGACAATGTGACCATACTTCTCAATGGGAAGAACACTCAAGATCTTCCTTGCGACATCCGATTGGCTCATTTGAGTGAGCCCAAGAGCATTGAGGTCCTCTACAAGAACATTTAAACGAGTGTACATGTCATTAGCACTTTCTTTGGGAAGCATCTCAAAAGAATTAATTTTCTTTAAAGCGATATGATAGTGTTCCTCACGCTCACTCATAGTTCCCTCATGGAGAGCACAAAGGTTTTCCCACAATTCATGAGCGTTCTTTGCATTACGCACACGATTGAAGATATCCTTGCCTAAGCCCCGGTAGAGTGCATTTTTGGCCTTTGCATTCCACCGGTCATACTTCTCCTCGTCAAAAATTGGGTTTGCGGGATCCTTGATAGCGGGAAGCCCTTGGGTTGCGGCTCTAAGACACCCAACATCTATGGCTTCGAGATACGCCTCCATACGGATTTTCTAATATGGAAAATCATCCCCCTCAAAGGTGGGAGGTGGTCCTTCCCCGTTAGACATCTTGCTCTAGGCGGTAAAGCCTAAATTAGGAGCAACTCGGCTCCGATACCAATTGAAAGGATCAAGATGCCCAAGAGGGGGGGTGAATTGGGCTTTTCTAAAAATTAATTGCAAGAATTAAATCCTACAAGCCGGAATTCACCCCTAGTGCCTACTTGTGTTCCTAGAGATTCTACCGGTAAAAGTTTTGCACCCTAGTTTCCAATCCTAGTCTAGCATGGCAATTCTAGGAAAGTAAATCAAGCAATGAAAGTAAATACGAGAATGTAAATGCTTGAAAGTAAGGGCAAGGAACACGACGATGTTTTTCTGAGGTATCGGAGAGTCGCCACTCCCCACTAGTCCTCGTTGGAGCACCCGCGCAAGGGTGTAGCTCCCCCTTGATCCGCGCAAGGATCAAGTGCTCTCTACGGGCTGATTCTTCGACACTCCGTCGCGGTGAATCGCCCAAAACCGCTCACAAGATGAGTTGGGTCATCCACAAGCTCCGCCGGATGATCACCAAACTCCCAATCACCACCAAGCCGTCTAGGTGATGGCGATCACCAAGAGTAACAAGCTAGAACTCTCACTTGACCACAACGAGCCTAATGAGAAGGAGGATGCACACTTGCTACTCTCTAATCGCTAGTGAGGAACTCTCAAGCTTTGATTCTCAAAACACACTCCTCACTAGAGCTCTTGCACTCCCTTGCACTCCAAAGATGTTTCTCAGCTGAACAAATGAGCAAGAGACCTATAGAAGAGGTGGTGGGGATGTATTTATACACCCCACAGTCGAAACGAACCGTTACCTGCCAACTCAGCAAAAATACGGGGTGACCGGACGCGCCGGTCGAAGTGACCGGACGCGCCGGTCGCTCGTAACGGTCGAAATCCGAAATCCTGGCTGAGTGACCGGACGCGCCGGTCAGGGGTGACCGGACGCGTCCAGTCGTGCAGGGAGCTTACTGTAACGAGACCGGACGCGCGACCGCGTCCGATCGGTGATGACCGGACGCGTCCGGTCGTCGCAGGACCTTACTAGAACGTGACCGGACGCGCCGATCACACCCAGGTCGCGTCCGATCGGGTGGTTTTCCTCAAGTGACACGTGTCGGCCTGACCACCGCGTCCGGTCCTCGCAAGGGCCGCGTCCGGTCGTCAGCGCCGAAACGCAGTCGCGGTTTTGAACTGACCGGACGCGTCCGGTCAAGCCGAGAACCGCGTCCGGTCAAGGGAAAAACCCTCTAAACTCTCCGAAACGCGACGCAACTTGAACCAAGTTGCTTCCAACTGAACTTTGAGCTATTCTAGAGCTGCCTAGTGCTAAGTTTAACAAGTGTGCACCACACCTAAACATAAGACTCACCTAGGTCAAGCTACCCGCTCATGCTCCCCTTTATAGTACGGCCAGAAGAGAAAACGAAGATCCTAACGACTATTCCGAATGTAACTCAACACCCCGACATCCGAAACTAACCGTCCTTAATCTTGATGTCACTCCTTTGAAAACCGAAACGATTTCTATCAAGGGGTATGAATACCATGGTGCCCAAAGCAGTTATCACCTCCATGACCTAACTTACCAAGGTTTCTGCAAAACACACGTTAGTCATGGTAATAAAGCGTTGTCATCAATTGCCGAAACCAACTCTTGGGGCCTAGATGCTTTCAATGACGAATCATTTTTCATTCTTTCATACGTCTGCAACTCTGCAATGGAAGCCCGAGGCACGCTACAAGATCATAATATGCCTGGATCAGTTTTCTTTGGGTTGATGCAATATTAATGCATGGCCGTGTGTTCCTCGCCGATGCTCTGTATATACTCTTACGTCGGCAAGAGCATGCATGCATGCGCTCAGATGCAGCACAACTTACGCAGCCATACACGATAGCACGCGTATGTGCTACCTATGTTACACGAATACGTCCAGGAAGCCACGTATCGCGTATCGGATACGGATACGTGTTCGATATGCCTAGGATAGGTATCCTCGGAGTATCTGATTTTTTTTATTTTCGCGAATTATGGATACGTGGGCTGTTACGTATCAGACTTGTGGATACGGCCCAGCCTAGTAAACAACCCTTCCTTTGCCCTCGACGTCCTAGAGAAGAACGAATCGACAGGGAGAGCAGAGAACGGAAGAGGAAGTGAGGAACAAATCGACAGGGTCGCAGATGCCGCACGCTCCGCTGCCCGCATCCGTGACATCCCCGTTTGGCGCTTTTGGCTCCGAGCTCCGAGATTCTCCTCACAGGTACCGCCACGCCACTCTCGGCTCTGAGCTGCTGCTCGCATGCCACCGATTCGCCTGGCCCAGCGAGCCGCTGCCGTCGGCCTCGACTACCGATTTGCCGAAAGCCGCACGCCGCTACCTCCACTCGCCTGGCACTGCGTACCGCCGCCGCCGCCGCCTGAAGCTGCTCGCGCGGCGCTCTGAGGCTGGCCTAGGGTTAGGACCTGAGAGCTGATTGGGGATTTGGGGCTGGCTGAAGTCAGGAATGGTGGCGTGGTGCCGCTGGGAGCTGGCTGAAGTGAAGTCTGCTCTTTATGTGGACTTTGGTGGGCCGTCGCTGGGCTGGACCTGAGCAGATGCTGTTGTTTCTGTGGTCCACATTATTCTTATTTTTATTTTATTTTTTAAATAGTAAACGTATCCGTGTATCGGGTTTTTTGGGAAATTACTGTATCCGCGTATCCGTATCCTTCTGATAGCGATACACGTATCTGTATCCATGCAACTTAAGCTGCTGTTGCACACGACGACCGTACATGAGGATGAGCAACCTGCAAAGCTCAGGTATCACGTCGCATGCGGTGTTACTGTTCAGGGGTTATGGTGTATCACTTGATAAGTTTAGAGGGTCAGAAATACATTTTCAAAGTTTAGGGGCCTATATATACCGGTTAACAAGTTTAGAGGGCTATCACAAGTTCTCACTTCCTGGCGTGTCGTCCGGCGTCGCATGGCCAAGTTGCACACCGCCCACCACCGGACTGTGGCGCGCACTCGTCAGTCGTCGTCACACGGCTTACGTATAAAAGGTGGCCTGGGGCCTGTTTAGATACCAAATTTCACCCTAAATTTCACTATGCAAAAAGAAGATTTCCCGTCACATCAAAATGCCGGCACATGCATAGAGTACTAAATATAGATGAAATAAAAAACTAATTGCACAGTTTTGTTGTACTTTACGAGACGAACATTTTAAGCCTAATTAATCAATGTTTGGACAAAAATTTATAAATACAAACAAAATGCTACAGTACAGAATCTTACACTATGCAAAATCAGCTCCTCCCAATTCAGCCGATCTAAACACGGCCCTGGCCGAAATAGAAAAAGGGAGAGTTGGTGAAGGAAAGTGGTTACCGAGGAAAGTGGAAGGAAACTTCGTGTCGTTCCCAGTGCACTCACGCGCAGAAATATAATCCCAATATTTCTGCCACCATACTGCAAGCAATTATCCATCGTCAGACCACCGCGCATGCTAGCTACCTAGCAATCCACATAGAGCGAGTGCTTTCGAGTTGTGATGGCTGAAATGACCGCGAGCGCCGCAACGGGCTCCGTCGTCATCGGCAAGCTGACCGCCATGCTTACCAACAAGTACCATGCATAGTACGTAGCTATTTAATGTCGAGAGACTAGTTTATAAAACTAGCGAAATGAATCTATCCATTTATCAACCTAAATCAGCAGTCATCCAGCAGTGTTTTTCTCTCACAGTAAACCAGCGAACAGTACTTTCAGCCATAATAATCTAGCGAAACGAACGGGCTACCAGTTCAATACAATCCGCATAGGTAGGGTGGCTATTTTTTTTTCATCCACCAAAACTTATAAAGGGATGTAATATTTTTTGAAGCAGTGTAACGAAACATATCACTGAGATCGGCCAAACAACGGGCTCCCTTTCACAAATTCATAAGCATTATTTAAATTAATCTTCTCGAGACCTGAAGCAGTCCGTCGTGAGGACCGTCAGCGACGTCGTGCCATGGAGTGGTTCTCGCGAATCTAGAGGAGAATTATATTAACTAATGCGTCGTTGTGACGTCGTCTGCCCCACTTTAACACTTTAACCTGGGAACTGAATCACCTATCCTCTCTCACACCACCGCACAAGCTAGCTAGCATTTCGCTCAGCGAGTACTACTCGTGAGTCAAGATGGCGGAAATGATGGCGAGCGCCGCCGCCGCTACTAGCGTGTTGGGCTCCGTCATCGGCAAGCTGGCCGCCGTGCTCACCGAGAAGTACAAGCTTGCCAAAGACGTGGAGCGCGGGATCCGCTTCCTGCAAGAGGAGCTGAGCAGCATGGATGCTGTTCTGCGGATGCTTGCCGAGAAGGACGACGACCAGATCGATCCACGCGCCATGGACTGGAGGAGCAAGGTAGGTGAGCTATCCTACGACATCGAGGATTGCATCGACCGTTTCATGCTCAACCACAGCAAGGGAGGTTCCAAGGCCAACTTTGTGCGGGAGGCCGTGCAAAAGCTGAAGACACTGTTCAAGGACGGAGGAATAGCAGAGGAGATCCGAGAACTCAAGAGCCTTGTTAGCGAGCAGAGTGAGCGGGGGAAACGCTACTACGACATCAATCAGTGTCTCGCGGCCTCACCGCAGCCGGTGCTCTTGGATCCTCGAGCACCTGCACTTTTTCAAGAGGCCAGGGATCTTGTTGGAATCGATGCTCCTCGTGAGGAGATCATCAGCTTATTGAGATGTGAAGACAAGGAGCACAAGGTGGTGTCCATCTATGGGATAGGTGGACAGGGGAAGACCACTCTCGCCATGCAGGTGTACCACAAAATCACTGAAGCTGCTTTTGATAGCCGAGCTTTTGTGTCTGTATCACAAACTCCAGATATGAAGAAACTTCTTAGAGATATATTGTCTCAAATAAGCAAGAGCCATTTTGACCAGTCACAGATGTTAGAGACAGTTGAGCAGCTCATCCGCACAGTGAAAGAATGCTTAAAGGACAAGAGGTAATCAATATTATTTCTTTTTCTAATAGTTAACCAGTTCATCTAGCTAGAATAATGTCGTGCAATATTGGTTCATCACATGAGCTCACCTAATTATTAGGCAATTTATGAAATTTTCTGGGAATTTAAAAAAATGATTCATTTTTTCCTGGCCTAATGAACATGACAGCATAAAACTACCTCAGATACTTCAATGGCTCAGTATATCTATCAAATGTCATCGTTAAATATGTTACAACAATGAACAAACTCAAGTCAACTGTGCATCATTTTGATAAAAATTTTACTTTATACAATCTAATCCATATTCAATAAAATTACTCCTTGGAAAATATGACCAGAATTCTAAATATCCATAAAAATCTCATTTTGGAACTCAGTTTTTGAACTGACTACTTCATATCTTTTGAGTGGGTCTCTAGGTGTTCTAACGTGGCACTAACTATTTTGGAAGTTGTAACATATTTTTTAAATATTAGGAGTTTACAGTCTGTATTTCTCATGTGTAATACAGACATACAGTAATACTTACTGATAGAAAAGTGTGCCACGACGATCCATCTTCTTGTTACATTTCTCCGATTTCTTTAATTTCACCAGAATATGCTCAAATTCATGGTGGCCTTACATAATAACATGATTCCGTAACTAATGCATGCAGGTACTTCATCTTGATTGATGATCTCTGGAGTGTATCAGCATGGGAGGTTGTACGATCTGCCTTACCTGTCAATGACAATGGAAGCAGAATTATTACTACAACGCGCATTAAAGATGTAGCCAACTCATGCTGTACTGGTATTGCTGCACAAATGTATGAAGCAAAGCCACTCAGTGACGAGGATTCTCAAAGATTATTCTTTAAAAGACTATTTTGCTCCACTGAAGATTGTCCCCAAGATTTGAGGAAATTATGTAGTGATATTTTGAAGAAATGTTATGGCTTACCATTAGCCATAATCAGTATAGCTGGTTTATTAGCAAACAGAAGCAAAACAGTGGAAGTCTGGGGCAATGTATTGAGGTCCATTTCTGCTGCAGCTGACAAAGATTCTCCCATTGATAAGATGAAAAGAATTTTGTGGCTTAGTTACATTGACCTTCCTCACCATCTAAAGAGCTGTTTGTTATATCTGAGTGTGTTTCCAGAGGATTATTCCATTGATTGCCGCCAGTTGATATTGTTGTGGGTTGCCGAAGGACTGATTCCTGGACAGGACAGCGAAAGTATGGAGCTGCTAGGGAGAAGTTACTTGAATGAGCTCATCAATAGAAGCTTGGTCCAGCCAACCAAGGTTGGAGGACACGGCCCAACAGTGAAACAGTGCAGAGTTCATGATATCATACTTGAGTTCATTGTGTCAAAGGCCGTGGAGGAAAACTTTGTTACTATATGGAATGGTAATGGTTTTTCTAAAAATTCTTCTTCAAACAAGGCTCGGCGTCTATCCATCCAGAAAGACATTTCTTGCCAAGCAGAAGAGATTGCCAAGACAATAAAAAATGGTGCTCAGATGCGATCCATCAATATCTTTGGCTCAAATTCAGTTCTGGTTAATAAGCACGCCAAAGAGTTCTTAAATAGCCAAGTCTTGCGAGTGCTGAATATAGAAGGTGTGGTTGGTGAATGCCCTCTTGGACATGTCAAAAGTTTAGGTCAATTGAAGTACTTGAGGATACACAATTATGGTTTGGTCGGCAAGCTTCCACAACATATAGAAAAGCTGCAACATCTGGAGACACTAGATGTGAGATGGCAATGTCTTGAAAACCTACCAGCTAGTATTATCCAGTTGCAGAAGCTAGTGCGTCTTCATGTCCATCCGTCGGTGCGCCTACCCGATGGAATCAGAAATCTGCAGGCGTTGGAAGAGCTATCAAGGATCGATTTGGGTATTCAATCTGTAAAGTTTATCCAAGGACTCAGTGATCTGACCAATCTGAGAGTACTTGAAATTGATTGGCCGTACTTTACTGAATTTCGTGATATGGAGGGCCACAAGAAAGCATTTATCTCATTGCTCTCCAAGCTGTTCACGCGCCTGCGAGAACTGCGCTTGCGGGGGAGTGATGCTGATGCCACACTTCCATTCATGTCTTTGTTTGTCCCTACTTCACCACCACTTCGAAAGCTTGTTCTTAATACACGTGACTTAAATTGCATGGGCCCTCAAATCAGCTCACTAGTCAACCTGACCCGCCTCCGCATTTTGGTCCGTGGTGAAGCAGGCAAGGAAGGAATAAATATTCTAGCAAGTTTACCCATGCTGCTCTCTCTTACTGTTGGCTTATTCAAGGACAAATATGGAGATTCAGGCATCGTCTACCCAAGGAACGCAATCAGCCCACAAGGATTTCAGCGTTTGTTCAAGTTTCATTTCCGCTGTTATTCGTGTGACGCGAAATTGGTGTTTGAGCCGGGAGCCATGCCAAAGCTCGAAAGGCTCAAACTGCACCTAATGGCAAGGTGCCAGTTCAAGTGGGAAGGTGGCCTGGTCCTTGGTCTGCAGAATTTGGCAGGCCTCAAACATGTCGACGTCGATGTTGACTGCTCTGCTGCTGTTGCTGATGAGGCGGAGGCTTTGGAGAATGACATCAGGGACGCAGCAGGCGTCCATCCCAATAGTCCCATGCTCCGGGTAAGAAGACTTGGGCATTGTTTAGTTCCCGAAACAAATGTAACTGTAGTGAGACTGTAGCACTTTCGTTGTTATTTGGCAATTATTGTCCGATCATGGCCTAACTAGGCTTAAAAGATTCGTCTCGTCCATTTCGTCTAAACTGTGTAATTAGTTTTATTTTTTATCTATATTTAATGCTTCATGCATGTGTCAAAAGATTCGATGTGACGGGAATCTGAAATATTTTGGGAAATATTTTGGGAACTAAACAAGGGCTTGATCAATATATATTTAGTCCCATAGCTCAGGGGTCCATCCCTATATTTAGTCCCATGGCTCAGGGGTGCAGCAGGCGTCCATCTGACCATCCTATCCCATACTAGAGGCCCGATGACCAAGTGAATGCTATTTTGAGTTGTTATCCACTTATCCTCATGCACTGCGCTGCACCTCTGATTGTACTTATCTCAGTTCGTCAGGGGTACTGTGGCTTTTAGTTCTAATAATGCTTAGACGTTTGCAAGGATTTATCTTGTGTTTAGATCCCAGCAGGCCTTGTAGCTCTGCTGGGATGGGATAATAATCTCTGTTTTTTTATTTTATGTGTTGAGATTATTCTTCGCATGGGTCATTGTTGCATTTCTTTCTCATGGTAGCTCACTAGTTGCTTTAAACTAGTAAAGCAAAATGCATCACTGACCCTCAATTTGTCCCGCCTTGTATATGGTGTCTTAACTTGCAAACAATGGCTTTGACCTTGATATGTGGGCCTTAAAGATATCTAGTCTAGATCTGAATAGTGTCACCTGAGAAATCTATGTCCCATTGGTGGCCGTTCGCTGCAAAAATAAAGTCACTAGGGTCCGTGCTCATAGGTGTTACCGAACATTATATTTGGATCAAAGAGCCTTTTTTTCAGGCATGCGTTGTTTGCAGAGAGGCAAAATGGTGGTCTCGTGAGAGAGCCACCGGACCGAAATGTTCACTTTGTATGAGCGGCCGTGGATCTTAAACAACGATACTGGTTTGTTTGATTCATTGGAACTTTAGTACAGAGGCCCACCTAGGCCTTGTTTAGATTGAAAAAAATTTCAAACTGATGAATAGTACTATTTTTGTCTTATTTGGCAAATATTGTCCAATCATAGACTAACTAGGCTCAAAAGATTCATCTCGTGATTTCCAACTAAACTGTGTAATTAGTTATTTTTTTTACCTATATTTAATACTCCATGCAAGCGGCTAAAAATTAATGTGATGGAGAGAGAGTGAAAAAACTTAGAATTTTGAGGGGAACTAAACAAGGCCCTAGACAAGAAAAATGTACACAAAAAATGTCAGCATTCAAGATGCTTCATTGGCTAAATCTATTGGTTCTGCAACAGGGAGGGTGAATATCGCGCCAACACAAGGCAAAGAGCCGATCGTAGGAAAGGATCGAGCACCAACTGAAGCTGTACCACGCGTACAAGCAAACGCGTTAAGCCCAACCCAAAGCACGTAGGCGGCGACTGGGCCTAAAGCTTGAGCCGGGAAATAGAGGTGCTTTAAGCGTGAGGTGTAAATAGTTTCAGAGAGAAGGGAGGTGTATAGAGGACTGGGGAAAACCATATTAGGACCTAGGCTAGATAACATGCAGAGTTGTCTGGTTGCCAGCGGCGATAAGGAAACGGGCTTGTAATCAGATATTGATTTTGTCTAATACCCATACTACCATATATAGCCAGATCTTAGAATGACTTTCATTGTCCTATTCGTGGGCACCACACATCCGCACGATCAACATCCCACGAGTCTTCATCGCTCTTAACTTTAGTTACAAAATCAACATCCTATTCGGGAAAGGAAGTCCCCTTTCAAGTTCGCGTTCGCGTGAGAGCTCGATAGACTGCAACGAGAGCCTCGCCGCCTCCGCCTGAGCGGGCCTCGCTGCCCCCGCCTGAGCGGGCCTTGCCGGCTCCGCTGCCGCGTCAGGCTGCCTCCGCTGCAGTCGCCCTGGCCCCTCTCCGTCTCCCGGTGTCGGCTGCTCGCCCCGCCGCCATGTTTGGGGTGTCCTTCTGAAGCTCTTCGGGTGTGCTCCCTGGAAGACAGAATCTTCCTTTTCACCGTCTCCTGCAAGGAAATTGGCTTTGAAATCTACAAGCTCAGAAAGTTTGCATGTGACGAATTTGAGCTCTTTTTCCAGCTTTTCAATGATGCGGGCCTGGCCGCTGCTCGTTCCTTGGTCTCTGACAAGCCTCCAATTCCAGCTTGGCAGGAAGTGGGTGGGAAACCTTCTTTTGCAGATGTTCTCAGAGCCCCCCCGCCGATTACAGGAGCAAATGCAGTTCCGCTGGGCTCCTCCCGTTCTAGGCCCAGATGCACATGAAAAGTTAAAATTTTTTCACTCTCTCTCCATCACATCAATCTTTAGACCCATGTATGAAGTAGTAAATGTAGGTAAAAATAATAACTAATTACACAGTTTAGTTGGAAATCACGAGATGAATCTTTTGAGCCTAGTTGGTCTACGATTGGACAATATTTGTCAAATAAGACGAAAGTAGTACTATTCATCAGTTTGAAATTTTTTCAGCATCTAAACGAGGCCCTAGACGGCCTCCAGTAACTCCTGTTCGTCGTGGAACTGGACCTGTTCGTGGAGCTGCTAAACATGGCGGTCTTTACAGTCGCTCTGCTTTTGCCCCTGTTCCTGGAACTGATGAGTTTGGCAGGTGTGGTACTCGCTCCGCTTTTGATTCCCGTCCCGAGTTTGCCAATGCGAGGAATCATGGAGTTTCTGTGTTTGATAGAATTATTTTCCCGCGGCGCATTGGTGTTGGTCGTCCGCAGTGGCTTTCTTCCTCTGCTCGTCCTGTCCCTGAATTTGGCAAGGCAGCTGATGGGCAAGTTCATCGTGTTCGTCATTCTCAACGTTCCGGTCGTGTTGG
Source organism: Saccharum spontaneum (assembly GCA_022457205.1). Taxonomy (NCBI): domain Eukaryota; kingdom Viridiplantae; phylum Streptophyta; class Magnoliopsida; order Poales; family Poaceae; genus Saccharum; species Saccharum spontaneum. The sequence goes on from CM039597.1 coordinate 25,361,508, forward strand.
TCAAACTTGTGGTTCCTCTGGGCTGGATTTGGATCTTAATTTGAATTCGCACTCGAGTACTCTGGATCTCGAATCCTCTCAGGCTAATGGGACTGCGTCGACTGCTATGCGCTGCAGGCGCTGCCTCTCGTCCTCTCACTCCAGGCGCGCATGCACTGCCCCAATTAAATGCTATGACTGTCATGAGTGGGGCCACATTGCAGCGTCATGCTTGAGGCAGTGGCAAAAGCTCCAGGATTCTGTTGCAGGGCGCACACTGGATAACTTCGCCAGATTTCTCAAATATACTAACTGTGCAAATTGGGATGTGTTCACTTCGCGAAAAGTGGGTGAAAAATTATTGTAGCATCTTTCGTTGTTATTTGGCAAAATTTGTCGAACCATAGACTAACTAGGCTCAAAAGATTCATCTCGACATTTACAGACAAACTATGCAATTAGTTATCTTTTTTATCTATATTTAATACTCCATGCACGCGTCCAAAGATTCGATGTAACGGGTGAAAGAGGAAATATTTTGGGTTGGCATGTGAAGTGAACACAGCCTTGGTTCAAGGCTGGGCGAATGTCTGCGGGCCCGTCAACGCAGACTCGCTTCACCTCGCTGGGGAGACCCGAGGCGCGGCTCCGTGTTCCCGTTCTATTCCCTGGGATTTATTTTCTCAGCCTGCTCAAGGGGAAGTATCTCGTCACTCTCAAGAAAGCCCCAGTCTCCCCAATCGCCCCCAAACTGAGCTCCGTGTTGGCGACCACCAATCTGAGCTCGATCCATCTGACTCCTCTGCTGCCATGGCGTATCAGCGAGTCAACCCAGCCGTCTTCGTGCCGCATGGGCTGGAGCCCATCCAGGTGCAGGGGCGCAGAGTGATGAGTCGGTCAGTGGTGCTCCGTCCTCGCCCCAAGAACCAAGACCTTGCTATCGTCAGCATTGATCCTTTGCCTGGGCATCAGGTAACTTTCAACGCCATCCGTGGGGTAGTAGCTGATTTCCTGAACCTGGAAGCAAGGGTCCAGTTTAAAGATATCCAACCAACGCATTTGGGTCAGGCCTTTGTCAGATTTAAGAATGTCTATGATAGGGATCAGCTCATTAGTCAAGGTGCGATGCTTTTTGGAGATGTTACCATGACCTTTGTAGAGCACAACAAGGGCCGAAATTGGAGAGCTGTGAACTTTAACTGGGAATGCTGGCTCTTGCTTTTGGGCTTCCCTCCAGATCACCGCGAAGATAAATTTATTGTCAATGCAATCAACTCTTTCGGTAGAGTAGTCTATTGGGTAGATGATGAAACCCATCTTACCAGGCTACTTGTCAGAGCACGTGTCATTGATTATGAATCTGTGCCCCACTTCATTGTCTTGTCTGAAGGGGAGGGGTTTCAAGGTGAGTCGTGGACAGTACAGTGCGAAATCCTTCAGGGAGAACTGCTAGGGGGACTGCCAGCTGATGAAGAGCCAGTGCCAGATGATATCCCTCCTGGGGGCCCTTTTGACTTTTTTGGCTTTGGCCAGCAAGGCCCAGCTCCAATCTTTCACCCAGGGCCTAATGCCAATAATGATGCTGCTACTGGTGGCCAGATTCAGCCCAATGCCAATGCTGCTGGGGGGCCAGAATCAGCCTTTGGAGCAGATGGAGGAGTGGAATTTATGGCCTGATCAGGTTCAGCCCATTTTGCCTGTTGATCTAAATGAACCCCTGCAGCCCGAGATTAATCTCAACTTGGAGCCTGATCCTCAGGAGATGATAGTTGACCCTTTGTTCCCACCTCTGGCTCAAAACCCTCAGGCTGATCTAGATCTATTACAGGTCAATGAAATGGATGAGGAAACAGAGCAAGGCAATGTAGGGGCTGAAATGGCAGAGGAAAATCCTATGCAGGAGCCCCATGCCCAGCCAGTGGTTCAAGTGGATATTCCACAACTCAACCTTCCCATGGAAAATTGTCTGCATCATGAGATCCAGGAAGATGAATTGATGAATAATGAGCAGCTGCAATTGGAGGATGAACAAAACCAAAACCAGGTTGTTAACCAGAATGTGATAATTGGGCAAGTGCTGCTACAAGAAGAGATCTCTATGGATTGTGGGCTTGCTCCTAGGCTGCAGGGAAAGCACAGTCAGAATTTCACTGACCCCTCTGGCTACTGGGCCAAATTCTTTGCCCCTGGCTTGGGCAGCCCACCGGCCTATTTGGTGCCTAGCCCATGGGCTAACTTCTTTACTGCAATTCTGATGTCTCCCAAAATGTTTGATAATGCAAAGCAAGTTCTCAAGTCTGCTCCCCTGATGGCAGCTCTGGATGAGCAAATGGAGCATGTGGGCTTCAAACTCCCCCAGTCTTGCCCATCCAAAGTGCAGCTCATATGCCTAGAAGAGAATGTGACTAAATCAGGAGTGCATCTAGGAGGACTTGACCCTTCAGTGAAGGAAGGCTCTACCAATGAAATTGGGGCTACCCTAAATCCAGACCTAGGCAAAGATGAAACCTTTATCCTTCCAGACTCAGAGTTAGAGGCTTCCACAGAACATGACTGCAACTTGGGCCCTGACATGCCCCTCCCTGAAGACACTTCTCTAGGACAGGCCAAAAAGAAGAATGCAGCCAAAGCTCAAGTGATTGTGGATAGTGAGGTGAGGAGAAGCCCAAGATTGAAAGGGCAGACCAATGGATTCATGAAGAAGCAGTGCAATAACAGGGCCTGCTTGGGCTGTAATGCTAGCCCACCAGCAATGTCTTTCAAGGCTGTGAGGAAGTTGGGGGCCTCCATGTGTGGACTGGACCCTCTAGACCTCCCTGATGAAGTCCTTCTCAAGAAAATGAAGACTGCTCCTGTGGGGCAGAACTCTTCAACTACAGCTGATGCTGTTGCAGATGCCCCTGAAGATTCTAAAGATGATGCAGACAAGAATTGATCAAGTTAGCTCCAGCTTTTGGGAACAGGATGAAGACACTAGCAATTTCTTTTGGTCTCTTATGTTTGCTAGTTTTAAAAAACTCCGGTTTAAGATGTGCACTCTGTGTTCTTTTGTAAGGCCAAACTCTGTACGTATGTTATGCATATCTGTACGAGGCCTAATTTCTTTTATCTGGTGCCTGCCATGAATTTTAACAACTCAAAAAAATCATGGAATGTTCTCTGCTGGAACATTAGGGGTATCAATGGAGAACAAAAATGGGAATCCCTCAAAAATAAGATTATTGAAAGTCAATGTGATGTGGTTTGTATTCAAGAGACCAAGAAAGAATTGTTTGATCTCGCCTTCATTAAGCTCTTCTGTCCTCCATCTTTTGATCAGTTTGTCTTTGTACCTTCGGTGGGTGCCTCGGGTGGTATGATTACAATTTGGAAAAGTGCGGTGTTAGTGGGTGTAGAAATGTTCAGAAACTCTTATGCTATCTCAGTGGAACTCACGTCAATTCATAATAACGAATCCTGGATTCTTACGAATGTGTATGGGCCATGTGATGTGGATGGAAAAAGAAGCTTCCTTGATTGGCTTTCAAATGTTCAGATGTCAGATGACGCTCACTGGTTGATTGTGGGAGACTTCAACTTATTAAGAAAACCTGAAGATAGGAATAGGCTGGGGGGTAGTGCTGCTGAAATGATGCTCTTCAATGAAGCCATCAGCAACCTTGGGCTTGTTGAAATCCCTCTGCATGGTAGGAGATTTACCTGGACAAATAAGCAACAACCTCCTCTTCTTGAAAGGCTAGATTGGTTTTTTACCTCTAATGCCTGGACGTTAACCTACCCCCACACTATTGCCAGGTCTCTTGTGATGGAGGTGTCAGATCACTGGCCATGTGTGATTGAAATAATGACCAGCATTCCAAAGGGCAAAGTGTTCAGGTTTGAGAATTACTGGATGGAACATGAGAGCTTCCTTCCCCTAGTTGCAACTTGCTGGAATGGTCACTTCCCTCAGACTGACCCTGCAATTCGGCTTACAGCAAAGTTTAAAGCTTTAAGAGCCTCTCTCAGAGCCTGGCAAGCACAACTTTCAAACCTCAACTCGGCCATAAGTTCTCTTAAAGTAGTCATCTCTTTTCTAGATTGTGTGGAGGAATGGAGGGATTTAGCAGTCCATGAGTGGAATTTCAGGAGAATAGTCAGTGAAAAACTCTCAAGCTTACTGCACCAGCAAAGACTTTATTGGAGGCAGAGAGGCAGAATCAAATGGGTTAAGCTTGGAGATGAAAATACCAAGTTCTTCCATGCCAATGCTTCAATTAAGCACAGAAAGAATTTGGTCACTTCTCTAGTGGACAGCTCCAACAATACAGTCTATGCTCATGACCACAAGGCTGATCTGCTATGGGTTGACTTTAAGGACAGATTGGGTACTTCAAGCTTTGAGAGCATGGCATTTGATCTAGACACCATTCTTTCCAGAGATATGTGGCAGAACCTCCTAAATAATATGGCCCACATGTACTTGTTATCGTCTTAAAAGACCTCTAACCACCATACATGTGTACCACAGTACTTAAGAAGTCTGTCGGGTGTCCTCGGGAAACCCGAATCATCCACATTTTACAACTCACACAGGATCAACAAAGGAGTAACTACAACATTACAGCATTTGTTATAAAACTTTACATCAGAGTGCGGAAGAATAACAATAAATTTACAAATCATGATTAAGTTAACTTTTTACAAACTTAACTTAAATGGCGGAAGTTGAGTAGAACTACAGAAGACAACTTAGGTAGAGCACCAAAGTTAGGAGAAGATACCAGATCATATCGAACTCACCGACATGACCTGACTAGCAGCACCAGTCAGCACCTGCAACAGGGGTTAACAAACCCTGAGTACTCAATTGTACTCCGCAAGACTTATCCGACGAAAAGAAAAGACTCCAAGGATATGCTGGCTTTAAGGGAAGTAGTAGAGCTAGAAAAGAGGAGTTTTGCAGAAAAGCTTTACTATGCGTGGATCCTTACTTTCAATATTTTAAACAAGTTTTAGCATCAAATTTAGTGAAGCTTATTATAGATAGATTTGCACCTATTCTATCTCAATCAGTTGTATTAAGCATCACATCTCATATTTATCTCTTTGCCTCATTTCCATAATCACCATGTATCATTGTTAACTACGATGATGAACAGAGAATCGAGTCTCCATAACCGAGGAGCAACGACAATTCGAACCGATTATACCTAGCTGGGGATCCCTAACCACACGAGATATGTAGGACTTTAACCTACATAAATCAACCTTCACTCGGATCCTCCAAAACATGACCGGGTCCAGCGCCACCCGAGAGTATAGTACACCTCCAATCCAGCCCTTGGCTACGAGGGTACACACTACTCTCGCCATCTCTCCACTCCCAGTGCGCGGTTGGCCGTTCACATGTTGGCATTACCGAGGTCTTAGGCTTACCGGAGCATGTGGCTAGTTGCAAATTAGTCTCGACGCACACAGTTCAATCAACGGTACGGTCCTTAACCGACACAGTCGGAGACACTACATTGGGACTCCTTTCCCGACGCAAGTCCACCGACCGGTCTCAGCTTAAAATTACCATATTCATATTCATATGCTCTCATGACTCGTCGTTAGGTCAGGAGAAGCAAAAGTAAACCTGTTTCTCGCGAATGGTGAAACCACCATTCGACTTCTACCGAAGTCTAAGCATTACTAAGCATAAGAGATCGACTTACAAATACTAGTGGGATATCATCTGGATTAAAATGTAGATCAAGGTAATCATGCAGCAACGGTATCAACCAACTCCTACTAAAATAATGCACATTACACTAGACTCAAGGTGTAATAAAGCATTTAAAAACAGAAGAGTGGTTGTATGTCCGGGGCTTGCCTTCGTTGTAGAGAAGTTAGTTTTCCCTTAGAGAGTTCCAATAAACACCAACACCTTTGGTGGATGGACCTACTCCGAGACTTGATCGACACGATCCAAAACACTCTCGTATAAACTACACGTATACAAATGATGCGAGGCTTAATATGATGGAATGCATGCCATGATGTGTGATGCATGATGATGAACAAAGCATAGCATACAAGAGACATTTAGAAAGGATAAATATTAGTTATCTACTTGAGTACAACTTTCCTTCGCGGTACAGTTACAAGCCAACAAGGTTAATTTAAAGGTTAACTAACCATAACTTTGTTTTTACCCAAGAGGTTGCATCTAATAACAAGTGATATTTTCATAAAGCCATTAAACATTAACATAAATAAATCCTTAACCACTAATGACCTATGTTTATTATTTTAATCACATATCAATAATTCTTTTTATTAACAAGTTAATTATGTACTTAATAAAGGGTAAAGCATATCACACATTGCATAAGTCCAGCAAGTCATGGATATGATCATATCAACGTTTCATTTTAAGGTAACAATGTATATCAAGCTTAATCTACAAACCATTGGTTAACTTAACATTCATAGTGGCCACTAAAGCTATATCATGAAGGGAATGTACAAACAAGGTATAAGGAGATGCAAAACTAGATTATATTATCATAAACTAGTTGAACCTTTTTACCCGAGGGTTGCATCCAAAACGGCAATCAATGCATTCACTAATGAACTTTAAAAGCATTTCTAAGTTTTATTAACTCAAGTTGATCATGAGAAACACACTCAAGTAATTATTTTGCCATGACACAGCAGGGGTGAAAGTGCTTCATGGTCTACAATCAACTCTAAAATTACACCCAAGTCTCATTATGATTTACTCTAATCATTTTAGTATCTATTAACTAATTAACTAAGCATATAATTAAGGATATAATTAAACATCATCCAATAATTCCCAAACTTTTTTTGAAGGTTGATACTAGCATAAAATAGATACACAAAAAGTTTCATGACCATTGGATGTTTATTTTATCCTATAAAAATCATGGAAGGTGCATTTCTTAATTAAAAGAGGTAATTTTAAATCATGCCAAAACTATTCATTTTCCAGGTTTCATATTTTTCCTAGCTAATCATAATCACATACAAGCTACACAAAAAATTGCACAATTTTAGGAGCTCTAATTATTTTATTATGAATTTATCAAATTTCAGCACTTAAAGTCATTTTCTGGAAAATGGAAAATCCCTTTTCTCCTCTACTGTCTCGCTGACATCGCGGCCCCACTGGTCAGCCTGAGCTGACCACGGCGTCACCGGCCGTTGACCGGCGATTTCTCACCGACGGTGAGCTCTCCGACGAAACGACTCGCTCCTACGGCTTTAGCTCGACCTCGCGCATCAACTGGGGTAGCTGGTTGAACGAATCAGGCTCGACAGCAACCATGTCGGTGGCCATGGCGGCGCGGCACAGCTTCGGCGAGGCGGAGACAGCGAACGGAGACTTCTCCGGCTACGGCAAGGGCACCTACGGACTCAGCGCTCTCAGGCGAACACCACAAGCTAGCTAATCGAGCGGAAAACGGCTTCTAACGAACTTGGCCACGCGCGCGACAGTACGGTGGAGCAGAGCATCTCCGGCGAGCGCGTGGACCGGCGGCTACGGTACCGTAGAAGCTAAACGGAGGGTATGGGCAGTAGCAGCAGCTCACCACGATCCTCCGATGGTAGCCGTTTGAAGCTGTAGACGACCGGAGCAAGCTTGTCCACGGCGGCAGGGATGGCGGCGGCATGAACTCCACGGCGAGGACTCTGTTCCGGCGTAACCTGTGGACGAACGACGAAACAGGCAAGTCGATGAGTACTACTGCATCGCGAAGAGACCAGAACAAGAAGAAGGACGATGCGAGCTCCTCCCGAGCGCTCTGGCCCCGGCGGGGTGCCTACGGCGGCGCAGACGGCCGGCCGCAGAGAAGAACGACGTGCGCGGCTGATGCCAGTGGACAGAGGCCGTGCGAGAGAGTCAGGGAGGTGCTCATTGGTGAGGCGCAGCTACGAGCGCGAGGAATTGGGCGGAGGAGGAGCAGTTGCGGCAAACTTCGCCGGCGCGTCGAGACTGCCGGCAGCGAGCAGGAAGAGAAGAAAAAGAAAGACGACGGTGGCGACGGGCTTATAACGGCAAGGAATAGGATGGGGAGATGGCCAGCGCTTTCGCGGGCTCACCCACGTGGCCAGCAATGCGCTCGCGCGCGCGCGAAGCACCACGAAGGCCTCGGTGGTCGCCGGTGAACAGAAAGAGAGGCGGAAACAGAGTTGGCATCTCGGAGTACTGTAGCAGTACCACCTCATTCTTGCATTCTTCTTTTTCTTCAAATTACTCCCAATTTCATATGGAAACTTTAAAAACTTATAACATGAAAGTTGTTCAAAATAATGAGAGCTACAACTTTGCTTTTGGGGTCATCTCCAAATTCCAAATATTTTTGAAACTAAGGTTTTCAAATTTAAATTTAAATTTAGAGTTAATAATGAATTCATTTTCAAATTTGATTTTTATTTAATGGACAATTTCTATTCAAACCACTCAATCATTTGTACCATTTCAAATGACAAGTTTTATTTATGGATTTGTTTTGATAATTCCTCCAAGTTTGAATTTTATAACTTGAATTCAAACGATTATTGTTAACATTAACATTATTTTATGTAACTAATAAATCATCACATATGCAACATATGAAACATAACATTTGTAACATTTGAAACACCACATATGCAACATAGACACGATATAAACGAAACATGAAATGCATTTATGCCATAGTGCTTGATGATAATGCATGATCATTACTTAATCAGGTTTTAATTAATATAGTAACACCAAATATACACATGTGAAAGCTATAACTGAAACATGGTAAGCTTTTATGTCATAAATCTTGGTGATTATGCTTGATGATGCTCATGATCAAGTTTTTAATTGCTTCTTAACATCAGGGATGTTAAAAGATGCTGATCTTTCCTCACTGGAAGAGCCTTTCTCAGAAGATGAAATCAATGCTGTGGTAAAAGCATTACCATCTGACAAGTCTCCAGGTCCAGATGGCTTCAATAATGAATTTTATCAAGAAATGTTGGCCCATCATTAAAGCAGACTTTTATGAGCTAGGAGTGGCCTTCTCCCAGGGCAGTATTTGTCTTAGAAGTATCAACAATTCTTACATCACTCTCATCCCTAAGGTTGATGGGCCAACAAGAACCTTTGATTATAGGGCAATCTCTCTATTAAACACCTCTGTGAAAATCATTACGAAGCTCCTGGCCAATAGACTTCAGCCTCTGATCACTGGGCTTATTCACAAGAATTAGTATGGTTTTATTAGAACTAGAACAATTCAGGATTGCTTAGCATGGACTTTTGAATACTTACATGTCTGTCATCAGTCTAGAAAAAAGCTAATCATCCTGAAATTGGACTTTGAGAAGGCTTTTGACAAGATTGAGCACCAAGCCATGATTGAGATAATGAAGGCAAAAGGGTTTGGATCAAAGTGGATATCATGGATGGAAGCAATCTTTAACTCAGGAACCTCATCTGTCTTGCTGAATAGTGTGCCTGGTAAGGTAATACACTGCAGAAGAGGGGTGAGGCAGGGGGACCCCCTCTCTCCACTCTTGTTTATTCTAGCTGCAGACCTGTTGCAGTCCATCATCAATGAGGCAAAAGACAGGGACCTGCTTAAACTGCCAGTTCCTCTACATTATTCAAATGACTTCCCTATCCTGCAGTATGCTGATGATACCCTTGTTATTATGGAAGCATGTGCAAATCAGCTTTTCATCCTCAAAGCCTTGCTGCAATCTTTTGCTTCTTCAACAGGTCTCAAAGTCAACTTTCATAAATCAATGATGATCCCAATTAACATCACTGTGGAAAGACTAAATCACTTGGCTGCTACATTTGGCTGTGCAACTGGCGGTTTACCTTTCACTTATCTGGGCCTTCCTTTGGGGATTACCAAGCCAAGAGTTGAGGATTTCCTACCAATTGTTACCAAATGTGAAAGGAGGCTGCTCAGTACCTCTCTGTACCTCACCCAAGCTGGTAGACTCCAACTCACAAACTCTGTCTTCTCTGCCCTGCCAACTTTCTATATGTGCACCTTCTCTTTGCACGTCACCATCAGGGAGCAGATTGATAAGTACCGCAAGCACTGTCTTTGGAGAGGTTCAGATGACAGTAATAGAATCAATGCTAAGGCTGCATGGCAATTGGTAACCACTGCAAAAGAAGATGGTGGCCTAGGCGTTCTAGATCTGAAAACTCAAAATGAAGCGCTTCTGCTCAAAAACTTGCACAAATTTTTCAATAAGGCTGACATCCCGTGGGTCAACCTTGTCTGGGAGAAATACTATAGTAATGGTAGACTACCAAATCATACCAAGAAAGGGTCCTTCTGGTGGAAGGACATTTTAAAGCTGCTGCAAAAATTCAAGGGCATGGCCACTGTCAATATTCAAAATGGGGAGTCCTGCTTACTTTGGGATGACTTGTGACTAGGAAGAATCCCAAGGACTGAATTTCCCGAACTCTATTGCTTCACCAAGAAGCCTTACATGTCCCTTGCTGAAGCTAAGATAAGTCAATCTCTCATAGGCACCTTCCATTTGCCTCTTTCAGTAGAGGCCTATGAACAGTTCCTACAGTTGCAAGACCTTATACTTCAATGTAATCAGACCGAAGAAGAGGATACCTGGTCTTATATTTGGGGAACTGCCGAGTTTTCGTCCAAAAGAGCATACAAGAAACTGTCAGGATCCAGTCAGGCTCATCCAACTTTCAGGTGGCTATGGAAATCCTCATGTCAGCATACCCACAAGGTCTTCTTTTGGCTTCTGATCCAGGATAGATTGAGTACTAGGAACATCCTAAAAAGAAAACATATGTCCCTTCAGTCTTATAATTGTGTGTTGTGTGACGAATCAGTGGAAGAGACAGTTCAACACCTTTTTCTACACTGCAGTTTTGCTAAACAGTGCTGGAACCTCCTCGGTCTATCTGTGCCTAGTGCCATGCAACCGTTCCAGATTCTTGACCTGTTCAGAAGGCAATTGAATGTCCAGTTTTTTATGGAAATCATTATCCTCTTGTGCTGGGGCATTTGGATGTCAAGAAACAACTGTATTTTTAGAAATAATGAAGCTTCAGTGGAAGGCTGCAAGGCAATTTTCAGAGATGTCTTTGGCTTAGTTATTCTAAGAGCAAAGAAAAAGTATCTGCCAGATATCTCTTTATGGCTAGAGCATTTTGTGTAATTTTATTCATCTTCTTTGTTTCTTTCTTTGTTTCTTGAACTCTGTCCCGGGACCTTGCTGTTGTTTACTTCTGGTTTGCTTTTATTTCAATAAATTTCCAGTAGGGGTGTAAGCCCCTCCTGCTTCCTCAAAAAAAAACATCCTATTCGGGACAGTAGCGGCAATGCGCAGCGAGCCCACCTGGGAAATGCGCCGCCTAGCTCTTTGATGTTGGGCAGAATTAATGCCCTGTCAGGCGGTATGCCTGCCACCATCGCGAACTTTACAAGGCTTCAGGTTCTTGATCTCAGCTTTAACCAGTTTTCTGGTCCCATCCCAGCAGAGCTACAAGGCCTGTTCAACAATACACCATTGTTAACTTATCTGAACCTCGGCAATAACAGCCTGTCAGGAGTGATACCAGATTGCATCAGCTCCTTGCCCACACTTGAGATGCTTGTCCTGCGATTCAACAATCTTACCAGGCCGGTGCCGCTAGCCATCTTCAACATGTCCACCTTGAGCGTTATCGCTGTATCCTCGAACCACTTGACTGGGCCTTCCCCGGGCAATGGAAGTTTCAGCCTCCCAGCTTTGCAATACATTGAGCTCTCTGATAATAGTTTCAGTGGTACCATTCCACAGGGGCTCTCGGCGTGTTGGCACCTCATAGAGCTTTCTCTACCCAAAAATTCATTCGAGGGTGTTGTGCCGGCATGGCTAGGAAAACTGACCAATCTCCAGTTCATTAACGTGGGCTGGAATGACCTCACTGGTCCGATCCCTGCTCAACTCCACAATCTCACTGGGCTAAATGTGATGGAAATCGCCTTCTGTAATCTGACATGAATCCTTCCCGTAGAACTCGGACGGCTAGGCCAACTCTTCGAGTTGTATCTCTAGTGCAATCAACTAACAGGAACTGTTCCTGCTTTTCTTGGAAACCTTTCTCAATTAGTATTGCTGTATTTGGATGGAAACCAGTTGTCTGGATCAGTACCGGCAGCAATTGGCAACCTGAACTTGTTGACGACACTTAATATTGGGGGAAACCGTCTACAGGGTGATCTCAGTTTTCATTCTATTATTTCCAACTGTAGAATGCTCTTGGACTTCGAAATCTATTGGAATTATTTCACTGGAAGCATCCCAGCCTATGTGGGCAACCTGTCAAGTCAGCTCCAAATATTTCTTGCTAATGACAACAAGTTAACTGGTGAAATTCCAGCTGCCATTTCAAACTTAACTGCTCTCACTGTGCTAGATCTTTCGTCAAACCAATTTCATAGTGCAATTCCAGGACCACTGATGATGCTAGAGAATCTCCAGTGGCTTAAACTCAATAGAAACAGCTTGTCTGGCTCCATCCCTTCAAACATGAGAGAATTATGAAAATGTCCTCAAAACCAATTGCGTTTAGGAAACTGGCCCTTTTTTTGAACTTAGCAATTTGGCTTCAAAACTAAAGTTCCTTTGGAAAATGGCCTTCCGTTAGTTTTCACTCCTAACGGTGTTAACTTTTCAGCAAAAAGACCATTTTACCCTTGAGAAAAAAAACAGAGCTTTATGTATTTATTTTATTTTTTGACAGCATGTATATATATTGAGTATATTATCACATTCAGCCACATATATTCACACATAAGCAACATAACCATATATTTCACATTCAGCCACATATATTCACGCATAAGCCACATATATTTCACAAATGCATAGTTCACAAATTCACCATAGTTTCAGTTCTCACATAAACGAAGTCACACAACATGTTCACAAATTCACCATAGTTTTAGTTCTCACATAAACAAGGTCAACAACTTGAACTCTTGCCTACACCTCTTACGGTTGCCCAACAATTTGATTTGAAGTGTATAATTGGAATCCATGTTGTCATGCAAAATTAAATTCAGTTTCAGAAATAAATTTGACCATCAGTAAATACACCTACAAGGATAAAACAATGAGAACTTACTCTTCCATCGATCCTTCTTAGTCAATCGAGATGGCTGCCTCGCCTTGCTGCCCCTCCCCGTCGCTGGGCTTCTCTTGGACAAGGGGCTGGGGGGCAGAGTCGCTGGCTTCCTCCTCCCTGGAGGCAGGGTCGGCGGCTTCCTGGTAGCTAGCGTCGCCGGCCTCCACGTCCTGGCCACGTCAGACCGGCCCTAGCCCTCGTCGTGCGCGAGCCACCAGGACGGCAGCGGCGCCTTCGGGCCGGCAGTGGAGCCCGATCGGCTGGGGGGGCCGCCCCGCCCCTGCCTCCTCCCAGCGAGGGGGGCTGGCCGCGCAGCCCTTGCCTCCTCCTGGCGAGGGGGGCTGGCCGTGCCACCCTGGGGTGGCTGCCCCGCCCCTGCCTCCTCCCGATGAGGGGGGCTGGCCGCACTGGCCTGGGGTGGCCGCGCCGCCCTTGCCTCCTCCCGGCAAGGGGGGCTGGCCGCGCCGCCCTTGCCCGGTCCTGACGGGGGGGGGGGGGGGGCTGGCCACGACGCCGTCGACGGGACGCGCCGTTGTAAGGTCCTAGATGGCTAGAGGGGGGTGAATAGCCTATAAAAAATTCTACAAATACCACTAAGCAAACTTGTTAGAATAACAAACGGCGTAAAGCGAGTTTTGCTTAGCCAAAGGTTGTGATGCAAGCCTCTTATCCAGAAGTCTAGTAGATTATGATCTCTAGTTCACACAAGTGCTATGTCACTAACTTTACACTAGAGAACAAGCTAACAACACTACTAGCAAAGCTACCACTCTAGCTACACAAGATAATCTAGTAAATATGAATGCAAGAGAGAGGATTGTGATTATTATACCGACGGTGGAGTGAAGATGTTGCCAATCACCAAGATGATATACAATCAATCAATATTGACAACAACACAATATGAAGACCAATCACCGGGAGACAAGAGACACAATATTTTTGTTCACCCGGTGTTCACTTGTGCACCGACAAGCTACGTCACCGGTTGTGTCGACCAACACTTAGATGGTTTCCCGGTGTGACCCTCAAGTCACTTGCCCCTCAAGGCACGCCCCGCAAGGCACCGCAAGACACCACTCTCAAGTGAGGTAACTCAATGACACGCGCATTCCACTAGAGTTGCTTTTGGCGTCCCGCCGAGGAAAGCACAAGAACCTCTCACAATCAACCGGAGGTGGCCAAGAACAATCACCTTCTCTTGCCAACGCCTCCAACAATCTCCAAGCCGGCTAGGAGCGGTACTCTCCAAGAGTAACAAGAAATCCACCGGCTAAACCACCCACAAGTGCCACTAGATGCCCTCAAGCTATGCAATGCACTTTGGGATCACTCAATCTCACTTTTGATTTGCAATCAAGCAAGAGAGATGAGTGGGAGGAGAAGCTTTAGCTCAAAGGATGCACAAGAGTGTTAGAAATGCCAAGAGACCTCCCCAAGGGCCGGCCAACGAGTATTTATAAGCATCCCATACAAATAGAGCCGTTGCCACTCCACTGAGCGTTTTTTCGGGACGACCGGACGCTTCGGTCGAAACTGACCGGACGTGCTTCACCACGTCCGATCGCCCTGCGCCGTCCACGTGTTCTCCCGAATTCAACCGCGACCGCTCCATCCTCCAATGGTCAAATGAGTGACCGGACGCGCTGCTCAACCGACCGGACGCGCTCCAGATAATGACCGGACGCGACAGTGCTAGCGTCCGGTTGGAGTCCAGTAAGCTCCCTCGATGACCGGACGCGTCCGATCACGTGTGACCGGACGCATCGAGCGTCCGCTCAGCCCTTCGCCACGCACTGTTCCTCTGGGTGCCCGACCGGACGCTCCGGTCCCGCGAAAACGCCTAAATCCCGCGCTCACAAGCTCGGCGGGAGGGAGAGAGGAACCCAAACCCCTCTCTACCGCTCAAACCACAGCGCGATCAACGCCGCCTTTGCAAATGTGCCAACACCATCAAGTGTACAACTCCGTGTGCTTGTGTGTTAGCTTTTTCTCAATTATTTTCAAAGGTTTTTTGGTTAGCTCACTAGGCCCTACATGAAATGCACTTCATGAATTCACCTAGTGGCACCTGTGCGTCGAGTAACCGATAAGACTTCCCCTCTTAATAGTTCGGCTATTGATCCTAAACCACTCACACCCTCTATGGTGTCTTGAGTGTAAAACAAAATGGCCCTATGGTTATACCTTTGCCTTGAGCCCATTTTGTTTCTCCAAATGATATGATCCACTTCATATCATCACATGACCATCTCGATCCATCGACCTTGACTTCACTTGCTCTTCACCATTGCATCGGTCCGTCGGCGCCAAGTCTTGCTCAAGCTTCACCATCGCATGGTCCTTCGCTTCGAAGCCTCGACTTGCCCTTCACCTTCACAACCGGTCCATCGAGCCAAGCCTCATCTTGGTCTTCACCATCTTGGTCACATGAGTCAATGTCATGTCTCATATTCAATGACCACCTTTATCTAAATCATCCACTTAGATACAAAGGTTAGTCCTAGGTTTCATCAATTAGCCAAAACCAAACTAGGGACTTTCAGCCGTGCCGCCCTGGCTGGCCAGCCCTAGCCACGTGCGAGCAGAGGAAAGGCGCCGCCGGCCGTACGCAAGTAGAGGAAGGGCACCGCCAGCCGTACGCCGAACCACGGGAGGAGCCCCGCCGTCGGGGGGCCGCGGCGGATCCGGGTCTAGCGACCTCGGATCCATAGGTTGGAGGGCCGGCGGCGGTGCCTGCTCGCTGGTGTGGCTGGCGGGGGCGGCGCCATCGCCCATTGTTGCTCCGCCTTTTTTTCACCGTGGTCGAAGACTGGACGAACTAGCGCGGGCAGCTTCACCGCGTGAAGGGAGGGGTAAGGAAGGGTAATCTCATCTTTTTTTATGATGTACAGTGCCAAAGTTCATAGTCTACCTTGACAGAAGTAACGAAAGGCCATTTTCCAAAGGAACTTTGGTTTTGAGGCCAAATTTCTAAGTTCGAAAAAAGGGCCTGTTTCCTAAACGCAATTGGTTTTGAGGCCATTTTCATAATTCTCTCTTCAAACATTGCAATGCTAAAGAATGTGGCCAGGTTATTCCTTCCAAGCAACCAATTCTTTGGCACCATACCCAAGGGCATCGGCAACCTCAGAAACCTAGAATTCCTAGTGTTATCAAACACAGGCTGTGGTTAAAAAAATCCCCTCGCCGGTCCCGTGTGCCAAAGCACTGGTTTAGTACCCGGCCCAGGTCAGCCTGAGGACCGTGTGTTGCCTAGGTATCTCACGGGTAACGAGTCCCAGTGTCTAGGTGGGGCCGGGGTTCAGGGGTTTTCTCGGCCTGCGTGAGAAGACCTTCTTCTTACCAAAATGCCCGGGGGCGGCTTGTCCCTCGCAGGTCGAGTTTTTTTAACTAATTAACATCGACTGTACCACCGAGCCTGTTTCAGCTTGATAGCCTCATCAGGCTAGACCTATCTCAAAACTTGTTGAGTGGTGTGTTACCGGTTGATCTACATGAAGCAAATTTATATGATGGATCTCTCTACCAACAACTACCAAGCCAAACTCTTGATAAGATCAGGAATCCAAGTGGGAAGCTTGACTCTCTCTTGATCTAACTTAGCTAGCTATGCCTAAGAATATTTGTGTAGGGAGCTCTGAGGTTGTAGTCTCTCTTCTTGATCAAATCGATGCCTCTCTAATGATGGAGGGATGGCCTCCAGGAGGAGGTATGGGGGGCCTTTTATAGGGGGGCACCAGTAGTCTTGTGGGCCCATGAATCCATGGCAACATCAAATCTGAGCCCCCGATACGAACCGACCTTGACCCACAGCGTAGATTGAACCTAGGAGGCGGTGGAGAACCGACGTTTGAAGCAGAGGCTGACAGGCAGGGCCCATAGGCCATTCGGCCTACAGGTGGGGCCGGTCGGCCCCACCTAGTGTCCTCTCGGGTTGGGTCATGGTGATTTGATTTGGACGATGGATTGGAGGTCCTCTAAGTAGGTTTCGTCGCGGATGATCGTGATTTGCTCTGACAATTAGGTCCACTTTGCATGTTTCATGAATAAATCCTCCTAAAAACAAAGATTCACCAAAACTTGTACAATTTGTTAGTTCAAACCCCTAGACCTATCTTGGTGATCATATTCATTCATTTATACAAGTTATATTAACGGTTTGATGAGTGTTAACTACCGTCAACAGAAGGCCACCACCAAGCCCTCTGCCCAGTAGCTCGACGCCCGCGCCAAGTTTAGCCGGCCTATCTTCTTCGCCAACACATCGCCCCAACAACAAAAACCTAGATAAGTCTAATCTTCCCAACCTTCTCCTTTTCGCTATCACTTTTCCCCGAGCGATTCTAAGAACCCTCAGTAGATGCCTGGAACAGCTACTCATCATAGCGTGGCCTTTCCTGAAGGGTTGATGTAACCAGGGACACCCCGCCGTGCATGGTCGGGAAGGATGGAGTGAGCCGGGTGACGAGGAACTCGAGCGAAGGATCGGTGAGCACTAACGACATGGCCCCGACTGCCGCATTATCAGCTGCGTCATCTTTCCCTTACTCGTTTCCATTTCATTTTAGTTATTTGATCTGTCGACGAATCAAGTCTCCCAGCCACACGATGGTGCGGGGCCCCCTAGACGAGGCATCATTGAGGGTTCGAAGGCTGGCCCATCAGGCTTCAAGGCCTTCCAAAGCACCTAAAGTGCGAGGGACGTTCACGGGTGGGCACAAGTGGCCTTAGACGGGTGCTCAGAAGCGGAACCGACTGCCCATTGAACGATGTTCGAGTACTGACCTAGAGCTGCTCATGGTGACCCAACGAGGGAGGTAGCAAGCCCCCGAGCACTGGTTCAACGGGCTCGGGAACTATAAAAGTGGTTCGATCGGGAAGCCAAGAATCTCCCTCCGAGGGGAACGAGACCAAGGCACGGAACGATCGTAAACTTAGGGTTCTCATGGACTTATCCGCTAGCAGCACGGGTGTGGCGCTCTTGGTCACCTAGGCTAGCGTCATATCGAGCCCATCCCAATGAGGGACCAAAGTCTCTGAGCATGACTCAAGAGCAATGAGATTACAAACAAAATTAATTTCATTATTACAATGGGAACGACCCGGTTACAATATATGACGGCACAAATAGCAAACCGACGCCACCTATATGGTGACAAAGACTGTGAGACCCGACCGAGCCCTTGGTCAAGGCCACACGGCGCACTAGCTCGGGCCAGCGGACCAGCCTCGGGATGCCTCCTTCCCAAGGCTCAAAGCTGGATGGTGTCGACCACTGCCCGGGATATGGGCCTGAGCCCATCCCCGCTGGTACAGAGGGGCAGTGATAGACCATTCGTGACTGCCCCTCCCACGGAGAAGCAG
Source organism: Saccharum spontaneum (assembly GCA_022457205.1). Taxonomy (NCBI): domain Eukaryota; kingdom Viridiplantae; phylum Streptophyta; class Magnoliopsida; order Poales; family Poaceae; genus Saccharum; species Saccharum spontaneum. The sequence continues at coordinate 25,379,995 of CM039597.1, forward strand.
ATGGAAATTCTAGCGATATGTTGCTAGAATTCTTCCACTTTCTAAGGGAAGGGAATGCGGCAGATGTGTTTCACGTCGCATCGTCGTCCCTTCGTCGCTGGAATCCTTACACTCTCATGGGAGTGATTGCCCGGCAGGGAGGGGTAGGCTCACTTGGAGCGCAACGTCACACTCCATCATGACCATGGTCATGAGTAGTTGGATCTGGGAGAGGTGAAAGGTTGCCAAAGTTAGGACAGAGGCGCCATGCCCCAGGGGTCACCTTTATAGCCCAAGATGATGCGCCGTGGGGGGCACCGAAACCTCTGATCTACCATCAACGGCTAAGGCCCCTAGGCCGGCCAAGCGCCCCTTAGTCCCTACAACACGCCCTGAACGATTGCGTGATGGCGGTTGTACAATAAAGGCGGAGTTAGGGAGGGCATTGACAATGAGTGAAGTCTCCGCTCCACTTTCCATCAGACGTGCCGCCCACTCCGCGCATGCCTCATCACTAGACTTGAGGGGATGTGACTCCCCTCGGTCCTACCGGGCTTCACCAATAGCCTAGATCCATGCACGCCAAGTGCCGCGGCCTCTCCTCCATCAGATCCACACCACGTGGCACAACGTCTCGTTTCCCAGACGACATGGGACAACGCAGGAGTGCATGCCTTAACTCCTCCAATCGACATAGCAGCCCCGGTGCTATCAACTGCCTGCGTGAGACGTCAAAGGGACTGGCGCGTACAAACCGCCTCACCCACTGACAGGGAGGCCCCACGATAGCCTCGGGGGCTACACCAACTCCCCAGACAGAGATCCCGGGCTCCCGATCGACAAGCGCCCAGTTGGCGCACCCCTAAAAAACCAACTCCCCAGAGTTGGGTCGGGAGCCACTGAGCAGTGGGCCCAATGAGGGTCCCATCCATGCTCGGTTGTGCTCCAAACCCCAACCAATGCTACAGAAGTTGGCTTGAGCCACCAGGGCCTGTTATCGAGCCCCCAGAAGGGCGTGGCGTGCTGGGTGATTAGGTGGCCCCGAGCCACAGCCAAGACTCTCTCGATCACCTGACCCACGACAAGCCTAGGTCGAAGAGAAGGGCGCCTCTAGGCCCAAGGTTGGCAACTCCCAGATGAGTTTGCCACGCCCTCACTTAGGGCCTAGACTTATGCAGCGTGGGTCACCACTGCCGCTCAGTCCCGACAACCGAGTACTCCCACCATGCTTGAGAGCCCTCTAAAGGGCACCAGACTCTCATCAGCGGAAGTCGTCCCCGCCATGGCTGGCCCGGTCACTAAAAGATTGGATTAAGCCCCTCATCGCCATCACGAACTCGACTAGTCAGGCCACGAAGGGCTCGGAGGCTCCTGACGAAATCCTAACATAGGGGTACGTTAAACTCCCGACGCAAGATGTTTCCGACCAAAGGATCCCCCCCGATTGATTCCTCCAGGATCGTCCGGGGGCTCGGGGGCTACACCCCTAAGGTGCGCTCGTATGCACCCTCTGGTTAAGGATTGGGCCAAGCTCGGAGGCTCCTTGAGATTGGCTTGTGTGTGTCACACTATCCAAATTCCTATCATGGTTTACCCCTGTTATAAACATTGGTATATTATACAATCATGTTATCTTGATTCATGTCCCTAGTAGAGACTTTTACACCATGCACCTTTCTTTGGGAAAATATAAATCACGATACCCAGAATACTTCCGGGTGAAATGCTACAATGGTATATCTGTATGCTTGCAGAATATTTCTGTAAACGTTAAGAAATAGCAACAAGCATTTTTGGCACCGTTGCCGAGGAATACAATCCTGGTAGCGATGCTAAGAAATGTCAACATGCGGCAGTGGCCATTTCGCTGCAGTGCATGACACATCTAGCGATCGGGAATGTCGACGCTCTTGCGCCGGTATCGGAGGTCAGCTGCTCTTCTTTGTGCTAGCACCACGGGTTCAGAAGCGAAGGACCTCGCTCCGCTTCCGCCACCACCGGTGTCCGCAGAGGAGAAGGTGGAGCATGCATGGACGTACGGGGTGATGGCTGGGATCCTCGCAGTTGTTGGTGTGACCCCGATGGTGGACAACTCGAGCTCCCCTTCCACATGCTGTGCTGCCGCTATGGCGCCGACACGACATACATGCCCGTGGTCCCCCACATCTTCTCCGAGAATGAGAAGTACAGGTCCGTGGAGTTCACCACGTGCAAGGCACAATTGGTTCATGGGAGCTTCGGATCCGCTACCATAACAACTGGGGTGTGATTTTAAGTTAAGGTGGATGATGTTGTGGTATGCCTTATGCTTAATCAACCATTGCAAGACCGGTAGAATAATAGCTTTGCTGAAGATGCAGATATGGTTATGCATTTTTGCAATTTGACTTCAATACACTTCCAGATTTAAGTTGTAGTTTGGAGGTGGGCAGAATTTACTGAATTACGCCCTGATTGAACCAAGGATGTGAAGAATGGTTATGTTTGGTAATGACTGCTTGAACATTAGGATTGTTTGTTACATCATAGCCATATGTGTTGACATGTGCGGGTTCATCATGCGCAAAATAATTCATTACAAAGGGAAATATTTTGATGAAACCTTTGAGTAAGCGCAACCAGAAAACAAAGGCCTTCATGACTTCGCTAGGCTAGGTTTGACTAGAGATGATTATTAGTGAATTTCAAGACTTGATATGCAACATATGAGTTCAAACTTTCGGTGTATATATGATCTCTTTGATGTGTATGTATATGTGATCGATGACTATGGTCTATGGTACATGGAATATGTATTGGTATTTGTGGATACATGAAATTGTGATTGCCTGTGATTTTGTATTTCAAACTGCTGTTATAATTGTTTGAGATATCTACTTGAATTTGAATAAGACCAGATTTAATACTAATATGGCGGGAACATTTGAAATTTTAAAATTATTTTTACAGGCGCTTTATATTAAACAACCGCCTTTGGAAATCAGTTAACAAAGATGGACATATTACACAATCCACTTGTGTAAATTAAATTGGCGGTTTGGATAAGCATACCACTAGAGATAGATTTGCACTGGTGACAGCCTTAAGGCAATCGCCTGTGTATTATTTACACCGGTAGTTCTCAAATTTAAGCCAGTGGAACGTCACCATTTTCACTGTGGCCTTTCACACTGTCGGTTTAGAAAACCACCAAGGAAATCGAAAAAGTGCCACCACTAGTAAAAACCGTTTTCTGTACTATAATGGTATTGATTAATACACCCATGTCCCCATGCAGCTTTGGACGGAACATAGATTGCTAAAAAGCAGGACTATAATAATAAGAGGTACAATAACAACCACGAACATGCAAGACAAAAAAAAAGGGGGGGGGGGGCGGAGAGGAGAGGGTGAGGGGGTGTTGAAGATGGAAATGCACGATTAGATTCCTTGGTTCGTGACAGTTTGAACTATTCAAATGTCGAGCACACCCCAGATGGGTGACTCAAAGGCATAAAACTATGAATATAGGGAAGAAAAATCATATGGAGTAATTGGTAACCCTAGTCCATCACAATTGGATAAAAACATGCATATTATGAGTATACCTTAGGTTAGTGGCTAGGATTTAACAATGGAATATTATAGTATTTTATTCCGTAGCGCTAAGGGTTGTTTGGACCACATTTTGTATTATTACAAATCTAGATTATATATGAATCGGATTGTTATAGTCTGGATTACTTGGATCTCTGTGTAGGCACTGGATTATTGTCTATTAACCTATAATCTCCTATTAGTAGGTTAGAGATAGATACAATACTATTGGTTGGAATATTATAATCCAACATATTATTTTATCTGATTACTATGTTCCAAAAATATGTCCCAAACAGATCCTAAGTTTATCCCCAACCAAAATTTGTTTTGTCAAAAATTGTGTGGCCTTGGCATGGTTTACGTGATGTTTGGGTGTTCCTTTGTCCAATTTACGTCCAAACAAGTGCTTACCAAAGTTTCAGTAACAAGAATGCGAAGGAAAAAAAAACCTCTGTCGATGATTTCAGAAGCAATATCACACAAGAAAATTTTATTACTAAGAGGGAGAGCAAGAGTTAGGTATGATAGCTCTGATGAATTCAATCGGATTAGCAGGTGCTTCTCTTGTTATGTCATATATTGTCATGTGCTCGATCGTTTCATGTCACTATTTATATGCGTGAGATATTGGTCAGCAAGATATTCTAATTTCTATGGAGGCAACTCGATCGAACTCTAGCATACAGTTTACTAGACCACATATTAGTGTACTCCGTACTTAATTAATATGAAATATCAGAAGCTTGCTACCAGGCCATCAACCTGAAATTGAAGGGTCAAGGACGCGGCCAACAAAGACGATAGCACGAGACACCTCCTCGATCAGAAAGTACACAAACGGGTGGTCAGCAACGAAATCCACCTTCACCGGCTGATCCATCACCGCACTTGCCCCACAGCGCATATAGCTGGCAGTGGCACCAATGGCAGCGGTGCCTCCCTCGTTCACCTCGAGCACTGCCTTATGGCGGACGTCGGCAACGTACAGCGGCGTGCCAGTGCCAGCAGCGTCCTCGTCGTCGCGCCTGGCCGCCATGTCGGCCAGGTCAGCTTCGCTGGCAACGAAAGCGGACTTGATCCCCATGCCGTCTCTCAGGACCTGCCTCACGCTGCTGGAGACGGACAGCTTGAACTTGGGCAGCCGGAAGGCCCTGACGGGGACCTGCGAGGTCGGCAGGCGGTAGTGCCAGAACCCAGGGCCGGAGGCTATCTTCCCAACGAGACCTGGGAGCCCGTCCCGCTCGTCCGGCAGGAAGACGCACATGGAGTATTTCGGGGCGGGGTCGTCATCGCCGTCGCCGGGGCCGGGCTTGCTCTCTGGTGGTGTTGATCCCTTACGTCGTGGTGCTGGCGCCGGTGCTGCCGGTGCCGGCGATCTGTATGGGAGCTTGAGCACCTTGTACCCGTTGCGGATGGCGATGTACTGGCTCCGCACTGAGCACATGAAGGGCACGTCGGCGGTGCTGCCTTCGAGGCGGTGGAACTTGTCCACCACCGTGTGCGCCTTGGCGAATGGCGCCTCCCATCTGCCCTTGAGGTAGATGGCGCTGCAGAGCATGAGGGTTGTGAGTGTGTCCACTGAACTTGTATCAAGGATCGAGTCGATGTGATTGTTAGTCGCCGCCGCCGAGCAGCGGTTGATCTCGCCAACTGCCTTCTCCGGCTTCACGAAGAGAAAAAAAAATTTAATTTTTATTTCAGTGCAATCCATTAATGATGTACAAGAACCGAAAGGAATTAGGATGATTTCGATTAGATCTGTTGTATGCACGTTACAACTTACAAGATCTCACCTCGTTACCGAAGTCGACGGCGCGCGCCTCGGCGTTGTAGGACGCGGCGGCGGCATCGCGGAAGGACGGCAGGAGACAGGAGCGCCCACGCCGCGTCGAGCCACGCGCCGCACGCGAACGCGACGGCCGGCCCACCGCCCGACCGGTCCGCGAGCGCGCGCTCCGTGGCGCGGCGTGCGAACGCGGCGAGGTCGTCGCGGGAGTCGGCGCCGAGCGCGTCGAGGAGCTCCTGGAGCGTGCCGCCGCGGGCGCCGGCGGCCAGCAGCGCTAGCGCGGCGTAGACGGACACCGGCGAGAAGACGAGGTTGGCGGCGGCATTGGCGGCGGCGGTGCTAGGGTCGCCCGGCGGCTCCCCCGCGACGACGACGGGCGGCGCTTGTAGTTGTAGTTGCCTGGTGAAGCAGAGCGCGAGCGCCGTTAGGCCGGCGGCGCTGGACCTGCGCACGGTCGACTTTCCTGATCTCCGTCGCTTTCGCGTCATGGCTAAGTTGATGAATACTTGATTGGCGATGTTCTTTTTGTGTGTGTCAGGATCGAGTCGCAGTCGGAGCTCGGGATCAAAAAAAATATGGAACTTTTGTCTAGTTCCCATACAAATCCAATATCAGCGATTAATATACCATAAAACTCGTATTTCGTTCCAATTTCCTTGCCTCGGTGAAAAATCCTTGCCTCGGTAAAAACGCTGATGCCGTCAAGTCGATGCACGGCACGTGGACACGCACCAAGAATGCTCCCGGCTCGGCTCCAGATCAACATCAGCTCGGATTGGCTGTTAAGCGAAGAGAGACGGTCGGCTCGCCTTCCAGAAAAAGCGCTGTACTGGTTACCGGTACTGGTGGCGCATACAGTCGTCGACGGAATATCGGCATCGGCAACGGCAACGCCTATGGCGTTGTGGACGGAACGGGACGGGGCGGCCGCCGGCCCCGGCGAGATGACCAGCGTCCGTGAATGTGTGCAAAGAACAATGTTAGGGATTATCTATGGTTGGGCTTTCATCTTCTCCGCATAGTCACCCGCATAGCAATGAGTGCTTAATATTACTGAGGAGTGCTTAGGAAAAATAAGGGGATTCTGTTCATTCATCTCCTGCCTTTCTCTCTCACCGGCTGGGATTATACTACCTACGCCTCCCACTTAGAGCCAACGAACTTGTTGTTGGGCCGACGTGCACGGGCCGGCTTGGTCTGCTCTCCTGGAGGCCCGCTTGGGATCCTTCCTGGTGCCTCGCCATCTTCAGGGGAACCATTCAGAGAAGCAGAGGTAGCGGTGCTGACGATCCCGCCTCCTTTGAAGCCGGCATGACCCTAGGCCAGTGCTCTTGGAAAACACTGCTTCAAGCATTCAAGTGTCTCCCAGGTGGCCAGTGACGGTGGCATTTGGGACCACTGTATGAGTACCTCCTCCACTGGTGAATCTCCCGTAGTCCAGCGGTGATCAAGAATTTGTTCGGGCACTTGAAACTGGGCAAGATCATCTGGCAGAACATCAGTCACCGGCAACTTACCATGAGAAGCCTTCAGCTGTGATACATGAAATACGGGGTGTATGGATGAAGAAGAAGGAAGAGCCAGCTTATAAGCCGCTGCACCGAGACGCTCTAGGATCTTGTAAGGGTCAAAGAGCCAAAATGAAAGCTTCTGATTAGCACGGCGTGCCAGTGAAAACTGCACGTAAGGCTGGAGCTTCAAGAAGACCCAATCACCAAGAGAAAAGTGTTCATAACGATGTTTATCTGCCTGGCGCTTCATTCAGTTCTGAGCCCGGCTGAGATGCTGCAAAAGTGACCGCCTCCAATAAGATTTGTGTACTAGTGTACTTGAATATGTTTACAGAATGTCTCATACTAACACATAAAAATTTCTCAATAATTACTCAAAACAAACATACTAGTTCATCTTACTTTCTCTTAAGAAAAATATGAGACTAAAGAAACATTGTTACTGCATACCGCGCAGACTAGCTTCACGACTGCGTTATTTAATTAATGAACTTTACTAGAGACTGAGCGCACAGTGGGAAAAAAACCGCCCGCACGCCTTCTCCGCCCGGCTGCCCCTGACTACTATTCATCTTCTCCGCCCGAACTGTCTTCTTCTCCCTCCTCGGCACCTCCTCCCCAGCCGCCCCTCGCCTTGCGAGTGCCCATGCATCCAGATCCACCATGCCCCCGCCTCAAGCACCTCCCACCGCCCTGCCGACGGCGGTAGGGTCTCACCGGAGCTCCGTGGCCGTGGAGTTCCGATGAGACCATACCGCCGCCGGCGACCTCCTTCTTCCCCTCCCCCCTCCCTTCCGCCCCCTCCTGCATGCAGCCAAGGCGAACTCCGGCGAGGTCCGCCGAATTCCGACCATGGCGCCCCCGCCCCGACCTGGCCCGGCCGCCCCTACCACCACCAGCTCCCCTAAACCGCTCATCGACCCTCCCCACCGCCTGGCCTACCTGCCTCCTCCGGCTTGCCATTCTATACCTGTCGGAGTTGTTTCTTCTCCCTCTCCAGTGACCTCCTCGCCGGAACCCTAACCACCACCGGAGCTGAGGAAGAGAGAGGCGCGGCGTCGCGGGCACGGCCTCCGGTGGTGTGGACGCAGGCGGCATGGCCTCCGGGCGTGGCGCGGGAGAAGTAGCAGCGTGCAGGCGTAGGCACGGGTGAAATCGACGGCCAGGGAAAGCAGTAGCAAAGGATTGGGCGACGAATGAGGTATGCGTGCCGAGTCCCCAAATCATGTGTGCTCGGAATCAAGCATTTGGGTTAATTATTTCTCCGTCTCTCCAAAAAACTGCCGACCACACTGAACTACTCCTTTTTTTATATAGGGCAGCAGCAGTGTATCACCAGTCGGTCAACACAGCTCGCTAGCTCTCCGCCGGCTCTGCTGGTCTTCTCAAGAGGAAAACAGGTACTACATCGAACATCAGCAAGGCTTAATGTGCATGATTAAGCCCTGGTCAAGCCAATCTTGCTCCGCGCATCGTCCTGTACCTTTTTCTAATCTCAAGAACACAGAGTCATCTTCTTTTTTTTAACTCGGTCAAGGCACAATAGACCATGCGCGAGCCCACGCACGCATGCATGGCCCTGACCATGTCCATTCCATCATGATCCTTTCCTTTTTCGTAATCACCAACAATCATCATCAATCATATGTATGCACCATGCGCCACCATGGTGACCGGCAAACCTGTCTTGCTGCAGCTCACTTATTTCCTAATAACTGTGGTTCCAATGAGTTTCGTTCTTGGCAAACCTGTCTTGCTGCAGCTCACTTATTTCTTGTGCTCTTTGGCCTGACCAATTTGTATCGCTTGTGACGACTCTGCGTCAACTGGGCATATCGACAAGTTTTTAGATGGTGACCGGCAACCGAAAGGCCAAGGCTGGTAGGAGGAATGAAGACGCTCTACTACAGTACTCAAACCAACCAAATCATAGAAGAGATCGTGGTGCTTGTGCAAAAACTAGCGTTTGCACTCTTGGAACAGCACAATGAATGGTGCCGATCTTAGAGTCAGAGCTGGCAGTTCCACACATATTTACTTGCATTTTTCAGCTTCCATGTTCAGCGTTACTATTTTAGTTTCTACACGATTGTCATCTAGGGGGCTTTGGCTATAACTATGTTCTGATTCTAACAAGGCGTTGCTTGCTAACTGTTATTGTTCAAAATAAATGGGTGGATATCCTGGTAGTGCCTTGTAGCTGATCCCTTGTTTCTTCTTAATGATCTGTGATGCAATATTTTGCCTAGTTTATAAAGTTGACGCAGAGTATATACAAGGATGCGCTGCATGCAAACGCCGGTTTGATTTGCTTGTTCTAATGAGTTCGGTGGCAAACCTGTCACGTTGCAGCTCAATTATTTTCTTGTACTGTTTGGCCTCACCAATCTGCATTGCTTGTGACGACTCTGCGTGAACTGACCACGCCCACAAATGTGCTGCAGTGGTTTTTCCTTTAGCCCGTGAATGACTGGCCAGTTGCAGAGTACGCAGGCAAAGTATTGCACTACTTTGAAAAAGGTGCCTCTCTGCCTTTAGCCATGGAGGAGCATCTGAACACAACGACGGAAGTCTATACGGGTACTTTACCGGAACACACCGGGACGTTTCTCCTGGCCCCGGCCATGTGCGTCCACCGTCCTCTCTCGCACTCACAGCACTGATCTCTTGCGCCGTTGGGCAGCTGTGGCTCCCCTGCTGCTTCGCCTGGGCGATGGACAACTCAACGATGTGGACGACGACGCGGCGAGCCGGCGACACTGGCCCATCTGTCCGAGACTGAGAGTGAGCGGCACCGACACGGCCAAGGCCAACCCGCGTCGCTTCGCTAGCGGAAATAAAATCTTTGTCCATGCATGTGCCCTTCCGTGCTCTCTCACAAGTCACACCAAAGCACCCCACACAACGTAGCTAGCATTTCTTCAGGGAGAGCCAGAGCTCTCTGAGAATCGAGATGGCCGAAGTGATGGCGAATGCCGCCACGAGCTTGTTGGGCTCCGTCATCGGCAAGCTGGGCGCCATGCTCACCGAGAAGTACCAGCTCGCCAAAAAAGTCGAGAGCGGGATCTGCTTCCTGCGAGACGAGCTGAGCACCATGGATGCCGTTCTGCGGATGCTCTCGGAGAAGGACGACGACCAGATCGATCCACGTGCCAAGGACTGGAGGAGCAAGGTACGTGAGCTGTCCTATGACATCGAGGACTGCATCGACCGTTTCATGCTCAACCACAGCCATGGAGGTTCCAAGGCCAACTTTGTGCGCAAGGCCATGCAAAAGGTGAAGACGCTGTTCGAGGACGGAGGAATAGCAGAGGAGATCCGAGAACTCAAGAGCCTTGTGAGCGAGCAGAGCGATCGGGGCAAACGCTACTACGACATCAATCAGTGTCTCCTTACCTCTTCGTCTCAGCCCGTGCTCTTGGATCCTCGAGCACCTGCACTCTTTCAGGAGGCCAGGGATCTTATTGGAATTGATGCTCCTCGTGAGGAGATCATCAGCTTATTGAGATGTGAAGACAAGGAGCACAAGGTGGTGTCCATCTATGGGATAGGTGGACAGGGGAAGACCACTCTCGCCATGGAGGTGTACCACAAAATCACTGAAGCTGCTTTTGATAGCCGGGCTTTTGTGTCTGTATCACAAACTCCAGATATGAAGAAACTTCTTAGAGATATATTGTCTCAAATAAGCAAGAGCCATTTTGACCAGTCACAGATGTTAGAGACAGTTGAGCAGCTCATCCGCACAGTGAAAGAATGCTTAAAGGACAAGAGGTAATCAATATTATTTCTTTTTCTAATAGTTAACCAGTTCATCTAGCTAGAATAATGTCGTGCAATATTGGTTCATCACATGAGCTCACCTAATTATTACGCCATTTATGAAATTTTCTGGGAATTTTAAAAAATGATACATTTTTTCCTGGCCTAATGAACTTTTGACAGCATAAAACTACCTCAGATACTTCAATGGCTCAGTATATCTATCAAATGTCATCATTAAAGATGTTACAACAATGAACAAACTCAATTCAACTGTGCATCATTTTGGTAAAAATTTTACTTTATACCATCTAATCCATATTCAATAAAATTACTCCTTGGAAAATATGATTAGAATTCTAAATATCCATAAAAATCTCATTTTGGAACTCAGTTTTTGAACTGAATGCTTCATGTCTTTTGAGTGGGTCGTGTTCTAACGCGGCCCTAACTATTTTGGAAGTTGTAACATATTTTTTAAATATTAGGAGTTTATAGTCTGTATTTCTCATGTGTAATACAGACATACAGTATAATATTTACTGGTAGAAAAGTGTGCCAAGACGATCCATCTTCTTGTTACATTTCTCCGATTTCTTTAATTTCACCAGAATATGCTCAAATTCATGGTGACTTTACATAATAACATGATTCCGTAACTAATGCATGCAGGTACTTCATCTTGATTGATGATATCTGGAGTGTATCAGCATGGGAGCTTGTACGATCTGCCTTACCTGTCAATGACAATGGAAGCAGAATTATTACTACTACACGCATTAAAGCAATAGCCAACTCATGTTGCACTGGTATTGCTGCACAAATGTATGAAGCAATGCCACTTAGTGATGACGACTCTCAAAGATTATTCTTTAAAAGACTATTTTGCTCCAGCGAAGATTGCCCCCAAGATTTGAGGAAAGTATCCAGTGATATTTTGAGGAAATGTGGTGGCTTGCCATTAGCCATAATCAGTATAGCTGGTTTATTAGCAAATAGAACCCAAACGGTGGAAGTCTGGGTCAACGTATCTAGGTCCATTGCTGCTGCAGTTGACAAAGATGATAAAATGAAAAGAATTTTGTTGCTTAGTTACTTTGACCTTCCTCACCATCTAAAGAGCTGTTTGCTATATCTGAGTGTATTTCCAGAGGACTATTTGATTGATTGCCAACAGTTGATATTGTTATGGGTAGCCGAAGGACTGATTCCTGGACAAGACAGAGAAAGTATGGAGCAGCTAGGGAGAAGTTACTTGAATGAACTGATCAATAGAAGCTTGGTCCAGCCAACCAATGTTGAGGTAGATAGCACAACAGTGAAACAGTGCAGACTTCATGATGTCATACTTGAGTTCATTGTATCAAAGGCCGTGGAGGACAACTTTGTTACTATATGGAATGGTAATGGTTTTTCTAAAAATTTTTCTTCAAACAAGGTTCGGCGTCTATCCATCCAGAAAGACATTTCTTGCCGAGCAGAAGAGATTGCCAAGACAATAAAAATTGGAGCTCATATCCGATCCATCAATATATTTGGCTCAAATTCAGTTCTGGTTAATAAGCACGCCACAGAGTTCTTAAACAGCCAAGTCTTGCGAGTGCTGAATATAGAAGGTCTGGTTGGTGAATGCCCTCTTGGACATGTCAAAAGTTTAGGTCAATTGAAGTACTTGAGGATACACAATTACAGTTTGGTCGGCAAGCTTCCACGAGATATAGAAAAGCTGCAACATTTGGAGACACTAGATGTGAGATGGCAACGTCTTGAAAACCTACCAGCAAGTATTATCCAGTTGCAGAAGCTAGTGCGTCTTCATGTCCCCCGGTCGGTGCGCCTACCCGATGGAATCAGAAATCTGCAGGCGTTGGAAGAGCTATCAAGGATCGATTTGGGTATTCAATCTGTAAAGTGTATCCAAGGACTCAGTGATCTGACCAATCTGAGAGTACTTGAAATTGATTGGCCGTACTTTACTGAATTTCGTGATATGGAGGGCGACAAGAAAGCATTTATCTCAATGCTCTCCAAGCTGTTCACGTGCCTACGAGAACTGCGCGTGTGGGGGAGTGATGCTGATGCCACACTTCCATTCATGTCTTCGTTTGTCCCTACTTCACCACCACTTCGAAAGCTTGTTCTTAATACACGTGTCTTAAATTGCATGGGCCCTCAAATCAGCTCACTAGTCAACCTAACCCGCCTCCGCATTTTTGTCCGTGGTAAAGCAGGCAAGGAAGGAATAAATATTCTAGCAAGTTTACCCATGCTGCTCTCTCTTTCTGTTGGCTTATTCAAGGACCAAGATGGAGATTCAGGCATCGTCTACCCAAGGAACGCAATCAGCCCACAAGGATTTCAGCGTTTGCTCAAGTTTCATTTCCGCTGTTATTCGCGTGACGCGACATTGGTGTTTGAGCCGGGAGCCATGCCAAAGCTCGAAAGGCTCAAACTGCAGCTAATGGCAAGGTGCCAGTTCAAGTGGGAAGGTGGCCTGGTCCTTGGTCTGCAGAATTTGGCAGGCCTCAAACGTGTCGACGTCGATGTTGACTGCTCTGCTGCTGTTGTTGATGAGGTGGAGGCTTTGGAGAATGACATCAGGGACGCAGCAGGCGTCCATCCCAATAGTCCCATGCTCCAGGTAAGAAGACTTGATCAAGATATGGGTTGGCTCGCTTCGGTTGCGGCCGTTGCTCTGCAGAATTTCTGATTTACTGTACATATACTTGAAACAACCACAGCTGCGGCCGCAGAAATCTACAGTTGTGATTTACTCTATATTTAGTCCCATGGCTCAGGGGTGCAGCAGGCGTCCATCTGACCATCCCATCCCATACTAGAATCCCGATGACCAAGTGAATGCTATTTCGAGTTGTTATCCACTTATCCTCATGCACTGCACTGCACCTCTGATTGTACTTATCTCAGTTCGTCAGGGGTACTGTCAACTGTGGCTTTTAGTTCTAATAATGCTTAGACGTTTGCAAGCATTTATCTTGTGTTTACTTGGTTTCGTTTTAGAAAAGTCTGTTTTTTTCTTTTATGTGTTGAGATTATTCTTCGCATGGGTCATTATAGCATTTCTTTCTCATGGTAGCTCGCTAGTTGCTTTAAACTAGTAAAGCAAAATGCATCAGTGACCCTCAATTTGTCCCGCCTTGTATATGGTCTCTTAATATATATAGAAAAACTTGCAAACAATGGCTTTGACCTTGATATGTGGGCCTTAAAGATATCTAGTCTAGATCTGAATAGTGTCACCTGAGAAATCTATGTACCATTGGTGGCCATTCGCTGTGAAATAAAGTCACTAGGGTCCGTGCTCATAGGTGTTACCGAACATTATATTTGGATCAAAGAGCCTTTTTTTCAGGCATGCATTGTTTACAGAGAGGCAAAATGGTGGTCTCGTGAGAGAGCCACCAGACCGAAATTTTCACTTTGTATGAGCGGCCGTGGATCTTAAACAACGGTACCGGTTTGTTTGATTCATTGGAATTTTAGTACAGAGGCCCATCTAGACAAGAAAAATGTACGCAAAAAATGTCAGCATTCAAGATGCTTCATTGGCTAAATCTATTGGTTCTGCAGCAGGGAGGGTGAATATCGCGCCAACACAAGGCAAAGAGCCGATCGTAGGAAAGGACCGAGCGCCAACTGAAGCTGTTAAGCCCAACCCAAAGCACGTAGGTGGTGACTGGGCCTAAAGCTTGGGCCGGGAAATAGAGGTGTTTTAAGCGTGAGGTGTAAATAGTTTCAGAGAGAAGGGAGGTGTATAGAGGACTGAGGAAAACCATATTAGGAGGACCTAGGCTAGATAACATGTAGAGTTGTCTGGTGGCCAGCGGCCATAAGGAAACGGGCTTGTAATCAGATATTGATTTTGTCTAATACCCATACTACCATATATAGCCAGATCTTAGAATGACTTTCATTGTCCTATTCATGGGCACCACACATCCGCACGATCAACATCCCACGAGTCTTCATCGCTCTTAACTTTAGTTACAAAATCAACATCCTATTCGGGACAGTAGCGGCAATGCGCAGCGAGCCCACCTGGGAAATGCGCCGCCTAGCTTTTGATGTTGGGCAGAATTAATGCCCTGTCAGGCGGTATGCCTGCCACCATCGCGAACTTTACAAGGCTTCAGGTTCTTGATCTCAGCTTTAACCAGTTTTCTGGTCCCATCCCAGCAGAGCTACAAGGCCTGTTCAATAATACACCATTGTTAACTTATCTGAACCTCGGCAATAACAGCCTGTCAGGAGTGATACCAGATTGCATCAGCTCCTTGCCCACACTTGAGATCCTTGTCCTGCGATTCAACAATCTTACCGGGCCGGTGCCGCTAGCCATCTTCAACATGTCCACCTTGAGCGTTATCGCTGTATCCTCGAACCACTTGACTGGGCCTTTCCCGGGCAATGGAAGTTTCAGCCTCCCAGCTTTGCAATACATTGAGCTCTCTGATAATAGTTTCAGTGGTACCATTCCACAGGGGCTCTCGGCTTGTTGGCACCGTGCCGCTAGCCATCTTCAACATGTCCACCTTGAGCGTTATCGCTGTATCCTCGAACCACTTGACTGGGCCTTTCCCAGGAAATGGAAGTTTCAGCCTCCCAGCTTTGCAATACATTGAGCTCTCTGATAATAGTTTCAGTGGTACCATTCCACAGGGGCTCTCGGCTTGTTGGCACCTCATAGAGCTTTCTCTACCCAAAAATTCATTCGAGGGTGTTGTGCCGGCATGGCTAGGAAAACTGACCAATCTCCAGTTCATTAACCTGGGTTGGAATGACCTCACTGGTCCGATCCCTGCTCAATTCCGCAGTCTCACTGGGCTAAATGTGATGGAAATTGCCTTCTGCAACCTGACACGAATCCTTCCCATAGAACTTGGACGGCTAGGCCAACTCTTTGAGTTGTATCTCTCATGCAATCACCTAACAGGAATTGTTCCTGCTTTTCTTGGAAACCTTTCTCAATTAGTATCACTGTATTTGGATGGAAACCAGTTGTCTGGATCAGTACCGGCAGCAATTGGCAACCTGAACTTGTTAAGGACACTTAATATTGGGGGGGGGGGGGGGGAATAGGAGGAATCCCCGCCGCCGCCGCCTGAGGCGTGGCGCCCCCTCCCCTGCGCCGGTGCCCACCTGGGCCCGCCGCCAAGCCTCTCCTCCCCCGCCGATGCCCACCACAACCAGCTCCTCGCCGCGGATGCCGAAGACGCTGCATCCACCGCCGCCGCCGCCGCCCCCTCCTCCTGACGCGCGCCCGCATCCTCCACCCGTCGCCGCTACCATCGCTTCTCCTCCCACCTCTGAGCTGCGAGTTTACTCGCGTCGGAGGTCGAGGGGAGCCATGGCCCTCCCCGAGCTCCCCCACTCCTCCAGCCCCGGCGCCGCCGCCGCCCCTCACACCTCTCAGATCGCGAGCCTAGGTGCAAATCCCGTCAAACTAAGCACCGATCCGTGCTCCCCGCTGCCTGATCTACCTTCCCATGGCAGTTTTGAGGTCGATCCACACCACCACGAGCCAACGACTGAAGAAGAAGAAGAAGAGGTGGAGCTCGTCGACTGGGATGACGACGACGCCGCCTTCGAAGCTGCCTCTCCCACCGCCTCTGACTCCCCAGGCGAAGCGACGCTGGCTGGGCTGGGAGCTGGGTGCATTGCGCCCCCGTCCGAGGCATCTCCGACATCTCCGGCTCCAACTTCCGGTGGATCCTCCACTGCGACCCCTGCCGAGACCTCAACTGCCCCGTCACATACTCCGGTGCTTGTCCATGGGCATGCCGAGGCGTCGGCCCGCCTCAAATCCATCGTGGTACGGCCTGCTGCGCCCCCTCCAGCTGGGAAGCAGGGGTTGCAGGGGGTGGAGCAGAAGATGGGTGTGCCATCGGGCATAAAGACGATGCAGAGTTCACCTGCTTCGCTAGAATGGCGAAGCGCAAAGACTGGACGCCGTCGACGGCGAGATGCCTCTCCGCGTTGGGACGCCACCGCCCCAATGCCGAAGCCCAGGCACGCACTGGATGCAGGTCGTGAGGCCTTCCTTAAGCGATTCGCCGGTCGCTGCTTTAGGTGCCTCGCCTTCGACCACCTTGTTGCAAACTGCCGGGATCCCGTGCGATGCTTCACGTGCAACGGTGTTGGGCACTTCTCCCGCTCCTGTCCTGCCGGCCGGCCGCGCGCGATCTCTTCCAAACTACGCGCGAGGCTAACGTTCCCTCCAGAGAGCATCTACAGCCGCATTTCATTCCCTCCATTGCATCGCGACTGCTCCGCCGACATCACCGCCAAGCCTGCAATGGAGTACGCCCCTCGACGTGCCCATCTGGGGGCAAGTCGGGTGGACTTCCTTAAGCGACTCGCTGGTCGCTGCTTCAGGTGCCTCGCCTTCGACCATCAGGTTGCAGACTGTCGCGATCTCGTGCGCTGCTTCAAGTGCATGGGTGTCGGGCACTTCTCCCGCTCCTGCCCTACACGTCGGCCGCGTGCCATCTCCTTCAAGCCCCGCGCCCATCGCGACTGTTCTGCCGACATCACCGCCAAGCCTGCAATGGATTGCCGCCGGGCGCTTCTTGATGGCCATGAGGACCAGGCCATGGAACGCGGCCGCGCCCAATGCCGCTCGCCTGTGAGGCGCGCCCGTGGGAGGGACTACATCCCCCATGCCTCAGAGGACTGGGAGCGCCGCCGTTCACACTCCCCAGTCCACAGGGAAAGGGCCTCGGAGCGTCGGCGCTCGCGCTCCCCGGCTGCCCGAGCCTGGGAAAGATGTCCGCGCTTCGCTCCGTCGGTAAGTCGTGACCCACTGCTTGACTACTTCAGGGACTCGGATGGCGGCAGGACGACCCTGTCTCAGGAGGACGACCCGATGGTCTACGAGCATGGCTGCACCAGGCTGTCCGGCGCTTCACTGTGCTATTCCCTGGACGATAATGCTGGCAACGGGCCGGGCTCTCCAGAGTCTAGACCCATCAACAAGCTCTCCTCGGTCGAACCCCTACTGCCCGAGGAGGTGGTCTCCGGGTCAGCGCCTCAGCTATCCAACATCGACGCAGACACCGGGGATGTCTCGGATGTTGTCCGGGACGCCACAGACCAGCACACTTCTGATGAGGAGTATGCAGAGGGGCCTGATGATGGTGCTGCCTTCTGTGCGAGGATGTTCAAACCCGCCCCGGCTCCGATCCTACAGAGGCCGGACTCGCCTCCCCCGCCCCCTCCGACCAGCAGCAGAGGCCGCACCAGAGGGCGCAAGCGGGTGATGGTCGCCACGCGCTCCAGCACGCGCCTTGCTGCCCATCCATCTACGGTGCCAGTGGCCCAACGTGCTCAGAAGAAGCTCATGCGTGAGCTGGAGTTCATCAACACCCCTTCCAAGGCACCAGATGATGCTATCACAGACTACATTGATAAGTTTGGGCAGGAACTCCCAGTGCAAGCGATCATGTCCATCAGGGCAGCTACCCGGCTGGACAACAAGGAGCTCTCCAAGGTGCTGGCAGCAATGGCGGCAGAATCAGGAGCAGTGGAGATGGAGGTCTCTTGATGTGCAAGCAGCTGATCCAGAAGAAGACGCAGATTCCAATGTATCTTAGTTGGTCAGCATCAGCCGGTCTTCTACAGGTCGAGAGGTTAGTGTTGAGCTGGTGTGTTCCCAGATTGTTCAGAGATGAATGCTCCTTGTGGACTAGTGCTGGACGACGGGTCTTGAGACCCCTAGCAGTTGCAAATAATTTAGTGAGTAATTAGCTTTTGTACTCCTAACCCCCGGTAGCGGTCTGCTACAGGGGGTGCGCTCCTCGCGCATTATGTTGTGAACTATGTTCCTCTTATTAATACAACGCCGGGTAACCGGATCTTTCAAAAAAAAAAATAATATTGGGGGAAACTGTCTACAGGGTGATCTCAGTTTTCTTTCTATTATTTCCAACTGTAGAATGCTCTTGGACTTCGAAATCTATTGGAATTATTTCACTGGAAGCATCCCAGCCTATGTGGGCAACCTATCAAGTCAGCTCCAAATATTTCTTGCTAATGACAACAAGTTAACTGGTGAAATTCCAGCTGCCATTTCAAACTTAATTGCTCTCACTGTGCTAGATCTTTCGTCAAACCAATTTCATAGTGCAATTTTAGGACCACTGATGATGCTAGAGAATCTCGAGTGGCTTAAACTCAGTAGAAATAGCATGTCTGGCTCCATCCCTTCAAACATTGCAATGCTAAAGAATGTGGCCAGGTTATTCCTTCCAAGCAACCAATTCTCTGGCGCCATACCCAAGGGCATCGGCAACCTCAGAAACCTAGAATTCCTAGTGTTATCAAACAACCAATTAACTTCGACTGTACCACCGAGCTTGTTTCACCTTGATAGCCTCATCAGGCTAGACCTATCTCAAAACTTGTTGAGTGGTGTGTTACCGGTTGATCTACATGAAGCAAATTTATATGATGGATCTCTCTACCAACAACTACCAAGCCAAACTCTTGATAAGATCAGGAATCCAAGCAGGAATCTTGACTCTGAAAGGATCAAGATGCCCAAGAGGGAGGTGAATTGGGCTTTTCTAAAAATTAATTGCAAGAATTAAATCCTACAAGCCAAACTTCACCCCTAGTGCCTACTTGTGTTCCTTGTGATTCTACCGGTAAAAGTTTTGCACCCTAAGTTCCAATCCTAGTCTAGCATGGCAATTCTAGGAGAGTAAACCAAGCAATGAAAGTAATACGAGAAAGTAAATGCTTGAAAGTAAGAGCAAGGAACACGGCGATGTTTTCCCGAGGTATCGGAGAGTCGCCACTCCCCACTAGTCCTCATTGGAGCACCCGCGCAAGGGTGTAGCTCCCCCTTGATCCGTGCAAGGATCAAGTGCTCTCTACGGGCTGATTCTTCGACACTCCGTCGCGGTGAATCGCCCAAAACCGCTCACAAGATGAGTTGGGTCATCCACAAGCTCCGCCGAATGATCACCAAACTCCCAATCACCACCAAGCCGTCTAGGTGATGGCGATCACCAAGAGTAACAAGGTAGAACTCTCACTTGACCACGACGAGCCTAATGAGAAGATGGATGCACACTTGCTACTCTCTAGTCACTAGTGAGGGACTCTCAAACTTTGATTCTCAAATCACTACCCTCACTAGAGCTCTTGCACTCCCTTGCACTTCAAAAGTGTTTCTCAGCTGAACAAATGAGCAAGAAACCTCTAAAAGAGGTGGAGGAGATGATTTTATACACCCCACAGTCAAATCCAACCGTTACCTGCCAACTCAGCAAAATATGCGTTGACCGGACGCGCCGGTCAAACGTAACAGTTGAAAAACTGAAACACTTCGCTGAGTGACCGGACGCACCGATCAGAGATGACCGGACGTGTCCGGTCGTGCAGGGAGCTTACTGTACTTTGACCTGACACGCGACCGCGTCCGATCAATGATGACCGGACGCGTCCGATCGTCAAGGTACCTTACTGGAACGTGACCGGACGCGCCGATCACATCCCAGTCGCGTCCGATTAGGTGATTTCCCTTCTGTGACACGTGTTAGCCTAAACACCGCGTCCGGTCCTCGCAAGGACCGCGTCTGGTCAACAGCACTGAAACACGGTAACTATTTAGTACTGACCGGACGCGTCCGGTCAAGGCAGAGACCGTGTCCGGTCAAGGGAAAACAGCTCTAAAAACTCCGAAACACGACGCAATTTAAACCAAGTTGCTTCCAACTGAACTTTGAGCTATTCTTGAGCTACCTAGTGCTAAGTTTGACAAGTGTGCACCACACCTAAACAAAAGACTCACCTAGGTCAAGCTACTCGCTCACGCCCCCCTTTATAGTACGGCCAAACCAACTGAACTTTGAGCTATTCTTGAGCTACCTAGTGCTAAGTTTGTCAAGTGTGCACCACACCTAAATAAAAGACTCACCTAGGTCAAGCTACTCGCTCACGCCCCCCTTTATAGTACGGCCAAAGGAAAAAGCGAAGATCCTAATGACTATTCCGAATGTAACTCAACACCTTGACATCCGGAACTAACCGTCTTTAATCTTGACGTCAATCCTTTGAAAACCGAAACGATTTCCATCAAAGGGGCATGAATACCATAGTGCCCAAAGCAGTTATCAACCCCATGACCTAACTTACCAAAGTCTCTGCAAAACACACGTTAGTCATGGTAATAATGCGTTGTCATCAATTGCCGAAACCAACTCTCGGGGCCTAGATGCTTTCAATCTCCCCCTTTTTGGTGATTGATGACAACACTTAGATTCAGAAGATAAGAGTTGAGGTTTTCAAACATGCTTGGTTCACATAAGCAAAAAGCAATAAGCACAAAGGGTTAGGAATTGCTTATATGCCCCAAGCCAACAGGGTGTACTCATAAGATAAAACATGAAGCGTTAGTACACATAAAACATAGCTCATATGAAATCGGAGTAAGGCAGGGAAGCACAACCTTATGAGCTAGAACCAATTAAGTGACAGAATATATAATAGTGACAAGATAGACCACAAATGACTCAAAGTATCTCACGAGCACACATGTCACAAAATGCAAGTGCGAAAAGGTAAACATGATGCATGAATGTAGCACACAAAGAAAAATGAAAGACCTTCTATCTAACAAAACTCTCCCCCTAAATCTAGTCTCTCTCCCCCTTTGGCATCAAACGCCAAAAACTAATCTAAGGATCCGACGGGGGAACAGAAGGAGTCGTGTCGGGTGCCGAGGAGCGTGGAGTGATCACAAACTGTGAAGTGTCCTCCTCAGACTCTGAGCTGTCAGGCTGACCCTCTGAAGAAGCACGTGGCTGTGAAGCGGTCTGCGTCTATAGAACAGGAGCAGGTACTGACGAAGAAGTAGCAACAAGCGGAGCAATCTCTATCACCTGAGCCTGAAGCGAGCCAACAGCTGGAGGATCTGTCGAGGCAACGGACGATGGTACAGTCTCTGTGGTGCCAGTCCCTATCACAGGAGGAGCCACTGTCGCTGAAGCTGACAACCCTGAAGAAGTCATAAGAGTGGTGTGCGAGGGCGTCGGCTGACCAGTCAACTCGCTGTAGGAGGCACTCAAGTCAGCGAAAGGAGTGCCTGTCAGAAGGTGAGGGCGAGGCTGGTCTGAAGGAGTGAACCCCGTCTGAATAGGAGTGTAGCTCGGGGACTGGAAGGTCTGGGGAACCTGCTGCTGGGGAGAGGTGAACTGGAAGCTCGGCTGTCCCTGACTCTGAGGTCCGCTAGACTGTAGTGCTGGAGTCAGGACAGATGCAGGTGGAGGAACCCCAATTGTGACCAAGTGACGCAGGAGCTCAAGGTACTGCTGCTGGTTTGCTGCCTGTTGTCGCTGCATCTCAAACTGCTGTCGCTGGAGCTCAAGCTGCTGCCTCTGGAACTCATCCTGACGAGCCTATATCTGAGCAAATGCAGCTGCTGTGTCCTAAGCCTGACGCTGCATCTGTATCTCCTGCCTCTCCTGGGTCTAGGTCAGCCTCTCAAGTATAGCCACCATGGCTGGGTCTAAGCGGGAGGCTGAGCCTGAACCACCGGCCTCATGGTCGTGAGACCGAGGAGAGCGGTATTGAGGGATGGGCTGGTAGTCCTCTTGAGTGCTGTCAGTAGCATCATCCTCAACTGGATCAGCAGGCTGAGCATCTAAATATGCAAGCTCTGCCTCAGCGAGACCCTGAACGGTCTCATCCTGCTCAGCTGCTATCTCGGGAACCTCTGGTCTCTCCCGCTGTCCTGGCATAAGTGCCTGCTCTCTGGTAACAGAAGCCCACTTCTAACGAATGTCATACTCTAGAAAAGCAGTAGTGGTATCTGATATCTCAGCTCGAATCTTTGGAGGCAGCTCACATGCAGATCTGATAATGAAGCATATCCAATGTGCATAGGGCAGCTGACGGTGACCCTCGAATCCCTCTACCAAGGTATCCTCCATCTCACACAACATAAGATCCCAGATGTCGAACGGTGTCTGTGAGATGAGGTGATGCACCACCCATAGCTGCATACGGGTCAATCCCTCTCTATACCCCAGCCTCGGAAGAAGTGTGCATCTGACAATAGCATCCAAGACTCTAGCGAGGGGTGTCAAGCTAACAGGTGTACGTCTGGACCCCTCGCTAAAAGGCTCACGAAAGCAGGGTCGGATCATATCAGTAGGAGGCACTGTACCACCGTGAGGGCGTCTCGGTGGAGCAGTCTGACCAAAGCACAGCTGGTGTATCTTCGTATCTGAAGCAGGGAGTCTGAGAATCTCCCGTACCCTAGTGCTGTAGAGTCTGTGGTCACGGCCTCGGAATGCAAAGTGGATGAACTCATGTGCCGGGTCAATCCAAAGAGAAGAGTAGAACTCCCTAACCAAAGTGCCGCAGTAGGTTCCCGTCCGTCCCAGAAAATCTGACAAGCCTGGAAGAAACGACAAGTGCGGACGGAGCTGCTCACCAACCACCTCAACTAGAGCCTCAAGTCGACAGACTCTCTGAGGTCTGAAAGCTATCCCGCTGTCAATGTAAGCTCTATAGAAGTCCTCGTGCAGAGGTGTGTAGAAGCCCTCTGACGCTCGGGGGTCCTGTTGAGGTGGGAACCACCGACCAACCTCAACAAACCTCAGGGCCTGCACCTGGCGTGTTGTAGCTCCCCTCAAGTCAAAGTGCTTGACTGGGGGGGTGTCCTCGAGCCCTGGGAGGTGGATGTCCTCCACGACGCTGGCCCTCTGGCCTAGGAGTCACCTGAGCTCACGTACGTCCTGAGCGACGACGCGGTGGAGTCTGAACTGTCTGCTCCTCTGTCTCCTCTGGATCCTCTGTGGGCGGATCAACATGCATATCCTCTGTCCCCTCGGTGGCCTCAGTACTGAGCTGTCGATCTTCTGGATGAAAGCGACGCTCGCCAATATGAATCCCACTACTCTTGCCACTCCTCTCTGCCATCTTAGCTGCATCAGCAACTACCTGAGCAATCTCTGCATCTGTAAGTGTTCTCTTCTTCTTCTTGGCGATGGTCTTCTTGCGCTTGCCACGTGCAACCTCTGTCAGTCTGGGAGGACTCTCGTCCCCGTCACTAGGTCCACCCCCAGCATTCTTGCATCGAACCATGCGGACCAACTGCTGAGAAACTCTAAAAGATGGTGAACTGACACTCAAGAGGCTTGGCCTCAATCCGTATCCGCAGGCTTGGCCTCGGATTCAAATCTGATCAACTGCCACCCAACACACCGATAGGACTCACTCCGATCGGTGAGAACCTGGTGAAGGGATGAGATGACCTTGACCCCGAGAGTTCCCTGAAAGAGCCGGATGAGCGCTTCGCGGACGGAGAACAACCGAAGGTGAGGGTTAGGGTTAGGGCAAACGAGGAACTTGCGGGGAGAGCTTCGGTGGTGGCACGCGATGGGAAAGATATGACGGTGCTCAGTAGTGGCTTGGCAGCGCGAGTGCCTGAGGGAGCTGTGGCGGCGGCGCGGCGTAGGGCAACGGCGGCGCACGGCACGGTGGTGGCGTGGGCGAGGGCGGCGCGCATGACTGTGAGGGCGTGGGCGAGGCACGACAGTTAGGCGCGGTGATGGAGAACGGGGCACGGCGCGGCGGAGGAGGAGGTGCAGTGCGGCGGCACGGTGAGTCGGTGAGACGGCAAGCTAGGGCACGGGAGCGGCGTATGGCGGATTGGATGAAAAACAGATCGAGAACGAAAGGTTATATGAGGGCTCAGATCTGCTCGCGACGCACTGACCGGACGCGGTGGTCGCTTGACTGGACGCGGTGGGGCAGCGTTCGGTCATAGTCCAGTAAGCTCTTGGAGCGACTGGACGTGTCCGGTTAGGGCTGACCGGACGCGGACAGAGTCCGGTCGGAGGTCATCCAGGAACTCATCGCGCATGACCGGACGCGGTGGTGGGGTCCGGGACCGGACACGGTGGTCAACAACGACGCGTCCGGTCGAGCGTCCGGTCACAGGTCCAAGAGAAAGTCTTCAGGATGACCGGGCACGCTGGTGGTCGCCGGGACCGGACGCAGTGGTGAATTAGCACCGTGTCCGGTTCAGTGTCCGGTCCAGCGTCCGGTCACAGTTTAACGCCTTTCTTCAATCTGATCTTCGACGCGACTTCTCCCAATCAAGTTTCAATTCAAAGAGACTCAAATAAACACCAATTGGAACCTGATATGAGTGACCTCACTCAAACCCTCAAGTTTTTCAAAATATTTTGCCTTAGGCTAGTATTGTTTTTTTAGGAAAATAAGCAATAAACACCCGAGGAGCAATGTATGGCTATGCAATAGAGTTTATGAACCCTTGGGAGCGTCAAATGCTCTCTCTATCTATGGACGAACACAGAGGTTGCTCAAAGCCAAATCGAAAAGAAACGACAAAGCAACAACCATGCATATGCAATGCAAAACAAGTAAGAAAAAACTAGGTTGCTTGTCAAGTTTGATCCACGGTTAGGCTTCTTCACTCCTCCAAAGGAGGGTTATCGTAACCGTGTTAGACAAGTCCTAGATGCATTGCGGAGAATTAAACATGACATATGATACAATGCAATGTTAGGGACAACACAAGCTCATTTTTTAAAGTTACTAGAGTCAAGCACATTAAGTTCACTTCTCAACCTACAAAAGGTAGCCTCATCCAAAGGTTTAGTGAAGATATCCGCTAATTGATTTTCACTGCTTACACCTTCTAGTGATATATCATTTTTAGCAACATGATCTCTTAGAAAGTGGTGGCGGATATCAATGTGCTTGGTGTGTGAGTGTTGTACCGGATTATTAGCAATTTTAATGGCACTTTCATTGTCACATAAAAGTGGCACCTTTTCAAGAACAACTCCATAGTCTAGGAGGGTTTGTTTCATGTATAAGATTTGTGCACAACAAGCCACCGCGGCAATGTATTCCACCTCGGCAGTGGACAAAGCCACACTATTTTGCTTCTTAGATGACCAAGATACTAAAGACCTCCCAAGCAAATGGCACCCTTCGGATGTGCTTTTTCTATCAATTTTACAACCGGCATAATCCGAATAGGAATAGCCAACTAGTTGGAATCTAGCTCCTTTGGGATACCAAAGACCAATGCTTGGGGTGTGCTTAAGATATCTTAAAATTCTTTTTACGGCACTTAAGTGAGGTTCTTTAGGGCACGCTTGAAAGCGAGCACACATGCACACACTAGGCCTAGATGCGGTAAGGTACAATAAGCTACCAATCATAGAACGGTAGAGAGTTTGATCAACCGATTTACCTCCCTCATCTAGGTCGAGATGTCCATTAGATGGCATTGGGGTCTTGATTGGCTTACACTCTTCCATCTTGAATCTCTTGAGAAGATCCTTGGTATACTTTTCTTGAGAGATGAAAATCCCTTCTCTCATTTGCTTGACTTGAAAACCAAGGAAGAATGTGAGTTCACCAATCATAGACATCTCGAACTCCTTCGATATCAATTCACTAAATTCCTAGCAATAATCTTCATTTGTTGATCCGAAGATGATATCATCAACATAGACTTGACAAATGAAGATCTCCCCATTAAGCTTCTTGGTGAATAGTGTGGTGTCAACCTTCCCAATTGTGAAGCCCTTCTCAATGAGGAAGTCCCGGAGGCACTAATACCACGCTCTAGGGGCTTGCTTGAGCCCATATAGCGCCTTGGACAACCTATAAACATGATTAGGATATCTAGGGTCTTCAAACCCGGGAGGTTGATCAACATAGACTAGTTCATTTATGAAGCCATTTAAGAATGCAATTTTCACATCCATTTGATATAGTTTCATATCATGATGTGATGCATATGCAAGAAGGATACGAATGGCTTCAAGTCTTGCAACGGGTGCAAAAGTCTCTCCAAAATCAAGACCTTCAACTTGAGAGAACCCCTTTGCAACTAGTCTTGCCTTGTTCCTCACCACTATGCCTTAGTCATCTTGCTTGTTGCGGAACACCCACTTGGTTCCAATGACTCTTGCACCTTTTCGATGCTCTTCAAGAGTCCACACTTGATTGCGGGTGAAGTTGTTCAATTCTTCATGCATAGCATTCACCCAATCCGGATCTTGAAGAGCTTCTTCTACATTCTTAGGTTCAACACAAGAGACAAAAGAGTGATGTTCAACAAAAGAAGCAGTCTTTTGAGATCGAGTCATTACACCCTTTATAGGACTCCCTATGATGAGATCTTGTGGATGTGCTTGAAGTAGAGGCGAGTTTCTTCTATCAACCACTTGAGGAGAGGGTTGGGGAACATCAACATCTTGAGCTTGTGCCTCGGCTTGTTCATGAGAGACATGAGTATCTTCATTTTCAACTCTCTCATTCTTGTCATCATCTTGAGGCACATGTGATGAAGATGGTGGATCAACAATTTGTACATCGTCTTCATCATCTTTTGGCTTGATGTCTCCCACCGACATGTTCTTCATTGCCTCCCTCAATGGTTCATCACCTACATCATCACAATTCTCAATTGCTCCTTGGGAGCCGTTAGATTCATCAAATTCCACATCATATGTTTCTTCAACCAAACCGGTGGCATGGTTAAATACTCTATATGCTTTGGACTTTGATGAGTAACCAACAAGAAAACCAATATCACAACGTCTTTGAAACTTCCCTAGGTGTTGACGCTTCTTGGAGATGTAGCATTTGCAACCAAACACCCGAAAGAATGAGATGTCCAGCTTCTTCCCATTTAGCAACTCATAGGGGGTCTTGCCAAGAAACTTTTGTAGGAAGAGGCAATTTGAAGCATAGCATGCAGTGTTGATTGCCTCGGCCCACAATTTCTCCAGAGTGTTGTACTCATCTAACATTGTTTTTGCAAGGGTGATCAAAGTCTGGTTCTTTCTCTCAACTACACCATTTTGTTGAGGAGTGTAGGTTGATGAAACTTCATGCTTGATTCCAATCTCATCACAATAGGCTTCAATGTTTGTGTTGTCAAACTCTTTCCCATTGTCACTTCTAATCTTCTTTATCTTGACTTCAAATTTATTTTGAGCTCTCTTTGCAAACTTCTTGAAGCAATTGGCCACTTCGGATTTGTCATGAAGGAAGAAAGTCCAAGTGTATCTTGAGTAGTCATCCACTATCACAAGACAATAGAGATTTCCACCCAAGCTCTTGTAAGTTGTAGGACCAAACAAATCCATGTGTAGAAGTTCTAGCACTCTTGATGTTGACATGTAAGCTTTGGTTGGATGAGTGTTTGCAACTTATTTGCTGGCTTGACATGCACTACAAGGTTTGTCCTTTTCAAACTTTACATCCTTCAAGCCTCTCACTAATTCTTTCTTCAATAGCTTGTTGAGAGTGTTCATTCCAACATGAGCAAGCCTCCTATGCCAAAGCCACCCAAGTGAGGTCTTGGTGAACAAGCATGTCATCAAGTTTGCCTCTTCGGAGGTGAAGTCAACAAGTTAAAGATTGTTGTATCTAAAGCCTTTGAATATCATTTGCTTGTCATCTATCTTTGAAACTACCACTTCATTTGGTGTGAACAAGCATTGGTAGCCAAGGTCACAAAGTTGCCCAACGGATAGCAAGTTGAAACTCAATGAAGCAACATAGCGCACATTTGAGAGAGAGTGATCATTTGATATTGCAATCTTGCCTATAACCTTGACTTTGCTCTTTGAATTATCTCCAAATGTGATCTTCTCTTGACATACCCCATTCTCTTCAAGTGAGGTGAACATACGAGGATCACCGGTCATATGTTGAGTGCAACCACTATCAATAACCCAATGAGATCCACCGGTCTTGTAGTTCACCTACACACAAGAGATCAAGCTTTTTGTTTAGGGACCCAAACTTGAGAGGGACCCTTGACTTTCTCTACTAGTGACTTGGCAACCCATATTTTCTTAGGCCTATTCTTGTTTGGGGGACCCAAGAACATAACTTTCATCTTTCCACTTGAATCTTTTCTAAGCATGTAATGAGCATTGAAGGAAAAGGGTCTAGCATGCTTGGGCAAAGGTTGTGGTGGTGGAGTTTTGCACTCATGAGCAAAATGGCCTTCTTGTCCACACTCAACACATCTCTTTGGCTTGGACTTTGACTTGCTTTGTTGTTGTTGTTGAGCTTTAGCCTTCTTCTCTTGATTTGCCAAGTAACCAATGCCCCTCCTATCTATCTTCATGACGGTGTTCATGAGTAGCTCACTTTGCAAATATTGGCCTCTTGTGAACTTGCTTAGGCTGGTCTTGAGATGCTCTTTCTCTTGCTTGAGCTTTTTGTTCTCTTCAATAAGTGACTCATTTGAAGTTTGCTTCTCAAGAGCCATCAACCCTTTTAGCTTCTTGTTCTCATTTGTAAGCATCTCATTCTCACTCTTGATCTTGGCATAATCATCATAGTTGTTGGACTCAACCACACTCTTGCCTTTGCCACTAGAGCCTTGCTCAATGCTTTCAATGATGAAGTCATCACATGATGTAGCTATATCAATCTTAACAATTTGGTTAGTAGCATCATGTGTCTCAAGAGAAAGCTCATTAGCAACAATAAGACTATCATAATTGATTTTCAATGTAGTGTATTTGTCTTTTAGAGAGTTGTGCCTAGTGTTGAGCTCATCATGCTTCTTCTCAAGTTTATCATGTTGATCTCTAAGCTCTTTGTTAGACGTTTTGAGCTCCTTGAGAGTAGAAGACATAATTTCATTTTGATCTTTGAGCTCATCACTAGCCTTTTGTGCATTTTCAAGCTTAGATGAGAGTGATTCATTTTCATTTTGGAGCTCATCATTTTCATTTCTAGTTCTTCTTATGACTTTAGAGTATTTGCTCAACAATTTTATAAGTTCATCATAAGAAGGTGCATCATATTCATCATCACTATCGCTATCATCATCATCGCTATCATTGTTTTGTACCTTTCGTTCACCCTTGGCCATAAGGCATAGGTGAGTTGTGGACAATGATGGTGAAGGTGGCGATGAAGGTGGTGATGAAGACATCGGTGAAGATGATGATGGCCCAATCACAAATGCAGCAACCTTTTCTTTCTCATCATCGCTCTCATCACCGGAGGACTCACATGATGATTCAATGTCGGTGAGCCAATCACCAACAATGTAGGCTTTGCCTCCCTTCTTCTTCTTGTGGAACTCTTTCCTCTTGCCATTCTTCTTCTTGTATGGCTTGTTCTTCTTCTTCTCATCTTCTTCATCACTTGAGTCATTTTTCTTGCCCTTGTTCTTGTTCTTATACTTGTCTCTTGGAGGCCTAGGGCATTGATGAGCTAGGTGGCCAAGTTCTCCACAATTGTAGCAATCCATCTCGAATATTGGCTTCCTTTTGCTACTTGTGAAGAATTTCTTCTTCTTGCCATCGAACTTGATGCCACTCTTGTTGAGCTTCTTTAGCATCTTGGTGGTCTTCCTCATCATGAGTGCAAGTGATGCATCATCAATATCACTTTCACTTGAGCTTTCTTGCACCATCATGGCTTGGCCCTTCTTCTTCTTCTTGTCATGGCTAGCTTTGAAGGCCAAATCCTTCTTCTTGGAAGATGATGAGCCCGCTTTCGGAGTAATGTGCATGTACATCTCATGTGCATTGATCTTTCCCAATACTTGTGTCGGTGTTGCGGTGGAGAGATCACTTTGATGAAGCACGGTGACAATGTGACCATACTTCTCAACGGGAAGAACGCTCAAGATCCTCCTTGCAACATCTGATTGACTCATTTGGGTGAGACCAAGTGCATTGAGATCTTCTACAAGAACATTCAATCGAGTGTACATGTCATTAGCACTTTCTTTAGGAAGCATCTCAAAAAGAATTAATTTTCTTTAAAGCAATATGATAGCGTTCCTCACGCTCACTCTTAGTTCCCTCATGGAGAGCACAAAGGTTTTCCCACAATTCATGAGCGTTTTTTGCATTATGCACACGATTGAAGATATCCTTGTCTAAGCCCCGGTAG
The DNA here is from genome assembly GCA_022457205.1 of Saccharum spontaneum. Lineage (NCBI taxonomy): Eukaryota > Viridiplantae > Streptophyta > Magnoliopsida > Poales > Poaceae > Saccharum > Saccharum spontaneum. The sequence continues at coordinate 25,410,565 of CM039597.1, forward strand.
AGTGCATTTTTGGCCTTTGCATTCCACCGGTCGTACTTCTCCTCGTCACCACTTGGGTTGGCGGGATCCTTGATAGCGGGAAGCCCTTGGGTTGCGGCTCTAAGACACCCAACATCTATGGCTTCGAGGTACGCCTCCATTCGGATTTTCCAATATGGAAAATCATCTTCCTCAAAGATGAGAGGTGGTCCTTCCCCGTTAGACATCTTACACTAGGCAGTGAAGCCTAAATTAGGAGCAACTCGGCTTCGATACCAAATGAAAGGATCAAGATGCCCAAGACGGGGGTGAATTGGGCTTTTCTAAAAATTAATTGCAAGAATTAAATCCTACAAGCCAAACTTCACCCCTAGTGCCTACTTGTGTTCCTTGTGATTCTACCGGTAAAAGTTTTGCACCCTAAGTTCCAATCCTAGTCTAGCATGGCAATTCTAGGAAAGTAAACCAAGCAATGAAAGTAATACGAGAAAGTAAATGCTTGAAAGTAAGAGCAAGGAACACGGCGATGTTTTCCCGAGGTATCGGAGAGTCGCCACTCCCCACTAGTCCTTGTTGGAGCACCCGCGCAAGGGTGTAGCTCCCCCTTGATCCGCACAAGGATCAAGTGCTCTCTACGGGCTGATTCTTTGACACTCCGTCGCGGTGAATTGCCCAAAACTGCTCACAAGATGAGTTGGGTCATCCACAAGCTCCGCGCGGATGATCACCAAACTCCCAATCACCACCAAGCCGTCCAGGTGATGGCGATCACCAAGAGTAACAAGGTAGAACTCTCACTTGACCACGACGAGCCTAATGAGAAGATGGATGCACACTTGCTACTCTCTAGTCACTAGTGAGGGACTCTCAAACTTTGATTCTCAAATCACTACCCTCACTAGAGCTCTTGCACTCCCTTGCACTTCAAAGGTGTTTCTCAGCTGAACAAATGAGCAAGAGACCTCTAAAAGAGGTGGAGGGGATGTATTTATACACCCCACAGTCAAATCCTACTGTTACCTGCCAACTTAGCAAAATACGCGTTGACCGGACGTGCCGGTCGATGTGACCGGACGTGCCGGTCAAACGTAATGGTCGAAAAAACTTAAACACTTCACTGAGTGACCAGGCGCACCGATAAGGGATGACCGAACACGTCCGGTTGTGCAGGGAGCTTACTGTACTTTGACCTGACGCGCGACCGCGTCCGATCAATGATGACCGGACGCGTCCGATCGTCAAGGTACCTTACTGGAACGTGACCGGACGCGCCGATCACATCCCAGTCGCGTCTGATTAGGTGATTTCCCTTCTGTGACATGTGTCAGCCTGAACACCGTGTCCTGTCCTCGCAAGGACCACGTCTGGTCAACAGCACTGAAACACGGCAACTGTTTAGTACTGACCGGACGCGTCCAGTCAAGCCAGAGACCGCGTCCGGTCAAGGGAAAACAACTCTAAAAACTCCGAAACGCGACGCAACTTGAACCAAGTTGCTTCCAACTGAACTTTGAGCTATTCTTGAGGTACCTAGTGCTAAGTTTGACAAGTGTGCACCACACCTAAACAAAAGACTCACCTAGGTCAAGCTACTCGCTCACGCCCCCCTTTATAGTACGGCCAAAGTAAAAAGCGAAGATCCTAACGACTATTCCGAATGTAACTCAACGCCTTGACATCCGGAACTAACCGTCCTTAATCTTGACGTCAATCCTTTGAAAACTGAAATGATTTCCATCAAAGGGCATGAATACCATAGTGCCCAAAGCAGTTATCAACCCCATGACCTAACTTACCAAAGTCTCTGCAAAACACACGTTAGTCATGGTAATAATGCGTTGTCATCAATTGCCAAAACCTACTCTCGGGGCCTAGATGCTTTCAGACTCTCTAGATCTAACTTAGCTAGCTATGCCTAAGAATATTTGTGTAGGGAGCTCTAAGGTTGTAGTCTCTCTTCTTGATCAAATCGATGCCTCTCTAATGATGGAGGGATGCCCTCCAGAAGGAAAGTATGGGGGGCCTTTTATAGGGGCACCAGGAGTCCTGTGGGCCCATAAATCCATAGCAACATCAAATCTGAGCCCTCGATATGAACCGACCTTGACCCACGGCATAGATTGAACCTAGGAGGCGGTGGAGAACCAACGTTTGAAGCGGAGGCTGACAAACAAGGCCCATAGGTCGTTTGGCCTACAGGTGGTGCCGGTCAGGCCCCACCCAGTGTCCTCTCAGGTTGGGTCACGGTGATTTGATTTAATTTGGACGATGGATTGGAGGTCCTCTAAGTCGGTTTCATCATGGATGATCGTGTTTTGCTCTGGCATTTGGGTCCACTTTGCCTGTTTCATGAATAAATCCTCCTGAAAACACAGATTCACCAAAACTTGTGCAATTTGTCAGTTCAAACCCCTAGACCTATCTTGATGATCATATTCATTCGTTTATACAAGTTATATTAACGGTTTGATGAGTGTTAACTACCATCAATAGAAGGCCACCACCAAGCCCTCCGCCCAGTGGCTTGGCACCCGTGCCAAGTTTAGCCGGCCTATCTTCTTCGCCAACACATTGCCCCAACAACATAAACCTAGATAAGTCTAATCTTCCCAACCTTCTCCTTTTCGCTATCACTTTTCCTCGAGCGATTCTACGAACCCTCGGTGGCCGCCTAGAACAGCTAACTCATCATAGTGTGGCCCTTCCTGAAGGGTTGATGTAACTAGGGACAACCCACCGTGCAAGGTCAGGAAGGATGGAGTCAGCCGGGTGATAAGGAACCTGGGCGAAGGATCGGCAAGCGCTAACGACACGGCCCCGACCGCCGCATTACCAGTTGCGTCATCTTTCCCTTACTCGTTTCCATTTCATTTTAGTTATTTGATTTGTCAATGAATGAAGTCTCCCAGCCGCTCGATGGCACGGGGCCCCCGGACGGGGCATCACTGAGGGTTCGAAGGTCGGCCCATTAGGCTTCAAGGCCTTCCAAAGCACCTAAAGTGCGAGGGACGTTCACGGGTAGGCACAAGTGGCCTTAGCTGGGTGCTCAGAAGCGGAATCGGCCGCCCATCAAACAATGTCCGAGTACTGACCTAGAGCTGCTCGTGGTGACCCAACGAGGGAGGTAGCAAGCCCCTGAGCATCGGATGAATAGGCTTGGGAACTATACAAGTGGCTCAACCAGGAAGCCAAGAATCTCCCTCCTAGGGGACCAAGACCAAGGCACGGAATGACCGTAAACTTGGGGTTCTCACGGACTTACCCGCTAGCAGCTCGGGCGCGGCGCTCTTAGCCACCTAGGCTAGCGTCATATCGAGCCCATCCCAATGAGGGACCAAAGTCTCCGAGCATGACTCAAGAGCAATGAGATTACAAACAAAAGTAATTTCATTATTACAATGGGAATGACTCGGTTATAATATATGATGGCAAAAACAGCAAACCGACACCGCCTATATGGTGACAAAGACCATGAGACCCGACTAAGCCCTCGGTCAAGGCCCCATGGCACACTAGCTCGGGCCAGCGGACCAGCCTCAGGATGCCTCCTTCCCGAGGCTCAAAGTTGGATGGTGTCGACCACCGCCTGGGATACAGGCCCGAGCCCATCCCCGCTGGTACAGAGGGGCAGTGACAGACCATTCGCGACCGCTCCTCCCCCAAAGAAGCGGAAGGAAATTCCAACGATACATCGCTAGAATTTTTCCACTTTCTAGGGGAAGGGAACACGACAAACGTGTTTCATGTCACGTCGTCATCCCTCCTTCGCTAGAATCCTTCCACTCTCATGGGAGTGATCACCTGGCAGGGAGGGGTAGGCTCACTCAGAGCGTAGCATCACACTGCATCATCGCCATGGTCATGAGGAGTTGGATCTGGGAGAGGTGAAAGGTTGCCGGAGTTGGGGCAGAGGCGCCATGCCCTAGGGGTCATCTTTATAGCCCAAGATGATGTGCTGTAGGGGGCACCGAACCCTCCAATCTACCATCAACGGCTAAGGCCCCTAGGTTGGCCTGGCGCCCCTTAGTCCCTGCAACATGCCTTGAGTGGTTGCATAACGATGGCTCTACAATAATGGCGGAGTTCAGGAGGGCATTGACAACGAGTCAAGTCTCCGTTCCACTTTCCATCAGACGTGCCGCCCACTCAACGCATGACTCATCACCGGACTCGAGGGGATCTAACTCCCCTCAGTCCTACCGGGCTTCACCAATAGCCCAGATCCATGCACTCCAAGTGTCGCGGCCTCTCCTCCATCAGATCCACGCTGTGTGGCACAACATCTCGTCTCCCAGATGATGTGGGATAGCACGGGAGTGCATGCCTTAACTCCTCCAATCGGCATAGCAGCGCCGGTGCCATCAACCGCCTACATGAGATGTCAGAGGGACTGGCGTGTCCAAACCGCCTCACCCACTGATAGGGAGGCCCCACGATAGCCTCGGGGGCTACGACAACTCCCCAGATAGGGATCTTGGGCTCCCGATCAATAGGTGCCTGGTTGGCGCACCCCTAAAAAACCAACTCCTCAGAGTTAGGTCGGGAGCCACTGAGCAGTGGGCCCAACGAAGGTCCCATCCATGCTCGGTCATGCTCCAAACCCCAACCAATGCTAAGAAGTTGGCTTGAGCCACCTGGACCTGTTATCGAGCCCCTAGAAGGGCGTGGCGTGCTGGGTGATCAGGTGGCCCCGAGCCAGAGCCCAGACTCTCTCGATCACCCGACCCATGACAGGCCTAGGTTGAAGAAAAGGGTGCCTCTAGGCCCAAGGCCAGATCAGTTTGCCACGCCCTCACTTGGGGCCTAGACTTATGCAGTGCGGGTCACCTCCCGCTCGGTCCCGATAGCCGAGCACTCCCACCATGCTTGAGAGCCTTTTGAAGGGCACAAGACTCTCATCAGTGGAAGCCGTCCCTGCCATGGCTAGCCCAGTCACTGAGAGATCGAATTCAGCCACTCATCGCCATCACGAACTTGACTAGTGAGGCCACGAAGGGCTTGGAGGCTCCTGACGAGATCCTAACATAGGGGTACGTTAAACTCCCGACGCAAGATGTTTTCGACCAAAGGACCCCCCGACCGATTCCTCTAGGATCGTCCAGGGGCTTGGGGGCTACACCCCTTAGGTGCGCTCATACGCACCCTCTAGCTAAGGACTGGGCCAAGCCCGAGCACGCCCTCCACCTCTGCTCGGGGCTCGGGCACTCACCCGAGCCTTAGGCTCCCGATCGACAGGAGTCTAAACCCGATCATTGGCCCCTGACCTTCATCACTAGCCAAGGCCAATGCTAAGAACAAGCGCCCCGAGCCTCCATGGCTCTGGGGCTCCCAGCATTGCCAAGCGGGCGCGACACTATCATAATGCTAAATTCAAAAGTTCCTCAATGATGATATATGACCTACCAAAGCCATATGATTTTACACATTGCAAAACCTTAGTCATATGCTGCTTGTTATTGTGTTGAGCTTTGTCAAATTGTTATGACCCTTGTCGAGATTCTTGTCATGCACCCATGATCAAGATTTAGGTACACTTCAGAAATAATATGCTAACTCTTACACTAGGAGCTACACAAAAACATGCCATCCATCCACCAAATAAAAATAACTCTATCAATGTGTCATGACCCTCTCTCTCTAAGTTCTCTGTGATAAAGAAAATATGGGCTATGCAAAAAAGAGAAAGAAATCCATGTCAAAGAGCATGAGAGAAAAAAATCCATGCTAAAAAGCATGAGAGAAAAAATAGAAAGAAAAGAGATGGCCCATATTTTCAAAACCAAAAGCAGGAGAGAGTCATGCAAAAGGAGTTCAAATAAAAGTTCAAAATTTCACACACTTGCACTTCTTGATCAAAGTGTATGCCTTGCATCTCCTTGAATCTGGTCTTTGACTTAGCAATATTATGTGATGCAAGTATGCCTCTCTATCAACCCTACCCAAAGGCTCCACAAAAGCCATATAGAAGTAGGATGAAAAGAAAGGCAAGCATCAAAATCCTTTGGTGAGGACTATACACATTGAGTGATCGAGTGTATCATTTGAGGAATTCCTTTTTTTTGCAAAACTTTCAAAAACCTCCGGAAAGAAAGTTGACCAAAGAATGAATAAATGGTGATTCTATAAAACCATTCTATCTTGCAACCGTCCAAGGCTTGGAAAAGCTAAAAAGCCCCACAGGTAACAAGGAAAGAAGGGTGGATAAAATACCAATTTATTCAAATAAGGAAGAAAACATTGTTATAGACATGGTACTTTTGGAATGTAATCAGCGTCGCAGCAACTCATGATCAACAACCAATGTCTTAGCTTTTGCTCAAGATGAGCAATGGGTAAGTTTGGGGGATCTTGTTGGCGGTCCTTATCGACCAAATCCGACCGCTAAATAAGATACAAACAAAGGAGAACTAGCATAACTTACAAACATATGTTATTTATATTGACATATTTTCATATGTATTGGAGAATAAGTGTTTTGCAGAGCATATAGATGAATAATGTGGAAAATGTGATCAAAGTGCGCAATCTGACAAAGCGTAAAACAGATTCAAACAAGCAAATAAAGGAAAGGTCCACCTACCTGAAGAATCTAGGCCTGAAGCGCACGAGGACGTGGCCTAGGCCCAGCAACCAACTGACCAAAGGAAGGTGGTCGGGGGAGGCGCTTCCTGGGGGCGACAGCACTAGGGGGCGGCCACACCCCTAGCGCACCGCCCTTCCTCCTCCTTCCATGTGGCGACTCCTAGGTGCTCCTGGATGGCGGTTTTGGCTGATTCCCTACAAAATATTCTATGGAAACTGCCTATAGACTATTATATAAGTAAGGGAGAGGCCCCTCTCACAACACACACTATATTTGAGCCCTCTACACTTGTACTCTTTTACCTTTCAGTAGTATTTGGAGCTAGGCAAGAACCTTGTTGGAGAGCTTGGCACCTTGGAGATCTTTGGTATGAGGAATATGAAGAATTTCTCCATATTCTTGCTCTCATTCTATCAAAGTAGCTATGCTTATGAACTCGAGCAAAGTTCTTATGTCATTAGTTTAGCATATGCAACTTTATGCTTAATCGTTCATACAACATATATGTTTAGACTAAGAGCTAAGTTGAGGTGGCGGTTCGTTGTACCTTCGGGTTTGCCCATGTCCTATGCTTGCCGATCCGTAGGGTCAGAGTCCTAGGGGGACATGGGTAGTTTCTTTATACACGGGGCGTGGTGCTCGGGTATACGGGAACCTGCGAATATGACTTTACTCTACGGTTGAGGGGTAGGTGGCAGGTGGTGACAGCCATGTCCGTCTCTTGTAATCCCCCACGTTCAGGTACAGTGTAGGAGTTCGTAAATGCCTCTAGCGCTTGCTGGCAGACCATTGCTCGGTGGTCTCCGCGTTCACCTGTATGCTTAGAGCTCAGTCTTAACCATGTATTTGTATGTTCATCTGCTAGTCTTTGCATAGAAACTTTAGGAACATTCTTTTATTCTTTACTCTTTCTTTTCTCTTATCCTTGAGATTGGCTTGTGTGTCACACTATCCAAATTCCTATCATGGTTTACCCCTGTTATGAACATTGGTATACTATACAATCATGTTATCTTGATTCATGTCCCTAGTAGAGACTTTTACACCATGTCTTTCTTTGGAAAAATAAAAATCACGATACCGAGAATACTTCTGGATGAAATACTACAACAGTATATCCGTACGCTTGCGGAATATTTCTGTAAACGTTAAGAAATACCAACAAGCATTTTTGGTGCCGTTGCCGGGGAATACAATCCCGGTAGCAATGCTAAGAAATGTCAACATGCGGCAGTGGCCATTTCGCTGCAGCGCATGACACATCTAGCGATCGGGAATGTCAACGCTCCTGCGCCGGTATCGGAGGTCAGCTGCTCTTCTTTGTGCTAGCGCCACGGGTTCAGAAGCAAAGGACCTTTCTCCGCTTCCGCCACTGCCGGTGTCAGCAGAGGAGAAGGGTGTAGCGCACATGGGCGTATGGGGAGGCGGCTGGGATCCTCGCAGTTGTTGGTGGCCCTCGAGCACCCCTTCCGCATGCTGTGCTGCCGCTATGGCGCCAACGCGACATACATGCCCATGGTCCCCCACATCTTCTCCGAGAATGAGAAGTATAGGTCCGTGGAGTTCACCACGTGCAAGGCGCAGTTGGTTTCATGGGAGCTTCTGATCCACTACCATAACAACTGGGGTGTGATTTTAAGTTAAGGTGGATGATCTTGTGGTATGCCTTATGCTTAATCAACCATTGCAAGACCGGTAGAATAATAGCTTTGCTGTAGATGCAGATATGGTTATGCAGTTTTGCAATTTGACTTCAATACACTTCCAGATTTAAGTTGTAGTTTGGAGGTGGGCAGAATTTACTGAATTATGCCCTGATTGAACCAAGGATGTGAAGAATGGTTATGTTTGGTAACGATTGCTTGAACATTAGGGTTGTTCGTTACATCATAGCCATATGTGTTGACATGTGCAGGTTCATCATGCGCAAAATAATTCATTACAAAGGGAAATATTTTGATGAAACCTTTGAGTAAGCGCAACCAGAAAACAAAGGCCTTCATGACTTCGCTAGGCTAGGTTTTACTAGAGATGATTATTAGTGAATTTCAAGACTTGATATGCAACGTATGAGTTCATACTTTCGGTGTATATATGATCTCTTTGATGTGTATGTCTATATGATCGATGACTATGGTCTATGGTACATGGAATATGTATTGGTATTTGTGGATACATGAAATTGTGATTGCCTGTGATTTTGTATTTCAAACTGCTGTTATAATTGTTTGAGATATCTACTTGAATTTGAATAAGACCAGATTTAATACTAATATGGAGGGAACATTTGAAATTTTAAAATTATTTTTACAGGCGCTTTATATTAAACAACCGCCTTTGGAAATCAGTTAACAAAGATGGATATATTACACAATCCACCTGTGTAAATTAAATTGGTGGTTTGGATAAGCATACCACTAGAGAAATAGATTTGCACTGGTGACAGCCTTAAGGCAATTGCCTGTGTATTATTTACACTGGTAGTTCTCAAATTTAAGCCAGTGGAACGTTACCATTTTCACCGTGGCCTTTCTGTTTAGAAAACCACCAAGGAAATCGAAAAGTGCCACAACTAGTAAAAACGGTTTTCTGTACTATAATGGTATTGATTCATACACCCATGTGGCCATGTCCCCATGCAGCTTTGGACGGAACATAGATTGTTAAAAAGCAGGACTATAATAATAAGAGGTACAATAACAACCACGAACATGCAAGACAAAAAAAGGGTTGAAGATGGAAATGCACGATTAAATTCCTTGGTTCGTGGCAGTTTGAACTATTCAAATGTCGAGCACACCCCAGATGGGTGACCCAAAGGCATAAAACTATGAATATAGGGAAGAAAAATCATATGGAGTAATTGGTAACCCTAGTCCATCACAATTGGATAAAAACATGCATATTATGAGTATACCTTAGGTTAGTGGTTAGGATTTAACAATGGAATATTATAGTATTTTTAACATTTTATTCCGTAGCGTTAAGGGTTGTTTGGACCACATTTTGCATTATTACAAATCTAGATTATATATGAATCGGATTGTTATAATCTGGATTACTTGGATCTCTGTTATAGGCACTGGATTATTGTCTATTAACCTATAATCTCCTATTAGTAGGTTAGAGATAGATCATAAGATTA
>CM039597.1:25420371-25445051 GCA_022457205.1 Saccharum spontaneum
CATATACAAACAACATATAAGTGGAAGGTTTTCCTAATCTAAATATATATGGCATTGGTATGAAATTTAGCTTTGTCATATAGGAACTCATCATGATTATTTTTTTATTTAAAAAAATACTCTAAAACATAGTTTCACTTTGGAACTAGATAAATAGCAGCTCATACCATCTCATATCATATCCATCAACCATATAGACTTAGATCAAGCATTTGCTACACACGAGTATCAAGTTCAAAGCAAGTTCTTATATCAAATCAAGTCTATCCAATACTTGGAAGAATTTCGGACCGAAAACTAGGCACCTGAAAGAAATTACAACAGAGTAACTATTCAGCATGCCCATCAAAAAGTTTATTAAAGAGAAAGTCTTAAACTCCCAACTATGTTCATTTTGTTTTATTGGTACTAAGCATATTTAAGAAAACTATCACACAAACCCATTTTTTTATTTTATCTTATTGCCGGAAATGCTTAAAAATTAAATGGAGTGAAAAGATACTTACCTGGATAATTGGAGGTGCGTCTCCCCCGAGCTGGCTTATTCTTGGAGATGTATCTCCCCCCAAGCTGGCTTTTTGACTTATTTTGTTTTATAAGTTTTATGATGATTTTTTTCTTTTATTACCACCACAATGAACATTCATATGGGTTGTTACACGCCACAAGTTTGCTCATATGGGGCTTTAAGATTTACTTGATGCAAAACTTTAAAATAAAACTAAATTAAGTCAAATTTTATTATGCAGAGTTACAACTTTTTATTTTCTTTTTATATATGCCATGCATACAATCTTTCTAAATGCAATGCAGAAATAGACATGCTAAAGTTTTAGTTATGTATCTAATTTATATGATTATACAATTATTATTTTTATCATTTTTTAGATGCAAGACACGAATGAAAATGCTAAATAAATAAATAAACATAGATAACTACCGAGTTATCTTTCAGCGAGGGTTCGGTATTTTAAGTCCTTCGAATGGGACTCCTCCTTGCGAAGTTCATTGATCAAGTACTTCAGTTTGCTCTTGAAGATTCTTGTGGTGGTGCCTCCAGTAGTGGCGCTTACAATGGTGGTACCACCTTCTTCTGCCAAACTCGTCTTGGTTTTGGATTTGATTTCGGGCTGACATATTTATTCTTCTTGACTTATTCTTCCTCTTTATTTAGCGTTTTGAAATCAATCATCACTAGTAGAAGCGGGCGACACCTTGTGTGCATCATTATTGCCGGTTTAGAACTTTCACTAGTGGAATTTGGGGATCGATTCCCCCACACTTTGCTCAAAGTGTGTTCTGCTCATAAAGACGAGGTAGAGATCAATTGCATGGGCTCTATTGGTGGGAAAACACCAATAGAACTAAACTTTATTTATTCTTCTCTAGCCTTAGGCACATTGAATAATGTTAAAGTTGATGTTCTGTGCTTTGCTTATTCTTATAACATGGGTGATAAGATCAAAAGGATAAGCATGAATATAGCATTTTGACTTTGACAAAAAGAGTGGAGTTGCTTAACCTATAGAAGGATTATCCATCTTTATATAATGTATCAAACTTCATGATTAAGACTATCATCTTCTAGAGATAAGATATGTAACATTTTAGCTCATTTGGTTAAGACTAAGATCAAGAAAGTGGTGCTATGAACAAACTTAAGAAACAAGACATGTTGAGTTAATTAGGTTGGATCAAGCAAAGTTGTAACTCCAACATGTTTATTTCTTCATTTATGTGCATATCAAGATCAAGAGGAAAGCAATAACCACTTACTTTAAGATGTTACCTTCATTATTGGAGCGTGATGACACCATGTGATGAAGGGTAGAAGATTTATGGTGGTCTTTTCTTCATACTTGAAGCTTTTCTTGCTTGAGCTGTTCATGAGCATCTTGTCTCCTATGTCGGACTCTTCTTTCTCATTCTTTTGTTATGCCATCATTTGTTCTTTTGAGGATCTCGGCACTTTGTTTGGACCTTCTGCTCCTCTCATTCCTGTTGGTGAGAGCTCGTAGTCCGTTGAGCAGGATCTCTTCTTACATTAAGCTTTTCTTTACACCATTCGGATAGTTGCATGATCTTCTCCCGTCAACCCTTCTTTGATTTATGTTGATTCTTGGTTGACGAGTTGGTGTTCATTGGATATGCGAACTCAAGTTTCTCCTTGATTGTCTAGCGGCGTGGCGGAGAGTTGTTCTTCTTTATTTGTTAGTGATTCGCTAGTCGTCTTTATAGTCAAAGAAGGAACCTCATTGGTACTTGTATGAAAGCTTCATCTCAATGACTTAAGGATGTTGTCTCACAATCAGGGTTGCGGTCTTCGTCGACAGACCTCTCTTTATTTCTGACATCTGTTGATACGAGGATGCATGGCATGATGTAGTGGCATTTGTCATCCTAGTCCTTGGCGTCGACGTGTGAGCTAGTGTTTTCGAAGGTGATGAAAGCAACCAGATTCTGGCTAATACGAGGTGGGTTGCTTCCTGCTTCTCCTTAGCACCTTAGCTTGAGTCTTAGGAAGACTCAATGCTAGGTTATCTTTAATGTTGCTCATAGCCTGTCAATTTGTTCATCCACTTTCACAGTTGTAGTGATAATTTTTGGGTTTGCAGGTTCATACCAAACCATAGGCATAGCTTTTTATTCTTCCTGCAAAATGTTACTGGACATACCTGAGGGAATATAACAAGTTTGAAACACGGGTTGTTGTCCATAATTTTTGAGATTTTTCTCTATGCTAATGTAAGGATATTTTTAAGATTACTTTAGCATAGATTTTATTTATCATGTTTTATAGCAATTTTTATTTGTCCACTGCATTCTAGCATGGTTCAAGGCAAAAGTAACTTGCAGCAAAAGACGAAGTGAATAAACTTTGATACTTACATATCTTCCTTCCATGAAGGATGAGCTATGTCTTCTCTTTTGCGTAGAGTTGTTTGGAGTTCATCACATGCCTTGATTCATCTCTGATGTAATTCATCTCTTGACATACTCAAATTTGATTTGAGAGTTTTCTGTAGGGGTTAGTCCAATAAAATAACTGCTATCTACTAGAGCATATTCTTGGTTAAGCATTTTTAACCTAAGCACCATGCTTAATTTAAAAAGCCTTTGGAAGTAAGATCAACACTCCTAAACTAAGCACCATACTTAATTTAAAAGATATATGAAGATACTCCAAACCCAAGCATACTATAGCAGATAACAGTAGCATGAAAGCATTATAGAGATTTATTCAAGTAGAGATGAAAAGAGCATGATCATGGTGAGTAATTTTTTTAAATAGATGCAAGTGGCATGGATATATGTAGATAACTAAATATGTTGTGAATTTGATATGAGAGAATTCAAAGTAAACGGAGTGGATGTATGAATCATTTAAAGTAAACATGCAATAGAATGCAAAAAGTTTAAAAGATAACTACTCATTAAGTTTAAAGTCCATGAGCATGACTATCTCACCTTTCTTGATCATACTTACCATGATTCACAAGCTGGAATTTGTGAGTTGTGCAGCATCTGTATTCGTCACTTGAGATGTGATTTGAATTCTTGTGACAACGACCTTTTCTCCAATCTACACATGATTAGAATAATATATATGTGTCTGCAAACCTGTGAGATGGCAGAGTTCCAATGTTGATGGATCATGAAGTTAAGGTACCCTAGGGTTCTTCAATGTATCTTCTTTTCTTGTGGAAGCTTGTCGGAAGGTCGAAACAATATATGTTGTCATGTCTATTTTACAATATAACAGAACAGGGGTAATTCTACTAAAGCTAGTGGTATATTATTGATCTTTACGCCAATTGTTTCCCCGTCAATGGCGTAAAAAATACTTGTTGGTATTTACTAACGCAAATAGAATATAAAGGATTCCGCAAATGTACAGAATACCATTGTAGCATTTTACCAGGAGTATTTCAGGTATCATTATTTATATTTTACTACAGAGAAACAATGGAGTAAAGACTTATTGAGTAATAAAGGAATGTCTATCAGTCAACATACTAGCATCGCTAAAGCAAGGGGTAAAGGTAATGATAGGAGTTAAGCATAATGACATTCAGAAGATAGATCACTAAGATAATGTAAACTAGTTAACTCAGGAGAACAATGGATGTGGTAGATTCCTATGATATTCTTATTACATGGTTAAAAGTATATTCAACTATAGTTAAGACAAACTCTACTCTTGTGCACTTTAGGACGCCGCTTAGATGGTAGAGCACCACAAAAGATAACTCTACTGACACGACTATGGTCATACAATTTAAGTACATCATCAATTCGGAGTGAACTACAAAGGATAGACGGGGCTGTCACCTCCCGCTGCTACCACCCAACAAGGGAACATGGTGTACTCACAGGCAGAGCATCGTATAAGGACCATGGTTACACGAGACTCGGCTACTTAGCCTAACCGGTAAACTAACAGGCTAAGCGCTCTATGAACCCGCACACAAAAGTAATGATAACCTTAACTAATATATATTCAAAGTAAGCATAGCCATGTAGATAGAATATGATAAATTGATAATAAGTCTTACAAGATGTAGAAATAAAGGTACAAGGCTTTGCTGAACCTTCAAGACTAGATTCGGAACTTGAGCATGAGCCCAACTTGACCCTCACTCCCGAACTACTAATCTACTACATTGGAGAGTTCTAGACCTAATCCACCTGGTATGTGTTGATCTGAATGAGATATGAATTAGGGTCTTTGGATGCCTCAGGGAGGGGGTAGGGGCTGGTATATATAGGCCAGAGCGTCAATCCTGAGCCCTCGAATCAAACCAATTTAAAAGGACGACGTAGATGCGATCTAGGAGATGGTGGAGCACCGACTTTCGAAGGGGTGGCTGAGAGGTGGACCCAGGGGGCCGGCCAGCCTGTAGGTGGGGCCTGGCTGCCTCTCGCAGTCTTCTTGGGTGGTTTGGCTTATAGTGCCCTCTGGAACCTTCTGGAGTTGTTTTCGCCGCGGATATGCACAATTAATTCTGACGTTTAGGTCTGCCTTGACGGTTTTCTGGATAAACTTCGCTGAAAACATAGATTCACCAAAACTTGTGGAAATTATCAGTTTAAACCCCTAAACCTATGTTTGGTGATGGAATTAAGTATATATGCAGGATATGTTGACGGTTTATGATTCATATTAACAACCGTCAACAAACACCAAATGCATCCGGCATGAATGCAAAGCCCTGTCAGATTAAATTATAAAAGTTATTTAAAAATTACATTTTGCACTTTTTAAATTGCTAAAAGCCTATTTAAATCTTAGAAATTTTAGAAAAAAAATATTAAATCATTATTTATTTAATTTAAACTATTCACAACCTAAAATAGAAATTTTTGGTGTGTGACAGTAGCTCGCTCGTGCCCGCACGCGGCCAGGCGGCTAGGCAGCTACGTTGGCGACCGGCCAGCGCACCTGCGCGTCCGGTGTGGCGGCAGCTCTCGTGGTGGCTTGGGGGCGACCGGATCCATGCCCCGATGCTCGACAGCGGCTTGGGATGGCCAGGCCCGCACCATGTGACAGTGGCTAGGTGCTCGCGCCCGAGCACTGGAGGGGCCTGGCGGCGGCCATGGTGGCCAGGCCTGCGCTAGCCCCTCCTTACGGTGGTTGCGGGTGGCGCTCGCCCGTGCCAGTGGCGGCTGGCGGCCCTGGCTTCGGGTGGCCTAGATCTGCATGTCCGCGGGTGTTGCCCTTGTGTTCGTGGCTGCACAACACTTCGGGGCTGGCAATGTGCTTCGGTTCGTCTCCGGCACTTGGTCGGCAACAGCATCAGAGCCGCCTTCGTGCTGCTGGGCATTGTCGAAACGCCGGTGAACTTGTTATTCGGCGCTTCAGGGCCAATGTTTGGTTGCTTCAGGCTACCTGTGAGCTATGGCTTTAGGCCATGATCAACTACCATGGTGCTTACACGCACATCCATAGGTGATGAGCTTGTGATGTGTTTGTTCATCGCATTTGTGTGTAGGAGAACTTATTTCTCACCTTCTTAGCCTTAGCTTGGTACAACTCGTGCTGATAACATGTCAGAAATCAGTCCTTTGCACACACAGGAACACAGATACAACAAGAACACAAAAGGCCCCGTTCAACTGGAATTATAAGCCGGCTGAAAAACACTGTTGGCTGATTTTTTGTGAGAGAAAAATACTGTTCCGGCTGAAAAAGCTGAATAAGACGGATTATAAGCCAGATGAACAGGGCTTCAGAGTAAAGAGGAAGTGACAGCTCTTTCTATATTGCTTTCTTGCTTGTTACACAGATACACCAAGGTACCGTTTAGAAGCCAAAAATTTTGCCAAATTTTTTAGATTCTCCGTCACATCGAATCTTTGACGCATGTATGAAGCATTAAATATAGATAAAAAATAAAACTAATTACACAATTTAGACGAAATGAACGAGACAAATCTTTTAATCCTAATTAGACCATGATTGGACACTAATTGCCAAATAACAACGAAACTACTACAGTTACGTTTCGCTAAAAATTTTGCTAACTAAACAAGGCCCAAGAACACAGAGTGAAAGTGACCTCCTATTTATAGGAAAAGGATGTTACATGAACTCAGGTTTTACAGTGTGAACTCTTAGACTTTTCTTCTCTTCCTCATTAATTTGGCCACTCTCAAAGTCTCCTTTTCATACATGTATTTTGACTTTGATTTTACTACACATGGCACTCTTTCTGTCAAAACACACATGGATCCTTCCATGGGTAAGATCATAGCACGAACGTTAAGTAACGTGTTGCCAGTGGGTAAGATCATAGCTATAAAGTTATAGCTCCTCGGGAGAGGCCTCATGATCTGGCGACCAATCTTGGTTCACCACATGGCCGATGGTGCGGTGCATCTGCACGTGTTGCTGGTGGGCATTGTGTTGCTGGTGGGAATTGTGCGGTGCATCTTGGTTCACCGCGACATAAATCAGCTGGGCAAGGATCCCTCGGCACGCCAGATCAAGGACGTTGTGGGAGCCGTTGGCAGTGGTGAAGGATTGCAGCGGGAGGCACCCATCTCTTGATCTGTTTTTTCTTATTATCGGTGGCATCAAGATATTACGTGAATGAACTAATGAAGCACCAGCACAGTCACAAAAAAATGAACCACCAGCACAATTACTAAGCCACCCTTCTTCACATTAGAGCACTTTTAGTTAGCATCAACGGTTCATTAATGATCAAAGGGGAGGAACCACAGTTTGCCCTCAAGCACCGTAACACATCTCACTAATTAACTGAACAGTCACGGATGTATTTTACTCAAGCTTAAAATAACGTTCCACATGACACAAAAATTTGGAAGTTAAACGTTACAAATACTGATCGATCTTAATTTGGAAGCAAATATAATAATGAACAATGTGAAGGATGAACTCAATGCATAAAGAAAGAAGACTAGAATTTCTAATATAAACTGAAGTGAAGTGTCGTACCCAGACAAAACTACGCAAGCTAGCAAACGTCTAGGCAATGTCAGAACTAAAAGCCACATAGCAATTGGAACAACCAGTTTAAGCTCCATGATTGACTGAGATAGTTATGAACCAGTGGTGCCGCCTGCCGTCCGAGAGCTGCTCATTGATGAGCACAAGTGCACAACCCAAGGGGACAACAAATCGAATTTGCCTTGTTCAATTCCTACATACTCCATAGTCTGTACCTAAAAATGGCAAACAGATGATAATCGGTAGTCATACTTGTACTCACAATGGTCTTCATTAGGCTTCTACTGTGGCATGGTCGGATGGACGCCTGCTGCACCCCTGAGCCATAAGAAATTGATATTGACTTTTTCTTTCGACCTGGAGTGTGGGACTGTTGGGATGGACGGCTGCTGCGCCCCTGATGTCATCCTCCAAAGCATCCACCTCGTCTGCAACAGCAGCGTCGCAGTGAATATCGACAGCCACATGTTTGAGGCCTAGTCCCAGATTCTGCAGCCCAAGGACGAGGCCACCTTCCCCAAACTTGAACTGGTACCGTGCCATCAGTTGCAGCTTGAGCCTTTTGAGCTTTGGCATGGCTCCCGGCTCAAACTCCAATGCCGCCGCACGCCAACAGCACAAATTAAACTTGACCAAACGCTGGAATCCTTGTCTGCTGATTGCATGCCTTCCGTAGAGGATGCTTGAATCTCCATCTTCGTCATTGGATAAACTAACAGTAAACGAGAGCAGCTTGGGTAAACTTGCTAGGATATTTATTCCTTCCTTGCCTGCTTCACCATGGACATCAATGTGGAGGCGAGACAGGTTGACTAGTGAGCTGATTTGAGGGCCCACCCTATTAAAATTATGAGTATTAAGACGAAGGTTTTGAAGTGGTGGTGTAGGGACACACGAAGCCATGAATGAACATGTGGCATCAGGATCACTCTCCCATACGCGTAGTTCTCGCAGGTGCATGAACAGCCTGGAGAGCGTTGAGATACATGCTTTATTGTGGCCCTCCATATCACGTAATTTAGGAGAGCATGTCCATTGAATTTCGAGTACCCTCAGATTGGTCAGATCACCGAGTCCTTGGATGAACTCTATAGATTGAATACCCAAATTGATCGTTGATAGCTCTTCCAACGCCTGCAGATTTCTGATTTCATCGGGCAGGTGCACTAACCCATGGACAAAAAGTCGCACTAGCTTTTGCAAGTGGATAATACATGTTGGTAGGTTCTGAAGCCTGACCCATCTCATATCTAGTGTCTCTAGATGTTGCAGCTTTTCTGTATCTTCTAGAAGGTTAAGGCCTGCCCTCAAGTACTTCAATTGACCAAAACTTTTGACATGTCCAAGATTGCATCCACGAGCCACACCTTCTATATTCAGCACCCTCAAAACTTCGACGACAACCTCGCCAACGAGCTCGCCGAACTGGACGCACGCCTGCTCGCCTTCAAGAAAGCATGCGGCTACGGAGACACCAGCATCACTAACAACAACAGCACTTGTTCCGGGCCCTCCTTTAACTACGGCGAACCCTTCACGCGCGGCCACAAGTACAAGCACTTGTTCAACATCACGACCGTCAACAACAACAACAACGACGACGACACTAACGTCGACAACATGATGATTGGAACTGACCAATCCCCGATCTAGGGCCGCCCACCCATGTACCTGACGGGGGTGGTGTCTGGCACAGGTGTCCACATCCTCGTCGACACGGGCTCCACGCACAACATCATAAACATCAACCTCGCCCGCCTCCTCGGTCTTCAGAAACAGCGCATCAACACCGCCATCCTTGTCGGTAGTGGGGACGAGGCTCCCTGCCGCGCGGTAGATTTCAGTGTACCACTTCACATCGACAACGACATCCTCTACATCAACGCCTACCTCCTCGACATCGGCAACAACATCATCATCGGCACACCTTGGTTGGCTGGCCTTCGCAGCCTAACTTGGGACTTCACCACCATGCAGCTCCAGTACATCCGCAACGGGCGCCCGTTCGCCTTCACCACCGTGCAACGACGACATGCCCCAGCTACAATCCTCGCCCTACCAACACCTCCGCTGATCGAGCGTGCAACTCGGGCCGCGGCACGACCCCCACAACGCAACATCCTGAGCAGGGCAAGTCGAGCTCGTCACCCCAACGCCCTCAACCTCATCAGCACCTGGGGGGCAGTCGATGAGGTTCGGCCAACTGTTCTGCAACAGTGGGAGCTACGCCAGGTCGCCACTATCATCATCAACGACACGACGGCACCAGCTTGGCCTATCAACCAGGAGCTCTTTTTCTTCAATGAGCACTCCTACATTCCAGCGACAACTTCATTCCTAGTGTACCTGCTAGACGAACTACTATTCGACAGATCAGCAAACATGAGGCTCCCGGCGCTCGGTCTACACCCAACGCCAACAGCACCGGACGATAACGCCCCTCCATTGCCCATCCTCCTAGGGCGCCCAGGGCTGGAGGACACCATCTCGCCAACCACGATCATCTTCCTCGACGACCTCGGCCACCAGCTACTTTCCGTCGGGAATGTCCACATCAACCTGCACGACATCTTCAATGGTGGCGACATCTCCTTCAACATCGACAACTCTCGGAGAGCAACATCAACGATCAAGCGAGGTTGCAGCATGAGGACGCGCTGCCTCGCGAAAGGGGGAAGTGATGTCATGCACCTAATGGAGGCACCTAGCCCAGGGGCAAAGGCCCAGCCATGGCCCAACAAGGGGCACGCCCTAGGTGCCCTAGAGCCGGCACTAGCTACAGCAGTGGCGGCGACACGACAATTCCTTGCTCCGGAAGGAATTAGAGAATAAAGAATAAGGGAATAAATTAGGAGATTGAGTCTAGTTTGTTTAGGAAAGGGAAATCCATTCTATAAGGATATTCTCCTAGTTACTTGAGAGGCAAGTCCAGTAGGGACTATAAATATAGGGGTATTGTACTCATTGCGAATTAAGAAAGAAAAGAGCCTTTTGGTTTATCCCTTAGCTCTCCAGCGCCTGCACCCTCTTCCTCTCTCCTCCTGTGCGCCACCACCACCCCCTAGCCCTAGTCGCCACCTCCCCCTCCACCATTGCGGCCCTCCCCAAGGGGGCTAAACCCCGCTGCGCATTACACTGTCCATCTCTAGCAGCGTGAGGCAGGTCCTGAGAGACGGCATGGGGATCAAGTCCGCTTTCGTTGCCAGCGAAGCTGACCTGGCCGACATGGCGGCGGCCAAGCGCGACGAGGACGCTGCTGGCACTGGCACGCCGCTGTACGTTGCGGACGTCTGCCATAAGGCGGTGCTTGAGGTGAACGAGGGAGGCGCCGCTGCCGTTGGTGCCACCGCCAGCTACATGCTCTGTGGGGCAAGTGCGGTGATGGATCAGCCGGTGAAGGTGGATTTCGTTGCTGACCACCCGTTTGTGTTCTTTGTGATCGAGGAGGTGTCTCGTGCTATCATCCTTGTTGGCCGCGTCCTCGACCCTTCAATTTCAGGTTGATGGTCGGGTAGTAAGGTTCTGATACTTCATCTTAAGTACACTAATATGTGGCCTATTAAACTGTAAGCTAGAGTTTGATCGAGTTGCCTCGATAGAAATTAGAATTTCTTGCTGACCAATATCTCACGCATATACATAGTGACATGAAACGATCGAGCAGATGACAATATATGACATAACAAGAGAAGCACACCTGCTAAAGTATCCAAGGTTTCGTTTGTGGTTTTTCTGATTGAAATTCATCCTGTTGTGAGAGCTATCAAACCTATTTCTTGCTCTCGCTCTTGGGTTCTGATCACGTTCCCCATATTTTTCTATTTAGTATAATTTTATTGTGTGATATCGCTTCTGGATCGACAGAGGGGAATTTCTTTTTCTTTGCATTCTTTTTTTTTGGAAGCAACAGGGAGGGTTTACCCCCTACTGGAAATTTTTCTTTGCATTCTTATTACTAAAACCTTGGTAAGTTCTTGTTTGGACGTAAATTGGACAAAGGAACACCCAAACATCACGGAAAACATGCAAAGCCACATAATTTTTGACAAAACAAATTTTGATTGGGCATAAACTTAGGATCTGTTTGGGACATATTTTTGGAATATATATAGTAATCAGATAAAATAATATGTTGGATTATAATATTCCAACCAATAGTATTGTAATCTTATGATCTATCTCTAACCTACTAATAGGAGATTATAGGTTAATAGACAATAATCCAGTGCCTATAACAGAGATCCAAGTAATCCAGATTATAACAATCCGATTCATATATAATCTAGATTTGTAATAATGCAAAATGTGGTCCAAACAACCCTTAACGCTACGGAATAAAATGTTAAAAATACTATAATATTCCATTGTTAAATCCTAACCACTAACCTAAGGTATACTCATAATATGCATGTTTTTATCCAATTGTGATGGACTAGGGTTACCAATTACTCCATATGATTTTTCTTCCCTATATTCATAGTTTTATGCCTTTGGGTCACCCATCTGGGGTGTGCTCGACATTTGAATAGTTCAAACTGCCACGAACCAAGGAATTTAATCGTGCATTTCCATCTTCAACCCTTTTTTTGTCTTGCATGTTCGTGGTTGTTATTGTACCTCTTATTATTATAGTCCTGCTTTTTAACAATCTATGTTCCGTCCAAAGCTGCATGGGGACATGGCCACATGGGTGTATGAATCAATACCATTATAGTACAGAAAACCGTTTTTACTAGTTGTGGCACTTTTCGATTTCCTTGGTGGTTTTCTAAACAGAAAGGCCACGGTGAAAATGGTAACGTTCCACTGGCTTAAATTTGAGAACTACCAGTGTAAATAATACACAGGCAATTGCCTTAAGGCTGTCACCAGTGCAAATCTATTTCTCTAGTGGTATGCTTATCCAAACCACCAATTTAATTTACACAGGTGGATTGTGTAATATATCCATCTTTGTTAACTGATTTCCAAAGGCGGTTGTTTAATATAAAGCGCCTGTAAAAATAATTTTAAAATTTCAAATGTTCCCTCCATATTAGTATTAAATCTGGTCTTATTCAAATTCAAGTAGATATCTCAAACAATTATAACAGCAGTTTGAAATACAAAATCACAGGCAATCACAATTTCATGTATCCACAAATACCAATACATATTCCATGTACCATAGACCATAGTCATCGATCATATAGACATACACATCAAAGAGATCATATATACACCGAAAGTATGAACTCATACGTTGCATATCAAGTCTTGAAATTCACTAATAATCATCTCTAGTAAAACCTAGCCTAGCGAAGTCATGAAGGCCTTTGTTTTCTGGTTGCGCTTACTCAAAGGTTTCATCAAAATATTTCCCTTTGTAATGAATTATTTTGCGCATGATGAACCTGCACATGTCAACACATATGGCTATGATGTAACGAACAACCCTAATGTTCAAGCAATCGTTACCAAACATAACCATTCTTCACATCCTTGGTTCAATCAGGGCATAATTCAGTAAATTCTGCCCACCTCCAAACTACAACTTAAATCTGGAAGTGTATTGAAGTCAAATTGCAAAACTGCATAACCATATCTGCATCTACAGCAAAGCTATTATTCTACCGGTCTTGCAATGGTTGATTAAGCATAAGGCATACCACAAGATCATCCACCTTAACTTAAAATCACACCCCAGTTGTTATGGTAGTGGATCAGAAGCTCCCATGAAACCAACTGCGCCTTGCATTTTTTTGTTTGTGTTAATTATAGATTTTAATTAATGTTAGTTGTATGTAATCTGCGATGAAATGCAGTGTACATAAGTCAATTATAGATTTTAATTAATGTTAGTTGTATGTAATCTGCAATTTTAATTATATAGATGGTTGCATTCAAAGATTGTGATGAAGCTCTATACATTTAGATGTACTTTATTTCCTAAAAGAACAAGGTTAACTGCCATCATGGAAAGGTCAGAATGGATGTACCAGATACGGAGGATATCACACACTTTCATAGAAACGAGTGACCATCATGGAAAGGTCAGAATGGATGTACCAGATACGGAGGATATCACACACTTTCATAGAAACGAGTGACAAAGTTTATTGACACTGCTCGAAAGCATGCTTTGAGTGTGAATCAGCAGGAAATCATATGTCCGTGTTCTCACTGCAAGAACAAACGTGTCTGGATGCTAGACGGCGGTGATGTCAAATCTCACTTGATCTGGTGAGGTTCTATAACGCCCCAGAGTTCAAACGGCTCAGATCCACTCTACATGCTAAGTGAACCACACCTACCAGCATCCCACTTATGCTTTCGTCCTCGCTTCGCGTAAAAGGATTGACCCAGGGATGGTGGGATGGACTCTACAAGCCTTATATGTTGGTCTAACCCATCTTTAACAACTAATATGGGACTAAACCCTCCACAATATCTCATTAACATGCAAATGGACCAAATTCCAAACTGGGCCGGATGTGACATACACCCCTCAAAGGGCCCGACGTCCTCGTCGGCCCAACACACCCACAACCTGGCAAACAATGACCAGGAATATTCCCTCTTAGCACATGTGACCGTACATCCAGTGCTGGCACATGTCTCATGCCGTGCACCCCGCAGAGCCTACACGTGCAATGAGCGCCATGTCCGCGCTCCTGACCCGCACACGACCGTGGCCGCGAGGGTCGGATTTGATACCATTTGTAACGCCCCAGAGTCTAAATGGCTTAGATCCACTCTGCACGCTGAGTGAACCACACCTACCACCATCCCACTTACACTTTCGTCCTCGCTTCGCGTAAAAGGACTAACCCAGGAATGGTGGGATGGACTCCAGAAGCCTTATATATTGGTCTAACCCACCTTTAACAACCAATGTGGGACTAAACCCTCCACAATATCTTATTAACATGCACACAGGCCACTATGGGCTAAATTCCAAACTGGGCCGGATTTGACAAGTTTCATCTAGGGATACATGATTTGGAAGGTTTCACGGCGAAGATGTGAGTGGTGCATCCGGATGAACATCATCGTCAGTGCATGCATACCATGGAGGAGGAGCCTCATCTGCGAGGAATGGTGTTGTTGGCAAGGATGATTTTATCATGATGGATGATTGTTTCCATGACGCGGTCAACGACAGGGGTGACGATGATGAGGATACTAGTGAGGTGGTTTTGGAGGACCCCAAGGATACGAAGTTCTTTGAGGATTTCATTAACCACCTCGACAGTGACGATCTATTGTATGAGACCCTAGGTGGCTAGACAACTTCAAGGAGTCAAAGGCGGCGGCAAAGGATCCGATCTATTAGGATTGCCCGAAGGAATGGACGATGCTGCATTTTGATCTCTAGATGCTGATGCTGAAGGCTCGTTTCGGATGGTCCGACGCTAGCTTCAACGAGTTGTTATGCCTCCTTGGTTCCCTACTTCCAAAGGATAACAAAGTGCCTACCAATACATATCGAGCATGGGGTTGTGGCCGCTAGGCCTGAGAGGGCACAGCCTAGGCCAACCTGGTCGGAAAATGGAGGAGCAAGAAAGCCAGTCATGGTGGAAGCTCACCGGAGAAGAAGAAAGGATGGGGACATGTTGAAACGGTGATAGATTTGCAAAACCAAGTATACCACGGCATAGAGAATGATGAGATCTACCACATGGTAGTGGTGGTTGATGCCGAAACATGACAGTTTTGCCGGAAAAGCTCGCTAGAGAGTTCACCAGGAAACCTAGCTTTTCGAAACTTCGGCTTTAGATCTGGGATAATAGAAGTGGCAGCTAGAGAAAAGGATTGTACTTCTGGAAAGCTCACGTCAAGGAAGACATCGGCATATATATATATGTCTAGGGTTTGGAAAAGCTTCATAATTTCTTAATATTGGAATTTTTTCCTATTTTAAAATAATTCTAGGAAATTTCTGAAATAGTATTTAAGCCACGAAAAATCACCGAAACTAGAGAAAATTCCCAGAGGTAGATATGATCATTATGGATTAAAATAAAGTGTTTGGAGCTCATAAAAAGATTATTAGAAAGATCAAGAAAATGATTAAGCTCAAGGAAAAAGGAATTTAATTCTAGAAAAAGGAAAAATTTCCGGAGAATATGAAGGAAAAAGGAATTTAATCCTAACGTATTTTGAATCATTTTCACACATAAACTCTGTTGGTATTTATTAACGCAGATAGAATATGAAGGATTCCGCAAGCGCATAGAATACCATTGTAACATTTTACCGGGAGTATTCCAGGTATCATTATTTATATTTTACCACAGGGAAACAATAGAGTAAAGACTTAATGAGTAATAAAGGAATGTCTATCAGTTAACATACCGGCATCGCTAAAGCAAGGGGTAAAGGTAATGATAGGAGTTAAGCATAATGACACTCAGGGGATAGATCACTAAGATAATGTAAACTAATTAACTTAGGAGAACAATGGATGAGGTAGATTCCTATGATATTCTTATTAGATGGTCAAAAGTATATCCAACTATAGCTAAGACTAACTCTACTCTTGTGCACTTCGGGACGCCGCTTAGATGGTAGAGCACCACAAAAGATAACTCTATTGACATGACTACGGTCCTATAATTTAAGAACCTGCTCAATTCGGAGTGAACTACAAAGGATAGACGGGCCTGTCACCTCCCGCTGCTACCACCCAACCAGGGAATAGGGTGCACTCATAGGCAGGGCATCATATAAGCACCATGGTTACACGAGACTTGGCTAATTAGCCTAACCGGTAAACTAGCAGGCTAAGCGCTCTATGAACCCGCACACAAAGTAATGATAACCTTAACTAAGCAAGATATATATTTAAAGTAAGCATAGCCATGTAGATAGAAATTTGATAAATTGATAATAAGTCTTACAAGATGTAGAAACCAAGGAACAAGGCTTTGCTGAGCCTCCAAGACTAGATCCGGAACTTGAGCATGAGCCCAACTCGACCCTCACTCCTGAGCTACTAATCTACTACATTGGAGAGTTCTAGACCTAATCCACCTGGTGTGTGTTGATCTGAATGAGAGATATGAATTAGGGTTTCAGGATGCCTCAGGGAGTGGGGTAGGGGCTGGTATATATAGGCCGGAGCGTCAAACCTAAGCCTTCGAAAGATAGTAACAAGAACTTGAAGCATTTATTTAGCAGATGGAAAACCTATTAAGCATGTTTTTGTGTTTACCCCCAGTGTAGCAGTAAAACATTTTTGGGTGGATCTAAATAGAAGGCATGTTTTTGCGCCTACTCCTAGTGTAGGAGTAGTGCATATTTGTGTGGAGTGTATGTGATCTTGATTTTAAAAGCATGATAGACTTCTCATAAGGGCCAATAAAGCTTGACAAAACTCAACACATATACAAACAACATATAAGTGGAAGGTTTTCCTAATCTAAATATATATGGCATTGGTATGAAATTTAGCTTTGTCATATAGGAACTCATCATGATTATTTTTTTATTTAAAAAAATACTCTAAAACATAGTTTCACTTTGGAACTAGATAAATAGCAGCTCATACCATCTCATATCATATCCATCAACCATATAGACTTAGATCAAGCATTTGCTACACACGAGTATCAAGTTCAAAGCAAGTTCTTATATCAAATCAAGTCTATCCAATACTTGGAAGAATTTCGGACCGAAAACTAGGCACCTGAAAGAAATTACAACAGAGTAACTATTCAGCATGCCCATCAAAAAGTTTATTAAAGAGAAAGTCTTAAACTCCCAACTATGTTCATTTTGTTTTATTGGTACTAAGCATATTTAAGAAAACTATCACACAAACCCATTTTTTTATTTTATCTTATTGCCGGAAATGCTTAAAAATTAAATGGAGTGAAAAGATACTTACCTGGATAATTGGAGGTGCGTCTCCCCCGAGCTGGCTTATTCTTGGAGATGTATCTCCCCCCAAGCTGGCTTTTTGACTTATTTTGTTTTATAAGTTTTATGATGATTTTTTTCTTTTATTACCACCACAATGAACATTCATATGGGTTGTTACACGCCACAAGTTTGCTCATATGGGGCTTTAAGATTTACTTGATGCAAAACTTTAAAATAAAACTAAATTAAGTCAAATTTTATTATGCAGAGTTACAACTTTTTATTTTCTTTTTATATATGCCATGCATACAATCTTTCTAAATGCAATGCAGAAATAGACATGCTAAAGTTTTAGTTATGTATCTAATTTATATGATTATACAATTATTATTTTTATCATTTTTTAGATGCAAGACACGAATGAAAATGCTAAATAAATAAATAAACATAGATAACTACCGAGTTATCTTTCAGCGAGGGTTCGGTATTTTAAGTCCTTCGAATGGGACTCCTCCTTGCGAAGTTCATTGATCAAGTACTTCAGTTTGCTCTTGAAGATTCTTGTGGTGGTGCCTCCAGTAGTGGCGCTTACAATGGTGGTACCACCTTCTTCTGCCAAACTCGTCTTGGTTTTGGATTTGATTTCGGGCTGACATATTTATTCTTCTTGACTTATTCTTCCTCTTTATTTAGCGTTTTGAAATCAATCATCACTAGTAGAAGCGGGCGACACCTTGTGTGCATCATTATTGCCGGTTTAGAACTTTCACTAGTGGAATTTGGGGGATCGATTCCCCCACACTTTGCTCAAAGTGTGTTCTGCTCATAAAGACGAGGTAGAGATCAATTGCATGGGCTCTATTGGTGGGAAAACACCAATAGAACTAAACTTTATTTATTCTTCTCTAGCCTTAGGCACATTGAATAATGTTAAAGTTGATGTTCTGTGCTTTGCTTATTCTTATAACATGGGTGATAAGATCAAAAGGATAAGCATGAATATAGCATTTTGACTTTGACAAAAAGAGTGGAGTTGCTTAACCTATAGAAGGATTATCCATCTTTATATAATGTATCAAACTTCATGATTAAGACTATCATCTTCTAGAGATAAGATATGTAACATTTTAGCTCATTTGGTTAAGACTAAGATCAAGAAAGTGGTGCTATGAACAAACTTAAGAAACAAGACATGTTGAGTTAATTAGGTTGGATCAAGCAAAGTTGTAACTCCAACATGTTTATTTCTTCATTTATGTGCATATCAAGATCAAGAGGAAAGCAATAACCACTTACTTTAAGATGTTACCTTCATTATTGGAGCGTGATGACACCATGTGATGAAGGGTAGAAGATTTATGGTGGTCTTTTCTTCATACTTGAAGCTTTTCTTGCTTGAGCTGTTCATGAGCATCTTGTCTCCTATGTCGGACTCTTCTTTCTCATTCTTTTGTTATGCCATCATTTGTTCTTTTGAGGATCTCGGCACTTTGTTTGGACCTTCTGCTCCTCTCATTCCTGTTGGTGAGAGCTCGTAGTCCGTTGAGCAGGATCTCTTCTTACATTAAGCTTTTCTTTACACCATTCGGATAGTTGCATGATCTTCTCCCGTCAACCCTTCTTTGATTTATGTTGATTCTTGGTTGACGAGTTGGTGTTCATTGGATATGCGAACTCAAGTTTCTCCTTGATTGTCTAGCGGCGTGGCGGAGAGTTGTTCTTCTTTATTTGTTAGTGATTCGCTAGTCGTCTTTATAGTCAAAGAAGGAACCTCATTGGTACTTGTATGAAAGCTTCATCTCAATGACTTAAGGATGTTGTCTCACAATCAGGGTTGCGGTCTTCGTCGACAGACCTCTCTTTATTTCTGACATCTGTTGATACGAGGATGCATGGCATGATGTAGTGGCATTTGTCATCCTAGTCCTTGGCGTCGACGTGTGAGCTAGTGTTTTCGAAGGTGATGAAAGCAACCAGATTCTGGCTAATACGAGGTGGGTTGCTTCCTGCTTCTCCTTAGCACCTTAGCTTGAGTCTTAGGAAGACTCAATGCTAGGTTATCTTTAATGTTGCTCATAGCCTGTCAATTTGTTCATCCACTTTCACAGTTGTAGTGATAATTTTTGGGTTTGCAGGTTCATACCAAACCATAGGCATAGCTTTTTATTCTTCCTGCAAAATGTTACTGGACATACCTGAGGGAATATAACAAGTTTGAAACACGGGTTGTTGTCCATAATTTTTGAGATTTTTCTCTATGCTAATGTAAGGATATTTTTAAGATTACTTTAGCATAGATTTTATTTATCATGTTTTATAGCAATTTTTATTTGTCCACTGCATTCTAGCATGGTTCAAGGCAAAAGTAACTTGCAGCAAAAGACGAAGTGAATAAACTTTGATACTTACATATCTTCCTTCCATGAAGGATGAGCTATGTCTTCTCTTTTGCGTAGAGTTGTTTGGAGTTCATCACATGCCTTGATTCATCTCTGATGTAATTCATCTCTTGACATACTCAAATTTGATTTGAGAGTTTTCTGTAGGGGTTAGTCCAATAAAATAACTGCTATCTACTAGAGCATATTCTTGGTTAAGCATTTTTAACCTAAGCACCATGCTTAATTTAAAAAGCCTTTGGAAGTAAGATCAACACTCCTAAACTAAGCACCATACTTAATTTAAAAGATATATGAAGATACTCCAAACCCAAGCATACTATAGCAGATAACAGTAGCATGAAAGCATTATAGAGATTTATTCAAGTAGAGATGAAAAAGAGCATGATCATGGTGAGTAATTTTTTTAAATAGATGCAAGTGGCATGGATATATGTAGATAACTAAATATGTTGTGAATTTGATATGAGAGAATTCAAAGTAAACGGAGTGGATGTATGAATCATTTAAAGTAAACATGCAATAGAATGCAAAAAGTTTAAAAGATAACTACTCATTAAGTTTAAAGTCCATGAGCATGACTATCTCACCTTTCTTGATCATACTTACCATGATTCACAAGCTGGAATTTGTGAGTTGTGCAGCATCTGTATTCGTCACTTGAGATGTGATTTGAATTCTTGTGACAACGACCTTTTCTCCAATCTACACATGATTAGAATAATATATATGTGTCTGCAAACCTGTGAGATGGCAGAGTTCCAATGTTGATGGATCATGAAGTTAAGGTACCCTAGGGTTCTTCAATGTATCTTCTTTTCTTGTGGAAGCTTGTCGGAAGGTCGAAACAATATATGTTGTCATGTCTATTTTACAATATAACAGAACAGGGGTAATTCTACTAAAGCTAGTGGTATATTATTGATCTTTACGCCAATTGTTTCCCCGTCAATGGCGTAAAAAATACTTGTTGGTATTTACTAACGCAAATAGAATATAAAGGATTCCGCAAATGTACAGAATACCATTGTAGCATTTTACCAGGAGTATTTCAGGTATCATTATTTATATTTTACTACAGAGAAACAATGGAGTAAAGACTTATTGAGTAATAAAGGAATGTCTATCAGTCAACATACTAGCATCGCTAAAGCAAGGGGTAAAGGTAATGATAGGAGTTAAGCATAATGACATTCAGAAGATAGATCACTAAGATAATGTAAACTAGTTAACTCAGGAGAACAATGGATGTGGTAGATTCCTATGATATTCTTATTACATGGTTAAAAGTATATTCAACTATAGTTAAGACAAACTCTACTCTTGTGCACTTTAGGACGCCGCTTAGATGGTAGAGCACCACAAAAGATAACTCTACTGACACGACTATGGTCATACAATTTAAGTACATCATCAATTCGGAGTGAACTACAAAGGATAGACGGGGCTGTCACCTCCCGCTGCTACCACCCAACAAGGGAACATGGTGTACTCACAGGCAGAGCATCGTATAAGGACCATGGTTACACGAGACTCGGCTACTTAGCCTAACCGGTAAACTAACAGGCTAAGCGCTCTATGAACCCGCACACAAAAGTAATGATAACCTTAACTAATATATATTCAAAGTAAGCATAGCCATGTAGATAGAATATGATAAATTGATAATAAGTCTTACAAGATGTAGAAATAAAGGTACAAGGCTTTGCTGAACCTTCAAGACTAGATTCGGAACTTGAGCATGAGCCCAACTTGACCCTCACTCCCGAACTACTAATCTACTACATTGGAGAGTTCTAGACCTAATCCACCTGGTATGTGTTGATCTGAATGAGATATGAATTAGGGTCTTTGGATGCCTCAGGGAGGGGGTAGGGGCTGGTATATATAGGCCAGAGCGTCAATCCTGAGCCCTCGAATCAAACCAATTTAAAAGGACGACGTAGATGCGATCTAGGAGATGGTGGAGCACCGACTTTCGAAGGGGTGGCTGAGAGGTGGACCCAGGGGGCCGGCCAGCCTGTAGGTGGGGCCTGGCTGCCTCTCGCAGTCTTCTTGGGTGGTTTGGCTTATAGTGCCCTCTGGAACCTTCTGGAGTTGTTTTCGCCGCGGATATGCACAATTAATTCTGACGTTTAGGTCTGCCTTGACGGTTTTCTGGATAAACTTCGCTGAAAACATAGATTCACCAAAACTTGTGGAAATTATCAGTTTAAACCCCTAAACCTATGTTTGGTGATGGAATTAAGTATATATGCAGGATATGTTGACGGTTTATGATTCATATTAACAACCGTCAACAAACACCAAATGCATCCG
This sequence comes from Saccharum spontaneum, assembly GCA_022457205.1. NCBI lineage: Eukaryota > Viridiplantae > Streptophyta > Magnoliopsida > Poales > Poaceae > Saccharum > Saccharum spontaneum. The sequence continues at coordinate 25,442,410 of CM039597.1, forward strand.
GCATGAATGCAAAGCCCTGTCAGATTAAATTATAAAAGTTATTTAAAAATTACATTTTGCACTTTTTAAATTGCTAAAAGCCTATTTAAATCTTAGAAATTTTAGAAAAAAAATATTAAATCATTATTTATTTAATTTAAACTATTCACAACCTAAAATAGAAATTTTTGGTGTGTGACAGTAGCTCGCTCGTGCCCGCACGCGGCCAGGCGGCTAGGCAGCTACGTTGGCGACCGGCCAGCGCACCTGCGCGTCCGGTGTGGCGGCAGCTCTCGTGGTGGCTTGGGGGCGACCGGATCCATGCCCCGATGCTCGACAGCGGCTTGGGATGGCCAGGCCCGCACCATGTGACAGTGGCTAGGTGCTCGCGCCCGAGCACTGGAGGGGCCTGGCGGCGGCCATGGTGGCCAGGCCTGCGCTAGCCCCTCCTTACGGTGGTTGCGGGTGGCGCTCGCCCGTGCCAGTGGCGGCTGGCGGCCCTGGCTTCGGGTGGCCTAGATCTGCATGTCCGCGGGTGTTGCCCTTGTGTTCGTGGCTGCACAACACTTCGGGGCTGGCAATGTGCTTCGGTTCGTCTCCGGCACTTGGTCGGCAACAGCATCAGAGCCGCCTTCGTGCTGCTGGGCATTGTCGAAACGCCGATGAACTTGTTATTCGGCGCTTCAGGGCCAATGTTTGGTTGCTTCAGGCTACCTGTGAGCTATGGCTTCAGGCCATGATCAACTACCATGGTGCTTACACGCACATCCATAGGTGATGAGCTTGTGATGTGTTTGTTCGTCGCATTTGTGTGTAGGAGAACTTATTTCTCACCTTCTTAGCCTTAGCTTGGTACAACTCGTGCTGATAACATGTCAGAAATCAGTCCTTTGCACACACAGGAACACCGGCTGAAAAACACTGTTGGCTGATTTTTTGTGAGAGAAAAATACTGTTCCGGCTGAAAAAACAAGCTGAATAAGACGGATTATAAGCCAGATGAACAGGGCTTCAGAGTAAAGAGGAAGTGACAGCTCTTTCTATATTGCTTTCTTGCTTGTTACACAGATACACCAAGGTACCGTTTAGAAGCCAAAAATTTTGCCAAATTTTTTAGATTCTCCATCACATCGAATCTTTGACGCATGTATGAAGCATTAAATATAGATAAAAAATAAAACTAATTACACAATTTAGACGAAATGAACGAGACAAATCTTTTAATCCTAATTAGACCATGATTGGACACTAATTGCCAAATAACAACGAAACTACTACAGTTACGTTTCGCCAAAAATTTTGCCAACTAAACAAGGCCCAAGAACACAGAGTGAAAGTGACCTCCTATTTATAGGAAAAGGATGTTACATGAACTCAGGTTTTACAGTGTGAACTCTTAGACTTTTCTTCTCTTCCTCATTAATTTGGCCACTCTCAAAGTCTCCTTTTCATACATGTATTTTGACTTTGATTTTACTACACATGGCACTCTTTCTGTCAAAACACACATGGATCCTTCCATGGGTAAGATCATAGCACGAACGTTAAGTAACGTGTTGCCAGTGGGTAAGATCATAGCTATAAAGTTATAGCTCCTCGGGAGAGGCCTCATGATCTGGCGACCAATCTTGGTTCACCACATGGCCGATGGTGCGGTGCATCTGCACGTGTTGCTGGTGGGCATTGTGTTGCTGGTGGGAATTGTGCGGTGCATCTTGGTTCACCGCGACATAAATCAGCTGGGCAAGGATCCCTCGGCACGCCAGATCAAGGACGTTGTGGGAGCCGTTGGCAGTGGTGAAGGATTGCAGCGGGAGGCACCCATCTCTTGATCTGTTTTTTCTTATTATCGGTGGCATCAAGATATTACGTGAATGAACTAATGAAGCACCAGCACAGTCACAAAAAAATGAACCACCAGCACAATTACTAAGCCACCCTTCTTCACATTAGAGCACTTTTAGTTAGCATCAACGGTTCATTAATGATCAAAGGGGAGGAACCACAGTTTGCCCTCAAGCACCGTAACACATCTCACTAATTAACTGAACAGTCACGGATGTATTTTACTCAAGCTTAAAATAACGTTCCACATGACACAAAAATTTGGAAGTTAAACGTTACAAATACTGATCGATCTTAATTTGGAAGCAAATATAATAATGAACAATGTGAAGGATGAACTCAATGCATAAAGAAAGAAGACTAGAATTTCTAATATAAACTGAAGTGAAGTGTCGTACCCAGACAAAACTACGCAAGCTAGCAAACGTCTAGGCAATGTCAGAACTAAAAGCCACATAGCAATTGGAACAACCAGTTTAAGCTCCATGATTGACTGAGATAGTTATGAACCAGTGGTGCCGCCTGCCGTCCGAGAGCTGCTCATTGATGAGCACAAGTGCACAACCCAAGGGGACAACAAATCGAATTTGCCTTGTTCAATTCCTACATACTCCATAGTCTGTACCTAAAAATGGCAAACAGATGATAATCGGTAGTCATACTTGTACTCACAATGGTCTTCATTAGGCTTCTACTGTGGCATGGTCGGATGGACGCCTGCTGCACCCCTGAGCCATAAGAAATTGATATTGACTTTTTCTTTCGACCTGGAGTGTGGGACTGTTGGGATGGACGGCTGCTGCGCCCCTGATGTCATC
>CM039597.1:25445151-25464478 GCA_022457205.1 Saccharum spontaneum
AATATATCACATGTTAGTCCAATATCACAAGTGACAATCACTTGCTCCTCCTTAGCTTCCTTCATGAACTTCTCCAACTTGAGGTCCTTTTCCTTGATGATCTCAAGTAGAGTAGAGTGGGCTTCCTTAAGCCTAGTGTGAGCAACTTCAAGGTCCTCGTGGTCATCCTTTAGACACTCACGAGAGGCCTCTAGCTCATCAAAGGATTTCCTAAGAGCTTTGAGCTCATGTTCAATTCCTTTGCACTACTTACTCTTTTTGAGAGCAACAAGCTCTTACATCAAGGCATCATTTTCATTGCTCTTGGTAATGAGCTCTTGCTCCAAGATCTTGCATCTCTTGGTGGTCCTCTTGTAGCACTTGCTCATTTGATCTATTATGCCCAATAGATCATCCTTGGAGTAGTCCTCATCCTCCTCATCATCACTCCTACAACCATCACTAGCACAAGAATCGTCATCACTATCATCATATTTTACCTTAGTAGGCTTGGCCATAAGGCATGTCGATGTAGTGTCAAAGAGGGATGGCTTGTTAGAGAGAGCGATGCTTGCAATGGCTCTCCGAATAGGCTTTTCATCATCACTTGAGCTATCATCATTGTCATCATCGGAGTCATCACTATCCCAAGTGACCACATAGCCACCACCCTTCTTCTTCTTGTTGGTAGTGAAGCTCTTCTTCTCTTTCTTCTCCTTCTTGTCCTTCTTCTTCTTCAACTTTAACTCCCCATCATGATATCTTTTATATTCATAGGGGCACATTGCCACTACATGATCGGGGCTATTACAATTGTAGCAAAGCACCTCCTTTGCCTTCATGAAGTCCCTTCTCTTTCTTGCACCATAGCCTCTCTTCTTCATGAACCGACCCATCTTTTGCACTAGAAGGGCCATGGTCTCATCATCAAATGGATCATCATTATCACTATCAATCTTGCTCTTTCCCTTTGAGGATGAAGCTTTGAATGTGGTGGTCTTCTCTTTCTTGACCTTGATCTCCTTATTCTCATCTTCATCTTCATCTTCATCATCATCATATTGAGCATCGGTCATGACATCTCCAAGCACTTGGTTTAGAGTCACCTTGTCCAAACCCTCTCTTTGGATCATCTTCCTCAAGATAGCAAACTTCTTAGGTAAGTTCATCAAGAACTTGTGTGAGAAGTCCTTGTCCTTAACATCTTCTCCTAGGCTCTTGAGATCATTGACAATAACTTGTAGCCTATAGAACATCTCCGATATAGACTCATCATCCTTCATCTTGAAGCTTGCAAACTTGTCCTTGAGCATATAGATCTTGGCACTCTTTACCGTTGAAGTGCCCTCATATGTTTCCTCTAATCTTGTCCACACTTCACTTGCCATCTCAAGATCCTTGATTTGCTCAAACACCTTTGCATCAATCCCATTGTAGAGAGTGTTGAGAGCCATAATGTTGCATTAGTTGTTGATGCGATCATTGTTGGTGAGGTTGTCGGGATCAATGATAGCATAATCATGATGTGTCACCTCCCAAACCTTCTCATTAATAGAGCCAAGATATTGCTTCATCTTTCTTTTCCAATGATCAAAAGATGAGACACCATCAAAGAATGGAGGCTTGCCCCGATATGGTTGAACACAACTCGAGCCATCTTACACCGAGGTTGTTAAGCCTTACAAACGGTGACCACGACTCCGATACCACTTGAAAGGTCTTGATGGCTAGAGGGGGGTGAATAGCCCTTTTAAAAATTCTACAACGACAAGTTAAACAAGTTTATCAATATAACAAATAGCGAGATGCGAGTTTTGCTTAGCCTACGGGGTGTTTGCAAGCCACCTATCCAATTCACAATTCTAGTATATTTGCACTCAGCCGCACAAGTCAAACCGCACAACTTAGCTACAACTAAAGCTAACTAGCTACACAAGCTAAGAGCTAAACTAACAAACTAGCAAGGTAACTAAGAAAATAATACAAGAGAGAGTTAGGAGGGTATCACCGAGGGGCGAAGTATTGAGCCAACCAATCAATATGATCAAGAGATGAATTTCATAATACACAACCACCGGGATCAATTAGTCACAATAAGAAAGTGATGACACAAGATTTATTCCGAGGTTTACGTGCTTGCCGGCACGCTAGTCTCTGTTGTGTCCCTCTTTACCACATGGTTCGGTAGCTAATCGGTCACACACCGAGCCTCTCAAAAGGCACCACAAGAACCTACCAAATGGCAAAAGGCTGCAAATGACACGAGCAATTCACTAACGTTGCCATTGGTGCTTCGCCGAGGTAGGCACAAACCTCTCACAATCACCGGAGGTGGCCAAGAACAATCACAAACTCTTGCCAACGCCTCCAAGCTGCTCCAAGTCGTCTAGGTGGTAGCAACCACCAAGAGAAAAAAGAATCCCGTAGCAAATCAACCACCAAGTGCCAACTAGATGCAATCTCACAATGCAAATGCACTTGGATCACTCAATCTCACTTAGAATATGCAAAGAAGCAAGAGAGATGAGTGGGAGGGGAGTTGCTTAGCTCAAAGTGCTCACAAGTATGTCAAAGAGTGCAAGAGTGAGAGCTTTGAGCCGGCCAACAAGTATTTATAGACGTACCCCTTCGAATAGAGTCGTTAGGAACTTGAAACAACTGCAGTCGTGCTGACCGGATCCGCTGGTCGTGCGGATCGGACGCGCGAAGCTCGACCAGACGCGCTGGTCCCGTAACAGACTGGACACATTGGTCAACCCTAAGCAGCGCTCCAACGAATCAGCGACCGGACGCGCTACAGAACTGACCGGACGCCACAGTGCCAGCGTCTGGTTGGAGTCCAGTAAGCACTGTTCGCCTAAACGGCCGTTTAGTCCGTTTAAACACCGTTTAAACGATAAACAGAAGTCAACCGTGTTGTTTAGGCCCTAAACGGTGAATTAAACGGTTGGACCGTTTAAACCCATTTAAACCGTTCAATCACATCTAAACGGTCTAAACAAAATTAGATTAAACGTGATTAAATGAGTTAAATAACCATTTAATCCATAATTAAGTGAATTAAAGGACTACGTCTATCACAATCAACATGAAACTAATTAACATTGTAATTATATGAAGTGTTGTAGGATTTAGATTTCTTCCAACAAGATTATTTGGTAGAATATTTGATTTTACATATGTAAATATGTATGGGTTCTAGCAAATTTTATTTTTACCTACATAAATATGTATATTTTATTGTTATTGTACAAAACCGTTTAGGTCGTTTAACTCCGTTTAAACACTGTTTAAACGGTCTAAATGCTAAACAAAGGGTGACCGACTGTTTACCGTTTAGCGTTTAGGAAAACATTGCCAGTAAGCTCCCACAATGACCGGACGCATCCGGTTGGGCGTGACCGGACGCGCCACCGTATCCGATCAGAAAACCGAGACATGGACACACGCCGAACACTGACTGGACGCGTCCGGTCAAACAAAGACTGCGTCCGGTCTAGCGTCCGGTCACCTCTGTGACCTCCGTTCGCCTCTGTTTGAAAAACCCTTTCACATATAAGCTAGACTAAGTATGTGTGTCACTTTAGCACATGTTTTAGCTCATGAAAAAACATGTGACAATGCCTCCAAAACTCGACATTGGCGTAAAGGAAAATAGGCGTTTCAATTCCTCGAAAATGCCTGAATCCCACCTCACAAGCTCGACGGGAGGGAGAGAGGACCCCAAACCCTCTCTACCGCTCAAACTCCAACGCCATCGCAAATGTGCTAGCACCACCAAGTGATCACGTCATGTGCGAGTGTGTTAGCATTTTCACAATTATTTTTCGAGGCGTTATTAGTTCTATCCAAATGCATATGATTATGAAATGCACACCTAGAGGCACTTAGGAGTTCAATAGCCGTGTCATTCCCCTCTTTATAGTACGACTATCTATCCCATAATGTAACTACACCCACTAGGTGTCTTGATTACTAAAACACAACCCTTAAGCATATACCTTTGCCTTGATCACGTAGGGTTGCGTCCAAATCCAAGTGTGGCCATCATGATCACCATGTCTATCTTGCCACCAACCTTGGAATGTACTAATCCTCATATGCTATATACAACTTAGGCATAGGATTAGTACCTAGGCATTGTCACTAATTACCAACATCAAACATAGAGCTTTCAAAAGGTGACCCCTGGGGCATGGCGCCTCTGTCCCAAGTCTGGCAACCTTTCACCTCTACCAGATCCAACTCCTCATGACCATGGTGATGATGGAGTGTGACGCTGCGCTCCAAGTGAGACTACCCCTCCCTGCCAGGCGATCACTCCCATGAGAGTGGAAGGATTCTAGCGAAGAAGGGACGACGACAGGACGTGAAACACATCTACCGCATTCCCTTCCCATAGATAGTGGAAGAATTCTAGCGACATATCGCTGGAATTTCCTTCCGCTTCTCCGTGGGAGGGGCGGTCGCGAATGGTCTGTCGTTGCCCCTCTGTACCGGCGGGGACGGGCTCGGGCCCGTATCCCGGGCAGTGGTCGACACCATCTAGCTTTGAGCCTTGGGAAGGAGGCATCCCGAGGCTGGTCCGCTGGCCCGAGCTAGTGCGCCGTGGGGCCTTGACCGAGGGCTCGGTCGGGTCTCACAGTCTTTGTCACCATATAGGCAGCGTCGATTTGTTGTTTTTGCCATCGTATATTGTAACCGAGTCGTTCCCATTGTAATAATGAAATTAATTTTGTTTGTAATCTCATTGCTCTTGAGTAATGCTCGGAGACTTTGGTCCTTCATTGGGATGGGCTCTATATGACGCTAGCCTAGGTGGCCAAGAGTGTCGCGCCCATGCTGCTAGCGGGTAAGTCCATGAGAACCCCAAGTTTACGGTCGTTCCGTGCCTTGGTCTCGGTCCCCTAGGAGGGAGATTCTTGGCTTCCCGATCGAGCCACTTTTATAGTTTCCGAGCCCATTCAACCGGTGCTCGGGGGCTTGCTACCTCCCTAGTTGGGTCACCACGAGCAGCTCTAGGTTAGTACTCGAACATCGTTCAATGGGCGGCCGGTTCCGCTTCTGAGCACCCGTCTAAGGCCACTTGTGCCCACCCGTGAACGTCCCTCGCACTTTAGGAGCTTTGGAAGGCCTTGAAGCTTGATGGGCCGGCCTTCGAACCCTCAGTGATGCCCCGTCTAGGGGGCCCCGTGCCATTGTGTGGCTAGGAGACTTGATTCATCGACAGATCAAATAACTAAAATGAAATGGAAACGAGTAAGGGAAAGATGACACAGCTGATAATGCGACAGTTGGGGCCATGTCATTAGTGCTCGCCGATCCTTCGCCCGAGTTCCTCGTCGCCCGGCTCACTCCATCCTTCCCGACCTTGCACGGCGAGGTGTCCCTGGTTACGTCAACCCTTCGGGAAAGGCCACGCTATGATGAGTTAGTTGTTCCAGGCAGGTACCGAGGGTTCTTAGAATCGCTCAGGGAAAAGTGATAGTGAAAAGGAGAAGGTTGGGAAGATTAGACTTATCTAGGTTTTTGTTGTTGGGGCGATGTGTTGGCGAAGAAGATAGGCTGGCTAAACTTGGTGCGGGTGCTGAGCTACTAGGCGGAGGGCTTGGTGGTGGCCTTCTGTTGACGGTAGTTAACACTCATCAAACCGTTAATATAACTTATATAAATGAATGAATATGATCACCAAGACAGGTCTAGGGGTTTGAACTGACAAATTGCACAAGTTTTGGTGAATCTTTGTTTTCAGGAGGATTTATTCATGAAACAGGCAAAGTGGACCTAATTGTCTGAGAAAATCACGATCATCCGCGACGAAACCTACTTAGAGGACCTCCAATCCATCGTCCAAATCAAATCACCGTGACCCAACCTGAGAGGACACTAGGTGTGGCCGACCGGCCCCACCTGTAGGCCGGATGTCCTATGGGCCCTGCCTGTCAGCCTCCGCTTCAAACGTCAGTTCTCCACCGTCTCCTAGGTTCAATTTACGCCGTGGGTCAAGGTCGGTTCGTATCGAGGGCTCATATTCGATGTTGCCATGGATTCATGGGCCCATAGGACTCCTGGTGCCCCCTATAAAAGGCCTCCCATACCTCCTCTTGGAGGGTATCCCTCCATCATTAGAGAGGCATTGATCTGATCAAGAAGAGAGACTACAACCTCAGAGCTCCCTACACAAATATTCTGAGGCATAGCTAGCTAAGTTAGATCTAGAGAGAGTCAAGCTTCCCGCTTGGATTCCTGATCTTGTCAAGAGTTTGGCTTGGTAGTTGTTGGTAGAGAGATCCATCATATAAATTTGCTTCATGTAGATCAACCAGTAACACACCACTCAACAAGTTTTGAGATAGGTCTAGCCTGATGAGGCTATCAAGGTGAAACAGGCTCGGTGGTACAGTCGATGTTAATTGGTTGTTTGATAACACTAGGAATTCTAGGTTTCTGAGGTTGCCGATGCCCTTGGGTATGGCGCCAGAGAATTGGTTGCTTGGAAGGAATAACTTGGCCACATTCTTTAGCATTGCAATGTTTGAAGGGATGGAGCCAGACAAGCTGTTTCTACTGAGTTTAAGCCACTGGAGATTCTCTAGCATCATCAGTGGTCCTGGAATTGCACTATGAAATTGGTTTGACGAAAGATCTAGCACAGTGAGAGCAGTTAAGTTTGAAATGGCAGCTGGAATTTCACTAGTTAACTTGTTGTCATTAGCAAGAAATATTTGGAGCTGACTTGACAGGTTGCCCACATAGGCTGGGATGCTTCCAGAGAAATAATTCCAATAGATTTCGAAGTCCAAGAGCATTCTACAGTTGGAAATAATAGAAAGAAAACTGAGATCACCCTGTAGACGGTTTCCCCCAATATTAAGTGTCGTCAACAAGTTCAGGTTGCCAATTGCTGCCGGTACTGATCCAGACAACTGGTTTCCATCCAAATACAGCAATACTAATTGAGAAAGGTTTCCAAGAAAAGCAGGAACAGTTCCTGTTAGTTGATTGCACTAGAGATACAACTCGAAGAGTTGGCCTAGCCGTCCAAGTTCTACGGGAAGGATTCATGTCAGATTACAGAAGGCGATTTCCATCACATTTAGCCCAGTGAGATTGTGGAGTTGAGCAGGGATCGGACCAGTGAGGTCATTCCAGCCCACGTTAATGAACTGGAGATTGGTCAGTTTTCCTAGCCATGCCGGCACAACACCCTCGAATGAATTTTTGGGTAGAGAAAGCTCTAGGAGGTGCCAACACGCCGAGAGCCCCTGTGGAATGGTACCACTGAAACTATTATCAGAGAGCTCAACGTATTGCAAAGCTGGGAGGCTGAAACTTCCATTGCCCGGGGAAGGCCCAGTCAAGTGGTTCGAGGATACAGCGATAACGCTCAAGGTGGACATGTTGAAGATGGCTAGCAGCACCGGCCCGGTAAGATTGTTGAATCACAAGACAAGGATCTCAAGTGTGGGCAAGGAGCTGATGCAATCTGGTATCACCCCTGACAGGCTGTTATTGCCCAGGTTCAGATAAGTTAACAATGGTGTATTGTTGAACAGGCCTTGTAGCTCTGCTGGGATGGGACCAGAAAACTGGTTAAAGCTGAGATCAAGAACCTGAAGCCTTGTAAAGTTCGCGATGGTGGCAGGCATACCGCCTGACAGGGCATTAATTTTGCCCAACATCAAAGAGCTAGGTGGCGCATTTCCCAGGTGGGCTCGCTGCGCATTGCCGCTACTGTCCCGAATAGGATGTTGATTTTGTAACTAAAGTTAAGAGCGATGAAGACTCGTGGGATGTTGATCGTGCGGATGTGTGGTGCCCACGAATAGGACAATGAAAGTCATTCTATGATCTGGCTATATATGGTAGTATGGGTATTAGACAAAATCAATATCTGATTACAAGCCCGTTTCCTTATCGCCGCTGGCAACGAGACAGCTTTGCATGTTATCTAGCCTAGGTCCTCCTAATATGGTTTTCCCCAGTCCTATAAACACCTCCCTTCTCTCTGAAACTATTTACACCTCATGCTTAAAGCACCTCTATTTCCCGGCCCAAGCTTTAGGCCCAATCGCCGCCTACGTGCTTTGGGTTGGGCTCAACGCGTTTGCTTGTACGCATGGTACAGCTTCAGTTGGCGCTCGGTCCTTTCCTACGATCGGCTCTTTGCCTTGTGTTGGCGCGATATTCACCCTCCCTGCTGCAGAACCAATAGATTTAGCCAATGAAGCATCTTGAATGCTGACATTTTTTGTGTACATTTTTCTTGTCTAGGTGGGCCTCTGTACTAAAGTTCCAATGAATCAAACAAACCAGTATCGTTGTTTAAGATCCACGGCCGCTCATACAAAGTGAAAATTTCAGTCCGGTGGCTCTCTCACGAGACCACCATTTTGCCTCTCTGCAAACAACGCATGCCTGAAAAAAAAGGCTCTTTGATCCAAATATAATGTTCAGTAACACCTATGAGCACGGACCCTAGTGACTTTATTTCGCAGCGAATGGCCATCAATGGTACATAGATTTCTCAGGTGACACTATTCAGATCTAGACTAGATATCTTTATATCAAGGTCAAAGCCATTGTTTGCAAGTTTTTCTATATATATTAAGAGACCATATACAAGGCGGGACAAATTGAGGGTCACTGATGCATTTTGCTTTACTAGTTTAAAGCAACTAGCGAGCTACCATGAGAAAGAAATGCTATAATGACCCATGCGAAGAATAATCTCAACACATAAAAGAAAAAAACAGACTTTTCTAAAACGAAACCAAGTAAACACAAGACAAATGCTTGCAAACGTCTAAGCATTATTAGAACTAAAAGCCACAGTACCCCTGACGAACTGAGATAAGTACAATCAGAGGTGCAGTGCAGTGCATGAGGATAAGTGGATAACAACTCGAAATAGCATTCACTTGGTCATCGGGCTTCTAGTATGGGATGGGATGGTCAGATGGACGCCTGCTGCACCCCTGAGCCATGGGACCAAATATAGAGTAAATCACAACTGTAGATTTCTGCGGCTACAGCTGTGATTGTTTCAAGTATATGTACAGTAAATCAGAAATTCTGCAGAGCAACAGCCGCAACCGAAGCGAGCAAACCCATATCTTGATCAAGTCTTCTTACCTGGAGCATGGGACTATTAGGATGGACGCCTGCTGCGTCCCTGATGTCATTCTCCAAAGCCTCCACCTCATCAGCAACAGCAGCAGAGCAGTCAACATCGACGTCGACATGTTTGAGGCCTGCCAAATTCTGCAGACCAAGGACCAGGCCACCTTCCCACTTGAACTGGCACCTTGCCATTAGCTGCAGTTTGAGCCTTTCGAGCTTTGGCATGGCTCCCGGCTCAAACACCAATGCCGCGTCACGCGAATAACAGAAATCCTTGTGGGCTGATTGCGTTCCTTGGGTAGACGATGCCTGAATCTCCATCTTGGTCCTTGAATAAGCCAACAGAAAGAGAGAGCAGCATGGGTAAACTTGCTAGAATATTTATTCCTTCCTTGCCTGCTTTACCACGGACAAAAATGCGGAGGCGGGTCAGGTTGACCAGTGAGCTGATTTGAGGGCCCATGCAATTCAAGACACGTGTATTAAGAACAAGCTTTCGAAGTGGTGGTGAAGTTGGGACAAACGAAGACATGAATGGAAGTGTGGCATCAGCATCACTCCCCCACACGCGCAGTTCTCGTAGGCGCGTGAACAGCTTGGAGAGCATTGAGATAAATGCTTTCTTGTCGCCCTCCATATCACGAAATTCAGTAAAGTACGGCCAATCAATTTCAAGTACTCTCAGATTGGTCAGATCACTGAGTCCTTGGATACACTTTACAGATTGAATACCCAAATCGATCCTTGATAGCTCTTCCAACGCCTGCAGATTTCTGATTCCATCGGGTAGGCGCACCGACCGGGGGACATGAAGACGCACTAGCTTCTGCAACTGGATAATACTTGCTGGTAGGTTTTCAAGACGTTGCCATCTCACATCTAGTGTCTCCAAATGTTGCAGCTTTTCTATATCTCGTGGAAGCTTGCCGACCAAACTATAATTGTGTATCCTCAAGTACTTCAATTGACCTAAACTTTTGACATGTCCAAGAGGGCATTCACCAACCAGACCTTCTATATTCAGCACTCGCAAGACTTGGCTGTTTAAGAACTCTGTGGCGTGCTTATTAACCAGAACTGAATTTGAGCCAAAGATATTGATGGATCGGATCTGAGCTCCAATTTTTATTGTCTTGGCAATCTCTTCTGCTCGGCAAGAAATGTCTTTCTGGATGGATAGACGCCGAACCTTGTTTGAAGAAAATTTTTTAGAAAAACCATTACCATTCCATATAGTAACAAAGTTATCCTCCACGGCCTTTGATACAATGAACTCAAGTATGACATCATGAAGTCTGCACTGTTTCACTGTTGTGCTATCTACCTCAACATTGGTTGGCTGGACCAAGCTTCTATTGATCAGTTCATTCAAGTAACTTCTCCCTAGCTGCTCCATACTTTCTCTGTCTTGTCCAGGAATCAGTCCTTCGGCTACCCATAACAATATCAACTGTTGGCAATCAATCAAAGAATCCTCTGGAAATACACTCAGATATAGCAAACAGCTCTTTAGATGGTGAGGAAGGTCAAAGTAACTAAGCAACAAAATTCTTTTCATTTTATCATCTTTGTCAACTGCAGCAGCAATGGACCTTAATACGTTGACCCAGACTTCCACCGTTTGGGTTCTATTTGCTAATAAACCAGCTATACTGATTATGGCTAATGGCAAGCCACCACATTTCCTCAAAATATCACTGGATACTTTCCTCAAATCTTGGGGGCAATCTTCGCTGGAGCAAAATAGTCTTTTAAAGAATAATCTTTGAGAGTCGTCATCACTAAGTAGCATTGCTTCATACATTTGTGCAGCAATACCGGTGCAACATGAGTTGGCTATTGCTTTAATGCGTGTAGTAGTAATAATTCTGCTTCCATTGTCATTGACAGGTAAGGCATATCGTACAAGCTCCCATGCTGATACACTCCAGATATCATCAATCAAGATGAAGTACCTGCATGCATTAGTTACAGAATCATGTTATTATGTAAGGCCACCATGAATTTGAGCATATTCTGGTGAAATTAAAGAAATCGGAGAAATGTAACAAGAAGATGGATCGTCGTGGCACACTTTTCTATCAGTAAGTATTACTGTATGTCTGTATTACACATGAGAAATACAGACTGTAAACTTCTACTATTTAAAAAATATGTTACCACTTCCAAAATAGTTAGTGCCACGTTAGAACACCTAGAGACGCACTCAAAAGATATGAAGCATTCAGTTCAAAAACTGAGTTTCAAAATGAGATTTTTATGGATATTTAGAATTCTGGTCATATTTTCCAAGAAGTAATTTTAATGAATATGGATTAGATGGTGTAAAGTAAAATTTTTACCGAAATGATGCACAGTTGACTTGAGTTTGTTCATTGTTGTAACACATTTAATGATGACATTTGATAGATATGCTGAGCCATTGAATCATTTTTTAAAATTCTCAGAAAATTTCATAAATGGCCTAATAATTAGGTGAGTTCATGTGATGAACAAATATTGCACGACATTATTCTAGCTAGATGAACTAGTTAACTATTAGAAAAAGAAATAATATTGATTACCTCTTGTCCTTTAAGCATTCTTTCACTGTGCGGATGAGCTGCTCAACTGTCTCTAACATCTGTGACTGGTCAAAATGGCACTTGCTTATTTGAGACAATATATCTCTAAGAAGTTTCTTCATATCTGGAGTTTGTGATACAGACACAAAAGCTCGGCTATCAAAAGCAGCTTCAGTGATTTTGTGGTACACCTGCATGGCGAGAGTGGTCTTCCCCTGTCCACCTATCCCATAGATGGACACAACCTTGTGCTCCTTGTCTTCACATCTCAATAAGCTGATGATCTCCTCACGAGGAGCATCGATTCCAACAAGATCTCTGGCCTCCTGAAAGAGTGCAGGTGCTCGAGGATCCAAGAGCACTGGCTGAGACGAAGAGGCAAGGAGACACTGATTGATGTCATAGTAACGTTTGGCCCGATCGCTCTGCTCGCTCACAAGGCTCTTGAGTTCCCGGATCTCCTCTGCTATTCCTCCATCCTCGAACAGCGTCTTCACCTTTTGCATGGCCTTGCGCACAAAGTTGGCCTTGGAACCTCCATGGCTGTGGTTGAGTATGAAACGGTCGATGCAGTCCTCGATGTCATAGGACAGCTCACGTACCTTGCTCCTCCAGTCCTTGGCACGTGGATCGATCTGGTCGTCGTCCTTCTCTGAGAGCATCCGCAGAACGGCATCCATGGTGCTCAGCTCGTCTCGCAGGAAGCAGATCCCGCTCTCGACTTTTTTGGCGAGCTGGTACTTCTCGGTGAGCATGGCGCCCAGCTTGCCGATGACGGAGCCCAACACGCTCGTGGCGGCGTTCGCCATCACTTCGGCCATCTAGACTCGCAGAGGCAGAGCACTCGCTCTCAGTGAAATGCTAGCTACCTTGTGTGGGGTGGTGTGGTGGTGAAATGCAAGCAACGCGGGTTGGCCGTGCCTCACTCTCAGACAGATGAGCTAGTCAAGTCAAGTCAAGTCAAGGTAGCCCCGCGTTGTCGTCCAAATAATTGTCGACCGCCGAGACCAAGAAGCAGGGAGTACAGCTGGGCAACGGCGCAAGAGATCAGTGTTTGCCTGTGGGACACTTCCATCGGTGGAGGCGCGGAGAGCCGGAGAGGGATCAAAGGTGTGGACGCACATGCCCTGCGCCAGGAGAGACCGAGACAGAAAGGAGACTGTGGACGCACATGATAGCCTCTGCCAAACCGCCCAGGTGAAAGTTACTATACGTACACTACACCTGTCCTGTAAAATTTGTTGGTTTGAGTACTGTCCAATAGGAACTTATCAGCCCGGTACTTCTAATGGAAGACAAAAAAAAAAGGTTTGAGACCTCGTAGTACAGTTATAGAGCTTTGTCTTCATTTGTTACGTGACATGCTGACTGAAATTTGGGACGCAGATTCAGTGACTTATCAGCCCGGCTTATCAGTTTTGGTACAGTATTTTTCTTTCACAACAAAACAGCATCAGCCAGCTTATCAGCCGCAGAAACCATTAGCCGAACAAGGCTACGATATCCACTTTCCCTGTCTCATTCTCATCTTTTTGCTATAGACCATTTTTTCTTTGTCGGCCATCTCAACTTGCAAGCGAAATTCTAGTTGCACTAGAAACACACGCGTAGTGCCCTTGTTCGAGGTTACCGGCCTTCGTGATTGTTTTTATTTTTACTGGCTCAGAGCCTGAACAGAACCACGAATGAAGATAAACACCGTATATGAATTCAAAGTACTAATACGGAGTTACAGACCGGTATCAATTGTTCTACGGCTTTTGTCAAAACAAATCACTACTGCATAAAAAATTTTGCGAGACAGTGCCCGAGAATTAATGGAGATGGACACACTAGAGTGCCACCTCCGTTAATGCTTGCCCGCCCCAGGAATAAGCGACCGCCTCCAATAATATTTAATGGACGACTTAAGCGGATCACCTCAGTTAATGGTCTATTAACGGAGGCGAACGCTGAAGACGACCGCCTCTGTTAAGCTATTAACCAAGGCGGATGTTGTTAGATAGCTGCTTCCGTTAATAGACCATTAACAGAGACAGTCACATTAACGTGTCCGTCTCCATCTTCTTTCTCCATGAGCCTCCTCATTAATTTGAATGGGGTTGAGCTCTAGAACTCCAAAAAAACACCATTTTTAGGAAGAGGGGGGGAAGGGGGGCGAGTTTTGCTCTCAGATTCTTCAAGGAGGAGACCGTAGAAGGGTGGTATGTGCTCTCACATCCTTTTTGTGCTCTTTTTTCAAGTTTTTGGTGATCTTAGATCTATGGTAGAGGAGAGAGAAACTAGATTTTGTTCTTTATTTTTATGGTTTTGTTTGTAATGCTTCTATGCTTCTATACTTATGTTTGTGTGACAAAGAAGACAACCTCTTTACATACATAATGCAAGTTAATTGTCTTCAAGTGCATTTTTTGTTTGTGTTAATTATAGATTTTATTTAATGTTAGTTGTATGTAATTTGCGATGAAATGCAGTGTACATAAGTTAATTATAGATTTTAATTAATGTTAGTTGTATGTAATCTGCAATTATAATTATATAGATGGTTGCATTCAAAGATTGTGATGAAGCTCTATACATTTAGATGTAGTTTATTTCCTGAAAGAACAAGGTGGAGGGGGGTGAAGTTTTGCTCTCGGATTCTTCAAGGAGGAGACCGTAGAAGGGTGGTATGTGCTCTCACATCCTTTTTGTGCTCTTTTTCAAGTTTTTGGTGATCTAGTCTAGATCTATGGCAGAGGAGAGAGAAACAAGATTTTGTTCTTTATTTTTATGGTTTTGTTTGCAATGCTTCCACACTTATGTTTGTGTGACAAAGAAGACAACCTCTTTACATACATAATGCAAGTTAATTGTGTTCAAGTGCATTTTTTTGTTTGTGTTAATTATAGATTTTAATTAATGTTAGTTGTATGTAATCTGCGATGAAATGCAGTGTACATAAGTCAATTATAGATTTTAATTAATGTTAGTTGTATGTAATCTGCAATTTTAATTATATAGATGGTTGCATTCAAAGATTGTGATGAAGCTCTATACATTTAGATGTACTTTATTTCCTAAAAGAACAAGGTTAACTGCCATCATGGAAAGGTCAGAATGGATGTACCAGATACGGAGGATATCACACACTTTCATAGAAACGAGTGACCATCATGGAAAGGTCAGAATGGATGTACCAGATACGGAGGATATCACACACTTTCATAGAAACGAGTGACAAAGTTTATTGACACTGCTCGAAAGCATGCTTTGAGTGTGAATCAGCAGGAAATCATATGTCCGTGTTCTCACTGCAAGAACAAACGTGTCTGGATGCTAGACGGCGGTGATGTCAAATCTCACTTGATCTGGTGAGGTTCTATAACGCCCCAGAGTTCAAACGGCTCAGATCCACTCTACATGCTAAGTGAACCACACCTACCAGCATCCCACTTATGCTTTCGTCCTCGCTTCGCGTAAAAGGATTGACCCAGGGATGGTGGGATGGACTCTACAAGCCTTATATGTTGGTCTAACCCATCTTTAACAACTAATATGGGACTAAACCCTCCACAATATCTCATTAACATGCAAATGGACCAAATTCCAAACTGGGCCGGATGTGACATACACCCCTCAAAGGGCCCGACGTCCTCGTCGGCCCAACACACCCACAACCTGGCAAACAATGACCAGGAATATTCCCTCTTAGCACATGTGACCGTACATCCAGTGCTGGCACATGTCTCATGCCGTGCACCCCGCAGAGCCTACACGTGCAATGAGCGCCATGTCCGCGCTCCTGACCCGCACACGACCGTGGCCGCGAGGGTCGGATTTGATACCATTTGTAACGCCCCAGAGTCTAAATGGCTTAGATCCACTCTGCACGCTGAGTGAACCACACCTACCACCATCCCACTTACACTTTCGTCCTCGCTTCGCGTAAAAGGACTAACCCAGGAATGGTGGGATGGACTCCAGAAGCCTTATATATTGGTCTAACCCACCTTTAACAACCAATGTGGGACTAAACCCTCCACAATATCTTATTAACATGCACACAGGCCACTATGGGCTAAATTCCAAACTGGGCCGGATTTGACAAGTTTCATCTAGGGATACATGATTTGGAAGGTTTCACGGCGAAGATGTGAGTGGTGCATCCGGATGAACATCATCGTCAGTGCATGCATACCATGGAGGAGGAGCCTCATCTGCGAGGAATGGTGTTGTTGGCAAGGATGATTTTATCATGATGGATGATTGTTTCCATGACGCGGTCAACGACAGGGGTGACGATGATGAGGATACTAGTGAGGTGGTTTTGGAGGACCCCAAGGATACGAAGTTCTTTGAGGATTTCATTAACCACCTCGACAGTGACGATCTATTGTATGAGACCCTAGGTGGCTAGACAACTTCAAGGAGTCAAAGGCGGCGGCAAAGGATCCGATCTATTAGGATTGCCCGAAGGAATGGACGATGCTGCATTTTGATCTCTAGATGCTGATGCTGAAGGCTCGTTTCGGATGGTCCGACGCTAGCTTCAACGAGTTGTTATGCCTCCTTGGTTCCCTACTTCCAAAGGATAACAAAGTGCCTACCAATACATATCGAGCATGGGGTTGTGGCCGCTAGGCCTGAGAGGGCACAGCCTAGGCCAACCTGGTCGGAAAATGGAGGAGCAAGAAAGCCAGTCATGGTGGAAGCTCACCGGAGAAGAAGAAAGGATGGGGACATGTTGAAACGGTGATAGATTTGCAAAACCAAGTATACCACGGCATAGAGAATGATGAGATCTACCACATGGTAGTGGTGGTTGATGCCGAAACATGACAGTTTTGCCGGAAAAGCTCGCTAGAGAGTTCACCAGGAAACCTAGCTTTTCGAAACTTCGGCTTTAGATCTGGGATAATAGAAGTGGCAGCTAGAGAAAAGGATTGTACTTCTGGAAAGCTCACGTCAAGGAAGACATCGGCATATATATATATGTCTAGGGTTTGGAAAAGCTTCATAATTTCTTAATATTGGAATTTTTTCCTATTTTAAAATAATTCTAGGAAATTTCTGAAATAGTATTTAAGCCACGAAAAATCACCGAAACTAGAGAAAATTCCCAGAGGTAGATATGATCATTATGGATTAAAATAAAGTGTTTGGAGCTCATAAAAAGATTATTAGAAAGATCAAGAAAATGATTAAGCTCAAGGAAAAAGGAATTTAATTCTAGAAAAAGGAAAAATTTCCGGAGAATATGAAGGAAAAAGGAATTTAATCCTAACGTATTTTGAATCATTTTCACACATAAACTCTGTTGGTATTTATTAACGCAGATAGAATATGAAGGATTCCGCAAGCGCATAGAATACCATTGTAACATTTTACCGGGAGTATTCCAGGTATCATTATTTATATTTTACCACAGGGAAACAATAGAGTAAAGACTTAATGAGTAATAAAGGAATGTCTATCAGTTAACATACCGGCATCGCTAAAGCAAGGGGTAAAGGTAATGATAGGAGTTAAGCATAATGACACTCAGGGGATAGATCACTAAGATAATGTAAACTAATTAACTTAGGAGAACAATGGATGAGGTAGATTCCTATGATATTCTTATTAGATGGTCAAAAGTATATCCAACTATAGCTAAGACTAACTCTACTCTTGTGCACTTCGGGACGCCGCTTAGATGGTAGAGCACCACAAAAGATAACTCTATTGACATGACTACGGTCCTATAATTTAAGAACCTGCTCAATTCGGAGTGAACTACAAAGGATAGACGGGCCTGTCACCTCCCGCTGCTACCACCCAACCAGGGAATAGGGTGCACTCATAGGCAGGGCATCATATAAGCACCATGGTTACACGAGACTTGGCTAATTAGCCTAACCGGTAAACTAGCAGGCTAAGCGCTCTATGAACCCGCACACAAAGTAATGATAACCTTAACTAAGCAAGATATATATTTAAAGTAAGCATAGCCATGTAGATAGAAATTTGATAAATTGATAATAAGTCTTACAAGATGTAGAAACCAAGGAACAAGGCTTTGCTGAGCCTCCAAGACTAGATCCGGAACTTGAGCATGAGCCCAACTCGACCCTCACTCCTGAGCTACTAATCTACTACATTGGAGAGTTCTAGACCTAATCCACCTGGTGTGTGTTGATCTGAATGAGAGATATGAATTAGGGTTTCAGGATGCCTCAGGGAGTGGGGTAGGGGCTGGTATATATAGGCCGGAGCGTCAAACCTAAGCCTTCGAAAGATAGTAACAAGAACTTGAAGCATTTATTTAGCAGATGGAAAACCTATTAAGCATGTTTTTGTGTTTACCCCCAGTGTAGCAGTAAAACATTTTTGGGTGGATCTAAATAGAAGGCATGTTTTTGCGCCTACTCCTAGTGTAGGAGTAGTGCATATTTGTGTGGAGTGTATGTGATCTTGATTTTAAAAGCATGATAGACTTCTCATAAGGGCCAATAAAGCTTGACAAAACTCAACACATATACAAACAACATATAAGTGGAAGGTTTTCCTAATCTAATATATATGGCATTGGTATGAAATTTAGCTTTGTCATATAGGAACTCATCATGATTATTTTTTTATTTAAAAAAATACTCTAAAACATAGTTTCACTTTGGAACTAGATAAATAGCAGCTCATACCATCTCATATCATATCCATCAACCATATAGACTTAGATCAAGCATTTGCTACACACGAGTATCAAGTTCAAAGCAAGTTCTTATATCAAATCAAGTCTATCCAATACTTGGAAGAATTTCGGACCGAAAACTAGGCACCTGAAAGAAATTACAACAGAGTAACTATTCAGCATGCCCATCAAAAAGTTTATTAAAGAGAAAGTCTTAAACTCCCAACTATGTTCATTTTGTTTTATTGGTACTAAGCATATTTAAGAAAACTATCACACAAACCCATTTTTTTATTTTATCTTATTGCCGGAAATGCTTAAAAATTAAATGGAGTGAAAAGATACTTACCTGGATAATTGGAGGTGCGTCTCCCCCGAGCTGGCTTATTCTTGGAGATGTATCTCCCCCCAAGCTGGCTTTTTGACTTATTTTGTTTTATAAGTTTTATGATGATTTTTTCTTTTATTACCACCACAATGAACATTCATATGGGTTGTTACACGCCACAAGTTTGCTCATATGGGGCTTTAAGATTTACTTGATGCAAAACTTTAAAATAAAACTAAATTAAGTCAAATTTTATTATGCAGAGTTACAACTTTTTATTTTCTTTTTATATATGCCATGCATACAATCTTTCTAAATGCAATGCAGAAATAGACATGCTAAAGTTTTAGTTATGTATCTAATTTATATGATTATACAATTATTATTTTTATCATTTTTTAGATGCAAGACACGAATGAAAATGCTAAATAAATAAATAAACATAGATAACTACCGAGTTATCTTTCAGCGAGGGTTCGGTATTTTAAGTCCTTCGAATGGGACTCCTCCTTGCGAAGTTCATTGATCAAGTACTTCAGTTGCTCTTGAAGATTCTTGTGGTGGTGCCTCCAGTAGTGGCGCTTACAATGGTGGTACCACCTTCTTCTGCCAAACTCGTCTTGGTTTTGATTTGATTTCGGGCTGACATATTTATTCTTCTTGACTTATTCTTCCTCTTTA
>CM039597.1:25464578-25635619 GCA_022457205.1 Saccharum spontaneum
ATAAGTTAGTGAAGCATGACTTAGTTAGAGGCTTGAAGGATGTTACATTTGAGAAGGATAAGCTATGTACTGCATGTGAAGCCAGAAAGCAAGTGGGCAACACTCATCCATTGAAGAGCATTATGAGTACTTCCAAGGCATTTGAGTTGTTGCACATGGATCTATTTGGGCCAACTACATGCACAAGCATTGGTGGCAACAAGTATGGCTTTGTGATTGTGGATGATTTCACTAGATATACATGGGTATTCTTTCTTGTGGACAAGAGTGATGTATTTGACATATTCAAGAAGTTCATCAAGAGAGTGCAAAATGAGTTTGAGACCACAATCAAGAAAGTAAGAAGTGACAATGGAAGTGAGTTTAGAACACAAGAGTTGATGAGCTATGTGATGAGCTTGGAATCAAGCATCAATTTTCGGCCAAGTATACACCTCAATCCAATGGCCTAGTTGAGAGGAAGAATAGAACCTTAATTGATATGGCAAGATCAATGTTGAATGAGTATAATGTGAGTCATTCATTTTGGGCTGAAGCAATCAACACGGCTTGCTTCTATAGCAACCGCCTCTATTGCCACAAGTTCCTAGAGAAGACACCATATGAGATCTTAAATGGAAGAAAACCCAACATTGCATACTTTCGAGTAGTTGGTTGCAAATGCTACATCTTGAAGAAGGGCACTAGATTAAGCAAGTTTGAGAAGAAATGTGATGAAGGATTCTTACTTGGTTACTCCACTACTAGCAAAGTTTATAGAGGTTGGAATTTGGCTAGTGGTTTACTTAAGGAAGTTCATGATGTTGAGTTTGATGAAACAAATGGCTCTCAAGATGAAGAAGAAAACTTGAATGATGTGAGAGGAACTCAATTTAGTAATGCTATGAAGGAAATGGATATTGGTGACATTAGGCCAAAGCAAGTGATAGATGTGGATGACAACAAAGATCAAGTGCTCCAAAGTCCAATCACACAAGCTAGTGGTTCTCTAATGCAAAATCAAGCTAGTACATCATCTCAAGTGCAACAAGATCAACAAGTGACTAGTTCATCAACTCCAACTCATGATCAACATCAACATCCAAGTAATCAAGTCCAAGTGCTTCAACCAACTAACATTGCAAGAGACCATCCATTGGATTCCATCATTGGTGACATACAAAGGGGAGTTCAAACTAAATCAAGATTGGCATCATTTTGTGCTCACTCTTCTTTTGTGTCAATGAAAGAACCCAATGACATTGATAAAGCATTGAGAGATCCGGATTGAGTAAATGCAATGCATAAAGAGCTCAACAACTTCAAGAGAAATGAAGTATGGGAATTAGTTGAGAGACCTAGTGATCACAATATTATTGGAACAAAATGGGTCTTTCGCAACAAGCAAGATCAAGATGGGATAGTAGTAAGGAACAAAGCAAGATTAGTGGCTCAAGGGTACACACAAATAGAGGGTCTTGACTTTGGTGAAACATATGCCCCGGTTGCTAGATTGAAAGCAATTAGGATGTTACTTGCCTATGCTTGTGCTCACAATATCAAGCTATATCAAATGGATGTGAAGAGTGCATTTCTCAATGGGTACATCCAAGAGGAGGTGTATGTGGAGCAACCTCCCGGTTTTGAAGATGACAAGAAACCAAATCATGTCTACTAGTTGAGCATGGTATGAAAGATTAAGAGATTTCTTGCTATCCAAAGGATTTGTCATGGGCAAAGTGGATACTACTCTCTTCACCAAGAAGATTGGGAAAGACTTGTTTGCGTTGCAAATATATGTTGATGATATCATATTTGGTTCAACCAATCAAAATTATTGTGATGAGTTTGGAAAAATGATGGCAAAGGAATTTGAAATGTCAATGATTGGTGAACTTAGTTTCTTTCTTGGACTTCAAATCAAACAAATGAAGGAAGGAACATTTGTGAGCCAAACCAAATACATAAGGATATGCTAAAGAAGTTTGGTATGGAAGATGCAAAAGGAATCACTACTCCAATGAGCACTAGTGGAAGCTTGGATAGTGACAAGAGTGGCAACATGGTGGATCAAAAGCTATATAGATCAATGATTGGTAGCCTACTCTATGTGACGGCATCAAGGCCCGATGTGATGTTTAGTGTATGTATGTGTGCAAGATTTCAAGCCTCACCGAGAGAAAGTCATTTGAAGGCAACAAAGAGAATATTGAGGTACTTAAAGCATACACAAGATGTTGGATTGTGGTATCCCAAAGGTGCAAGCTTTGAGCTAGTTGGATATTCGGATTCTGACTATGCCGGTGACAAAGTTGAGAGAAAGAGCACCTCTGGAACTTATCAATTGTTGGGAAGATCACTTGTCTCATGGTCATCCAAGAAGCAAAATAGTATTGCACTATCTACCGCCGAAGCCAAATACATCGCTGCGGGTAGTTGTTGTGCACAAATCTTGTGGATGAAGGCAACATTGAAGGATTTTGGAATCATTTTTAAAAATGTGCCATTGCTATGTGACAATGAAAGTGTCGTGAAGCTAACCAACAATCTGGTTCAACATCAAAGAACAAAGCATATTGATGTTCGCCATCACTTCATTAGAGATCATCCACAAAAGGGTGACATTGCAATTGAGAATGTGGGCACCGAAGATCAATTATCCGATCTATTCACCAAGCCACTTGATGAGAAGAGATTTCACAAGCTAAAGAATGAGTTGAACATAATTGACTTCTCCAACATGAGTTGATGCACCTCATATATGACATGCCTCTCCTTCGAGCCCCAAGGTACAATTGGTTGACATGTCATACATTCTATGCTAAGGACTCGTTTAGTGCATCTAGTCATAATTTACATGTTCTAGGCTCATTCATGAAAATCAAATAAATTTGAAGTTTATATGGTGCCACTATTATTTCCATGTCTTGTATGATCTAGTGGTAGCATAAAACTTGTTTAAGTAGCTTTGTGATCCTAAGTGTTTAATCTAGAAAACTTGTCTAAATATTTGCTTCAACATGGTGCATGATAACCCTTCTAGTGAGGTGTGAAGAAGCTTGCCCTCAGATCAAACCGAAGCATTTTACTTATGCAAGCAATCTAGGTTGAATCACAAACTTGATCCTCACCCCATAACATGACATGATATTCTAAAATTGGTCCCTTGTGGTCATTGGTGCCAAAGGGGGAGAAAATATTGTCCACAAAGATAGATTCTAAAAGGGGAGAAAATGATAAAAGAAGGGGGTCAACTAAAATTTTGATCACACAAGTAGGGGGAGCAAGCTCTTAAACATGAATGTTGCATTTCCATGTGCACTTCATATGTATGATGCATAGTTATGCATTTCTTTTTCTCCGATACATTGCTTGTGTGGTGACTTGCTAGTATAATTTGAATGGTATATTGAGGTACTAGCATGAATAGGAAGTAGTTAGATTTTTCTTGCTTCATGTTTTTCAAAGTGGTACTAGAGCTTTGCTTATAATGTTGATCTCATGAGGTTTCTAGTTATGTTTGTGCTTTTCCAAGTGGTATCTAACTACACAAGGTGCTAAGATAGTGTTTATCGCTACTCCGATGGTATCACGCTTTAAAGGTCTATAATCTAAAACACTTAGCACCTATTGATAGTCAATGCTCCTATATTTTCCTATCTAAGCATGTATGCTTCCTAAATCCAAACATATAGCATACATGTAGGGGGAGCCATTGCTATCAATTTGAATTCATGAGCACATGTCCATAATTCTTACACATGGTAATATACTTGGACAATGTGACATGGGTTCAATCAAAATTCTATCATAATATCTTTGTGAAAGGGTTGTCACCAATTACCAACAAGGGGGAGATTGAAAGCTCTATGTTTGGTGTTGGTAATTAGTGACAATGCCTAAGTTCTAATCCTATGCCTAAGTTGGATATAGCATATGAGGATTAGTACATTCCAAGGTTGGTGGCAAGATGGACATGGTGATCATGATGGCCACACTTGGATTTGGACGCAACCCTACATAATCAAGGCAAAGGTATATGCTTAAGGGTTGTGTTTTAGTAACCAAGATACCTAGTGGGTGTGGTTACATTATAGGATAGATAGCCGTACTATAAAGAGGGGAATGACGTGGCTATTGAACTCCTAAGTGCCTCTAGGTGTGCATTTCATAATCATATGCATTTAGATAGAACTAATAACGCCTCGAAAAATGATTATGAAAATGCTAACACACTCGCACATGACGTGATCACTTGGTGGTGTTAGTAGATTTGCGATGGCGTTGGAGTTTGAGCGGTAGAGAAGGTTTGGGGTCCTCTCTCCCTGCCGCCGAGCTTGCGAGACGGGATTTAGGCGTTTTTGTGGAATTGAAACGCCTATTTTCCTTTACGCCAATGTCGATTTTTGGAGGCGTTGTCACATGTTGTTTCACGAGCTAAAACATGTGCTAAAGTGACACACATACTTAGTCTAGCTTATATGTGAAAGGGTGTTTCAAACAGAGGCGAACGGAGGTCACAGAGGTGACCGGACACTGGACTGGACACGGTCTCTATTCAACAGGACGCGTCCGGTCAGTGTTTGGCGTGTGTCCGTGTCTCGGTTTTCTGATCGGACGCGGTGGAGCGTCCGGTCACGACCGACCGGACACATCCGGTCGTTGTGGGAGCTTACTGGACTCCAACCGGACGTTGGCACTGTGGCGTCCGGTCAGTTCTGCAGCGTGTCCGGTCGCTGATTCGTTGGAGCGCTGCTCGGGCTTGACCAGCGTGTCTGGTCCGTTACGGGACCAGCGTGTCCGGTCGAGCTTCGTGCGTCCAGTCCGCGCGACCAGCACGTCCGGCTAGCGTGACTACAGCTGTTTCAAGTTCCTAACGGCTCTATTCGAAGGGGGTACATCTATAAATACTCGTTGGCCAGCTCAAAGCTCTCACTCTTGCACTCTTTGACATACTTGTGAGCACTTTGAGCTAAGCAACTCCCCTCCCACTCATCTCTCTTGCTTCTTCGCATATTTCAAGTGAGATTGAGTGATCCAAGTGCATTTGCATTGTGAAATTGCATCTAGTTGGCACTTGGTGGTTGATTTGCTGTGGGATTCTTGTTTCTCTTGGTGGTTGCCGCCACCTAGACGGCTTGGAGCAGCTTGGAGGCGTTGACAAAAGTTGGTGATTGTTCTTGGCCACCTCCAGTGATTGTGAGGGGTTTGTGCCTACCTCGGCGAAGCGCCAAAGGCAATGTTAGTGAATTGCTCGTGTCATTTGCAACCTTTTGTCATTTGGTAGGTTCTTGTGGCGTCTTTTGAGAGGCTCGGTGTGTGACCGATTAGCCACCGAACCATGTGGTGAAGAGGGACACAACGGGGACTACTGTGCTTGCAAGCACGTGAACCTCGGGATAAATCTTGTGTCATCACTTTCTTATTGTGACTAATCGATCCCGGTGGTTGTGTATTGTGGAATTCTTCTCTTGATCATATTGATTGGTTGGCTCAATACTTTGCCCCTCGGTGATACCCTCCTAACTCTCTCTTGTATTATTTTCTTAGTTACCTTGCTAGCTTGTTAGTTTAGCTCTTAGCTTGTGTAGCTAGTTAGCTTTAGTTGTAGCTAAGTTGTGCGATTTGACTTGTGCGGCTGAGTGCAAATATACTAGAATTGTGAATTGGATAGGTGGCTTGCAAACACCCCATAGGCTAAGAAAAACTCGCATCTCGCTATTTGTTATATTGATAAACTTGTTTAGCTTGTAGTTGTAGAATTTTTAAAAAGGCTATTCACCCCCTCTAGCCATCAGGACCTTTCACCTTTATAGCCCAAGACGATGTGCTATGGGGGGCACCGAAACCTCTGATCTGCCATCAACGGCTAAGGCCCCTAGGCCCTGCCAGGTGCCCCTTAGTCCCTACAACACGCCCTGGGCGGTTGCGTGATGGTGGCTGTACAATAAAGGTGGAGTTAGGGAGGGCACTGACAATGAGTCAAGTCTCCGCTCCACTTTCCATCAGATGTGTCGCCCACTCCGCGCATGCCTCATCACCAGACTTGAGGGGATGTGACTCCCCTCGGTCATACCGGGCTTCACCAATAGCCCAGATCCATGCATGCCAAGTGCCGCGGCCTCTCCTCCATCAGATCCACACCACGTAGCACAACGTCTCGTCTCCCAGACGACGTGGGACAGTGCAGGAGTGCATGCCTTAACTCCTCCAATTGGCATAGCAGCCCCGGTGCCATCAACCGCCTGCGTGAGACGTCAAAGGGACTGGCGCATCCAAATCGCCTCACCCACTGACAGGGAGGTCCCACGATAGCCTCGGGGGCTACACCAACTCCCCAGACAGAGATCCTAGGCTCCCGATCGACAAGCGCCCAGTTGGTGCATCACTAAAAAACCAACTCCACAGAGTTGGGTCGGGTGCCACTGAGTAGTGGGCCCAAGGAGGGTCCCATCCATGCTCGGTCGTGCTCCAAACCCCAACCAATGCTACATAAGTTGGCTTGAGCCACTAGGGCCTATTATCGAGCCTCCAGAAGGGTGTGGTGTGCAGGGTGATTAGGTGGCCCCGAGCTAGAGCCCAGACTCTCTCGATCACCCGACCCACGACAGGCCTAGGTCGAAGAGAAGGGCGCCTCTAGGCCCATGGTTGGCAACTCCTAGACGAGTTTGCCATGCCCTCAGTTGGAGCCTAGACTTATGCAGTGCGGGTCACCACTACCGCTCAGTCCTGACAGCTGAGTACTCCCACCATGCTTGAGAGGCCTCTGAAGGGCACCAGACTCTCATCAGCGGAAGCCGTCCCCGCCATGGCTGGCCCAGTCCCTGAAAGATCGGATTCAGCCCCTCATCGCCATCACGAGCTCGACTAGTCAGGCAACGAAGGGCTCGGAGGCTCCTAACGAGATCCTAACATAGGGTATGTTAAACTCCCGATGCAAGATGTTTCCGAACAAAGGACCCTCAGACCGATTCCTCTAGGATCGTCTGGGGGCTCGGGGGCTACACCCCTAAGGTGCGCTCGTACACACCCTCTAGTTATGGACTGGGCCAAGCTCAGAGGCTCCTTGAGATTGGCTTGTGTGTGTCACACTATCCAAATTCCTATCATGGTTTACCGTTTTTATAAACATTAGTATATTATACAATCATGTTATCTTGATTCATGTCCCTAGTAGAGACTTTTACACCATGCACCTTTCTTTGGGAAAATATAAATCATGATACCTAGAACTTTCGGGTGAAATGCTACAACGGTATATCCGTATGCTTGCGGAATATTTCTGTAAACGTTAAGAAATATCAACAAGCATATTTTTGGCACCGTTGCCGGGGAATCCAATCCTGGTAGCGATGCTAAGAAATGTCAACATGCGGCAGTGGCCATTTCGCTGCAGTGCATGACACATCTAGCGATCGGGAACGTCGACGCTCCTGCACTGGTATCGGAGGTTAGCTGCTCTTCTTTGTGCTAGCGCCACGGTTTAGAAGTGAAGGACCTCGCTCCGCTTCTGCCACCGCCGGTGTCTGCAGAGGAGAAGGTGGAGCACGCATGGGCATACGGGGAGGCGGCTGGGATCCTCGCAGTTGTTGGTGTGGTCCCGATGGTGGACAACTCGAGCTCCCCTTCCGCATGTTGTGCTGCCGCTATGGCGCCGACGCGACATACATGCCCATGGTCCCCCACATCTTCTCTGAGAATGAGAAGTACAGATCCGTGGAGTTCACCACGTGCAAGGCACAATTGGTTCATGGGGGCTTCGGATCCTCTACCATAACAACTGGGGTGTGATTTTAAGTTAAGGTGGATGATGTTGTGGTATGCCTTATGCTTAATCAACCATTGCAAGACCGGTAGAATAATAGCTTTGTTGTAGATGTAGACATGGTTATGCAGTTTTGCAATTTGACTTCAATACACTTCCAGATTTAAGTTGTAGTTTGGAGGTGGGCAGAATTGACTGAATTACGCCCTGATTGAACCAAGGATGTGAAGAATGGTTATGTTTGGTAACGACTGCTTGAACAATAGGATTGTTTGTTACATCATAGCCATATGTGTTGACATGTGCGGGTTCATCATGCGCAAAATAATTCATTACAAAGGGAAATATTTTGATGAAACCTTTGAGTAAGCGCAACCAGAAAACAAAGGCCTTCATGACTTCGCTAGGCTAGGTTTGACTAGAGATGATTATTAGTGAATTTCAAGACTTGATATGCAACATATGAGTTCAAACTTTCGGTGTATATATGATATCTTTGATGTGTATGTGTATGTGATCGATGACTATGGTCTATGGTACATGGGATATGTATTGGTATTTGTGGATACATGAAATTGTGATTGCCTGTGATTTTGTATTTCAAACTGCTGTTATAATTGTTTGAGATATCTACTTGAATTTGAATAAGACCAGATTTAATACTAATATGGCGGGAACATTTGAAATTTTAAAATTATTTTTACAGGCGCTTTATATTAAACAACCGCCTTTGGAAATCAGTTAACAAAGATGGATATATTACAAAATCCACCTGTGTAAATTAAATTGGCGGTTTGGATAAGCATACCACTAGAGATAGATTTGCACTGGTGACAGCCTTAAGGCAGTCGCCTGTGTATTATTTACACTGGTAGTTCTCAAATTTAAGCCAGTGGAACGTCACCATTTTCACTGTGGCCTTTCACACTATCAGTTTAGAAAAACCACCAAGGAAATCGAAAAAGTGCCACCACTAGTAAAAACCGTTTTCTGTACTATAATGGTATTGATTAATACACCCATGTCCCCATGCAGCTTTGGACGGAACATAGATTGCTAAAAAGCAGGACTATAATAATAAGAGGTACAATAACAACCACGAACATGCAAGACAAAAAAAAGGGGGGGTGTTGAAGATGGAAATGCACGATTAGATTCCTTGGTTCGTGACAGTTTGAACTATTCAAATGTCGAGCACACCCCAGATGGGAGATGGAAATGCACGATTAGATTCCTTGGTTCGTGACAGTTTGAACTATTCAAATGTCGAGCACAGCCCAGATGGGTGACCCAAAGGCATAAAACTATGAATATAGGGAAGAAAAATCATATGGAGTAATTGGTAACCCTAGTCCATCACAATTGGATAAAAACATGCATATTATGAGTATACCTTAGGTTAGTGGTTAGGATTTAACAATGGAATATTATAGTATTTTTAATATTTTATTCCGTAGCGCTAAGGGTTGTTTGGACCACATTTTTGCATTATTACAAATCTAGATTATATATGAATCGGATTGTTATAATCTGGATTACTTGGATCTCTGTTATAGGCAATGGATTATTGTCTATTAACCTATAATCTCCTATTAGTAGGTTAGAGATATATCATAAGATTACAATACTACTAGGTAGCGTGCCCGTGCGTTGCTACGGGACAGCTAAACTTTTATACTAAAAACATACGGATCACACGATAAGAAAACAATACTATAAAATTAAATACCGACATTAAAGTGACATTTAATCAAAAGGGCAAAGTTTGTGATATTAACAGTCACGGAAAGCGCTGCGTCTCACAAACTCTATTGTATGAATCTATAATAGAAATAGTGCAACATGAATAATAAGTATTATCATTGTAATAGGAATAAATAATACCTGACCACCATAGTGCAAGTTAAGTGGCAGCCATAGTCAAGGTCTTGAACTATTTCAATAACCTTAAGATCCCAGGCTCACAAACCTGACCACCGTTGTATCCTAGTACAGGTTAAGCTTCTTCTGATATTTTCAATAACCTTAAGAGCCGAGGGTGGTAGTGTTAGATTGATCTCCACCCGATTTGGTCCAACGACCGAGTCAGACCTTGACTCGCGCCCTGATCGGGAGCGCACAACCGTATTCCTAGCTGGTGGGCCCCCGTCGCACAGTACTTATAAAGAGAAGGCGGGAGCCAGGGGCTCAAGACACGATGAGGGGAAAGAAAATCTAGTCTGGCCAATCCCTCCACCCTGCCACAGATCGAGCACCACCCATGTGTATCACCGGACCCGGCAATGGCGATAGTACATATTGTACCAAGATTAGATGTACAATGGTTTAAAAAAAATAAAGATTAGATATACAATTCAGAAGTATTCCACGTTCATGCATGTATATAGAGTATATATATATTGATTGGAAGGCTAGCTAGACAAAGAAGCCAGCCATATACGTATATATACACATCATGCATGCATGCATCGAGCTATTTTACTGTGTATGCACGCATGTGTATTCAGTATTTGAGCCAACAATCTTCTATTCCGGACTTCTATTTTGTGGACAAAACACCTTCTTTGTTTTATAGAATTCTTTCAGCTCAGCAAGAGTAAACTTACGAAATTGCAAATGAGAAAAACAAAACACCCCCTCATCAATAGAAAATACCCCTTCTTTGTTGTACTAATGCTTCTGCTTATTATAAGGAATAGGATAGAGTAAATACAATACACCTTGTTATGCCCTTGTTCATCAGAGGTTACTCTACCCTACTCCTTATAATAATTTTTTATCAATGGCCTGGTAAATTTTTTATCAATGTCTGAACTACCATATGCAAAATATCCCTTGTCTATAAAACCTATGTAGAGAAACAATGCATAGCCAACACCTTATATACTGAAATCGTTTCATAGTTGTCAAACATCATAGCATGCAAGCATTCTATGTATAAATAAGAGTGCTCAGAATAACTAATGGGCATCTACCATCTAGCAAACCATGTATTTAAGAGGAGGCACAGGAAGGTGTTTTTTGGTTGAACAAAATGAAAGCGATATCAACCTGCAAGAATTGAAGGACAAGACGTCTAGGACCCTTGCATTGCCTCCCATGCAGCTGCTCCAGCGGCAGGACCTTCACAACAACGTACTCCGACCTTCTGGTTCCAATCCTCTTGCTGCTGCACCACCACTGCTGCTATCCTGGACGATCCCTGATCAGCTATAAATACTTAAGGAATTAAGTGTTCTGTTATTATTAAAAAAATTATATCAATAATTTCACGTGCAAATAAAAACAGGAGGGCACAAGTAATTATATGGTAGCATAATCTGATCAGCTATGTTCAGACAAATACAAACCTGAACTATGAACTCTTAACATCACAGTTCATTGGCTGAACCTGCAAATTGCTTAGGACTCTTTACTATGATCAAAATTGCTCATAAATCTGAAACTATGAATACATAACCTGAATCTGAACTATCTCCCTATTTTTGTGATTCCGAGTCATGGTTTCCAGCATTTTTTTCCCCAAGCAAAAGAAAGATCCAAATGAAGGAGGTACAACACAAATCTCTGACCTTCAAATAAACTGTTAGATTTTTTAATTGATAGCTTGCTGAATAACAGATCATTTTCAATAGCAAGGAGATGCATGTTCTCCAATAAATCGTGGGTTCAGATATGAACTGCTGAAAGGATGGATGCATTTTGGCATTGTCCTTACTCTCATCATGCATTGTCAAATAGTGATAAACGAGCTGGTGAAAGCAATTCGCATCTAACTGAATCCTCTCTCCTTCCGAAACCAATTGCCGTCCCATAAACAGTATGTGGGATGGAAAACAAAATTGAATTATCAGTTAATGAATAATAGACCTATCAGCAGCACCTGGAGTGGGCGGCGGGCATTCACGATGGGCTGCGATGCTGGATCGGCGGCTGTTCGTAGGTCCACGTCAGCTGCGTCTCCGGTGCTAGGGCTGCCTCAACGTCGGGTGATGGGCGGCGATGCCTGTTGGCCAAGCTGTCCTCGCCGGCGATGCAAGCGCCAGCGGCCGAGTCGGCGGGTCGCAGGTCACGGCCTGCGGATCTGGCGTCTTGGCGGAGTCGGCGGGTAGCAGGTCAAGGAGGTAGAGATGGTCACGGCCGACGGCAGGGACTCATCGCGCGCGGAGTCTGACGGCCGATCGCGGAGACCACGCACAATGGAGACGCACGGATGATGAAGACGCACGAAGGATGGATTAGCTTCCTTCTATTTGGCGGTGATTACCTTCCGTCTATTTGCCGGTGGATTAGCTTGTATTTGCCGGTGGATTTGCGGAGATGCAGGATGGTGAGTGATTGCCGGTGATTGCATTTTCCTTTCCAGTGATTGCAGGTCCCACCTGGTGGCGTATGGAGGCACAAAGTGCGGGATTGCAAGGTCCAAGGAGAGGTGACCCCAAAACAAATGTCGCACCAAAAAGTGTCCACACTTTGTTCTTTTTAGTTGTAGGAGATTGCTTGGAATATTATAATCCAACATATCATTTTATCTGATTACTATATATGTTCCAAAAATATGTCCCAAACAGATCCTAAGTTTATGCCCAATCAAAATTTGTTTTGTCAAAAATTATGTGGCTTTGCATGGTTTCCGTGATGTTCGGGTGTTCCTTTGTCCAATTTACGTCCAAACAAGTGCTTACCAAGGTTTTAGTAACAAGAATGCAAAGAAAAATTTCCAGTAGGGGGTAAACCCTCCTGTTGCTTCAAAAAAAAAAGAATGCAAAGAAAAAGAAATTCCCCTCTGTCGATGATTCCAGAAGCGATATCACACACAAGAAAATTATTCTAAAAAGAAAAATATGGGGAACGTGATCAGAACCCAAGAGCGAGAGCAAGAAATAGGTTTGATAGCTCTCACAACAGGATGAATTTCAATCATAAAAACCACAAACGAAACCTTGGATACTTTAGCAGGTGTGCTTCTCTTGTTATGTCATATATTGTCACCTGCTCGATCGTTTCATGTCACTATGTATATGCGTGAGATATTGGTCAGCAAGAAATTCTAATTTCTATCGAGGCAACTCGATCAAACTCTAGCTTACAGTTTAATAGGCCACATATTAGTGTACTTAAGATGAAGTATCAGAACCTTACTACCCGGCCATCAACCTGAAATTGAAGGGTCGAGGACGCGGCCAACAAGGATGATAGCACGAGACACTTCCTCGATCACAAAGAACACAAACGGGTGGTCAGCAACGAAATCCACCTTCACCGGCTGATCCATCACCGCACTTGCCCCACAGAGCATGTAGCTGGCGGTGGCACCAACGGCAGCGGCGCCTCCTGTTGGTGATATGCCCGAGAGCCCATCATCACAATACGGATTAAAGGCCCAAGAGGATATTGATCCAAAAAGGGATTAGGGTTACTAATGGGCCTATGAGATAGAAGCCCATTTGTACGCCCTATATATATGTGGGAGGGGCTAGGGGCGCCGATGATCAGTTGCCGCGCCTCCCCTCCTAGTCGCACCCTCCCTTCTCGGCCGCCGCCCTTGCCGTGCGCACGGTGTTAGCACACCGACGCCCGGCGTTCCATCCCCGTACGTGTGGACTCCGTAGAGGCGCTGCTGCGACTGCTGCGCTGATCGGCTGCTGGGATCAAGGACGAGGAGCTCGGTTCGTGGGACGTGATCGACTACTTCATCCACACCGACGCGCGACTTCTTCCGCTGCGCTGTGCGTCTAGTGATAACGATCTATGATCTACTACTCGCAAGTTTCTTGGATGTACGCGGTAGATTAGCTAGCGTAGCCTACCCGTTTCCCTACAGTGGTATCAGAGCCATCTTGCGTAGTTTTTGGTCTGGATCATTAGCATATATGTGATATGTTGTTGTAGTAGATTGGATCTATTACTCTTGCACGGTTTGATTGCATCAATTGGTCATAAGGGGTTAAAATTGGAGCAAGTTGATTGCGGCATGTGACCAAAAAGATTAGTTTGTGTTCATTCTCTGTTGTGCATACGACATGTCCCTACCGGCTGGAATCACCACAAGGGACTAACTGTGTGCATAGTCAGTAGATTGAACCAACAGATCGAGGTCATGTGTAGATGCAGTCTTGATCGGCCAGCGGGACCGCCGTTGCTTTCCGGTTATAGCGGCTTCCTAAGCGCTACTTTGGTAGAACACGTCGTACGCCTAACTTGTTTTTGCAGGGTGTGATGTGAATGGTATGGCCTCAATGTCATGTGATGATGTATGTGATAATTTGTGCGGCTTGCGTGTCGCAAGTTAACACAACCGGGTTGAGGTTGCACCATTATTGTATAACGACCTGCGTGTCGACTTGTGATGTTTGAATCCTCATGTAATTATTTCACTAGCTATTAGATGTAATAGTTTAGTATCTATCCATGGAGGCTTCGAGCATGATGGCGATGTTGATCACCACAAGACAGGACGGATGGCAATGGAGGTCACATTGGAGCCATGGCGATGGAGCCCATTGTGATGAAAGAGGCCATACTATTCACAATATAATATGATTATATGCCTGTGATGTTTACTTTCCTGTCATACTATTCTTTCATGCTTTACATATAGTGGATGTTTTGTCATGGTAGAATAGCTCCCCTCAGAAAAGTTGAGTTTTTCATGCCTTTTACCAATAGCTGCACCTATAATTTTTTGATCGCTGTGTGGTAGGTTTACCAAAGTAGAGTACCCTCAGCTATCATTTTTGTATAGGGTGGATGTCGGACATTTACAAGCACAGTATTGGTTAACTCAGCAAAGCTATCAAAATAGTTTTGGGCTTTAAGGCATAGTGTTGGGGCCGGGGCATTGGATGCCACCCGACAAACAAGAGTCGTATAGAGATATGATTAGCAATCTGTTGCTTACCTGTGTCACTATTTTTTTCTAGCCGTGATGCCAAAGCTCACTAGGATTTTAGTGATTATGGATCTTGAACCACTATATGTCATTAGAGGGAAGATGACTTTGATATAGTAGGTTGTCTTTTGTTAAATTAGTTAATGAAAGTCTTTACATAAACATAGTGCTAAAATATTGCTTTATTTTAATGTTGTAGATCATGTCTGCCAGTAACAATTCCACTTTCAATTTGCGATCTGTTCTTGAGAAAGAAAAGTTGAATGGAACAAACTTTATTGATTGGTACCGCAACCTGAGAATTGTTCTCAGGCAAGAGAAAAAGGAGTATGTTCTTGAGCAACCATATCCTGATGATCTCCCTGATGGTTCCACTGCTGCTGAACGCAGAGTTTATGAGAAACACTGCAATGACTCACTTGACGTCAGCTGTCTGATGCTCGCCACTATGTCCTCTGATCTGCAAAAGCAGTATGAGCATACGGATGCTCACACTATGATCGAGGGGCTACGTGGGATGTTTCAGAACCAAGCCAGGACTGAGAGGTTCAACATCTCGAAGTCCTTGTTTGCGTGCAAGCTGCCAGAAGGTAGTCCGGTCAGTCCTCATGTGATCAAAATGATTGGTTACATCGAGACTTTGGACAGACTTGGTTCTGAACTTCACCATGACCTGGCTACTGATGTCATTCTCCAGTCGCTCCCGGCGAGCTACGAGCCTTTTATCATGAACTTTCAGATGAATGGCTTGGAGAAAACATTGAGTGAATTGCATGGGATGCTAAAAACAGCATAGGAGAGCATTAAGAAGAATCCCAATCATGTGATGATGGTTCAGAATGGGAACAAAAAGAGGAAGCGTTGGACGCCTCCCAAGGGTAAAGGCAAGGAAAAGGTTCCTAGCGGTGAGTCCTCGGGCTCTAAGCAAAAGCCAGCACCTAAAGCCAAACCTGGCCCCACTTCTGAGGATGAATGCTTCCACTGTCATGAAAAGGGACATTGGTCAAGGAACTGCAAGAAGTACTTAGAAGAAAAGAAGAAGAAGAAGGGAAGTGAGACTTCCACTTCAGGTATAAATGTTATAGAAATTAATATTGCATTATCTTCTAGTGAATCATGGGTATTTGATACCGGATCGATGATTCACACTTGCAAATCGTTGCAGGGTCTAAGTGAGACTAGAAGGTTTGCACGAGGCGAGTTGGACGTTCGTGTCGGCAATGGCGCAAAGGTTGCGGTGTTGGCGGTCGGCACCTACCACTTGTCTCTACCCTCCGGATTAGTTTTGGAATTAAATAATTGTTATTGCATTCCTGCTTTGAGCAAGAACATTATTTCTTCTTCATGTTTGGAAGAAGTTGATGGTTTTAAGATTGTAATAGAGAACAAACGTTGTTCTATTTTTTGCAATGGTATTTTCTATGCTCATTGTCCATTGGTGAATGGATTATATGTTATTGATCTTGAGGATAAATCTGTCTGTAACATTAATACTAAGAGGCTTAGACCAAATGATTTGAATCCCACATTTATTTGGCATTGTCGCTTAGGTCATATAAATGAGAAGCGCATTGAACAACTCCATAAAGATGGTTTGTTGAGCTCATTTGATTTTGAATCATTTGACACGTGCGAGTCTTGTTTACTTGGGAAGATGACCAAAGCGCCTTTCACTGGTCATAGTGAGAGGGCAAGTGACTTGTTGGGACTTGTACATACCGATGTATGTGGACCAATGAGCTCAATAGCCAGAGGTGGTTTTCAGTACTTCATTACTTTTACTGATGACTTTAGTAGATATGGTTATATCTACTTGATGAGGCACAAGTCTGAATCGTTTGATAAGTTCAAAGAATTTCAGAGTGAAGTACAAAATCAATTAGGCAAGACAATTAAGTTTCTGCGATCGGATCGTGGAGGTGAATATTTGAGCCTTGAATTTGGTGATCATTTGAAGCAATGTGGAATCGTTCCGCAGCTAACTCCGCCTGGAACGCCTCAATGGAATGGGGTATCCGAACGGAGGAACCGAACCTTGTTGGACATGGTTAGGTCGATGATGAGCCAAGCCGATCTTCCATTGTCATTTTGGGGTTATGCTCTTGAAACTGCTGCGTTCACACTGAATAGGGTTCCAAGTAAGTCTGTTGAGAAGACACCATATGAGATATGGACTGGGAAATGTCCCGGATTATCTTTTCTCAAAGTTTGGGGATGTGAGGCTTATGTCAAACGTTTGATGTCAGATAAGCTCACTCCAAAGTCAGACAAATGCTTCTTTGTGGGGTATCCTAAGGAAACCAAAGGATACTATTTTTTCAATAAAGCGGAAGGCAAAGTGTTTGTCTGACTTTGGAGTGAGCTTATCTGACATCAAACGTTTGACATAAGCCTCACATCCCCAAACTTTGAGAAAAGATAATCCGGGACGTTTCCCAGTCCATATCTCATATGGTGTCTTCTCAACAGACTTCGCTCGCAATGGTGTTTTCTTAGAAAAGGAGTTTCTCTCAAAAGGATTTAGTGGGAGCAAGGTGCAGCTTGAAGAAATTCAGGAAACACCCGAAACTGTTTCAGCACCCACTGAAGAGCCACGGGAAGTGCAAGATGTTGCACAACCTGTAGTTGAGGCACCAGCCCCACGAAGGTCTATAAGGGCACGTCGCGCAACTGACAAGCTCAACCTCCTTATCACGGAGGAGCGCCACGTATTATTGATGGAAAATGATGAGCCCATGACCTACACGGAAGCAATAATGGGACCCGACTCCGACAAATGGCTTGAGGCCATGGAATCCGAATTAAAATCCATGCATGACAATCAAGTTTGGAACTTGGTTGATCCAATTGACGGTGTGAGACCTATCGATTGTAAGTGGATTTTTAAGAAAAAGTTAGATATGGATGGAAATGTTCACATCTATAAGGCACGATTGGTGGCGAAAGGTTTTCGACAAATTCAAGGTGTTGACTATGAGGAAACTTTCTCGCCCGTCGCAATGCTAAAGTCTGTTCGGATTCTCCTAGCAATTGCTGCGTATTATGACTATGAAATATGGCAAATGGATGTCAAAACTGCTTTCCTTAATGGACATCTAAGCGAGGATGTGTATATGACACAGCCTGAAGGTTTTGTTGATCCTAAAAATGTTGGGAAAATATGTAAGCTTCAGAGGTCTATTTATGGATTGAAGCAAGCATCTCGGAGTTGGAATATTCGTTTTGATGAAGTAGTCAAAGGGTTTGGCTTCATCAAGAATGAAGAAGAGCCTTGTATTTACAAAAAGGCTAGTGGGAGCGCACTTGTGTTTCTGGTCCTATATGTAGATGACATATTGCTGATCGGAAATGATATTCCAATGCTTGAAGCCGTTAAAACCTCATTGAAAAAGAGTTTTTCGATGAAGGATTTAGGAGAGGCGGCTTACGTTCTGGGGATAAAGATCTATAGAGATAGATCAAAAAGGCTAATTGGATTAAGCCAAGACACGTACATTGACAAGATATTGAATCGGTTCAATATGCAAGATTCCAAGAAAGGTTTCTTGCCAATGTCACATGGCGTTACTCTAAGCAAGAGTCAGTGTGCTACGACACCTGATGAGCGAAAGAGGATGAGTGCGATTCCTTATGCTTCAGCCATAGGATCCATCATGTATGCTATGCTTTGTACGCGCCCAGATGTCTCTTTTGCTCTAAGTGTTACGAGCTGGTACCAATCAAACTTCGGTGAAGATCACTGGACAGTTGTAAAGGGTATCCTTAAGAACTTGAGAAGAACTAAGGATATGTTCCTAATATTTGGAGGCGAAGATGAGCTCGTTGTAAAGGGTTACACCGATGCTAGTTTTCAAACAGATAAAGATGACTCCGCATCGCAATCCGGATTTGTTTTCTGCCTCAATGGTGGGGCAGTGAGCTGGAAGAGTTCCAAGCAAGATACGGTGGCTGATTCGACGACAGAGGCCGAGTATATTGCAGCTTCCGAAGCTGCAAAAGAAGCAGTTTGGATCAGAAAATTTGTTTCTGAGTTGGGTGTTGTTCCTAGTGCGTCCAGTCCAGTGGACCTCTATTGTGATAATAATGGTGCCATTGCGCTTGCAAAGGAGCCTAGATCACACAAGAAGTCCAAACATATACTACGGAAGTATCACCTCATCCGTCACTTTGTTGAGAGAGGTGATGTGAAGATTTGCAAGGTGCACACGGATTCAAACGTTGCTGATCCATTGACAAAGCCTCTCCCACAACCAAAGCATGAGGCGCACATGTGGTCTATGGGTATTAGATACTTACATAAGTGATTCTATTGTGCGTGGGAGAGTGTTATGTCATGAGTATGTTTATGTAATAATAAATAATTGTTATTTGTTCCATGGATGATTATCATTTATATTGATTATCAAGTACGTGACTTGATCGTGAAACTCTTTGTTTGTAATGATGTTGTTCTAAATTATCCCTAGTTTATGTCGTTATGTGGGACAATAACGACGTAGAGACTAGCACATGCATTAATTGATGATCATGTTTCACGGATCATAGATATGGAGATATCAGATTAATGATGTGGACACATGTTAGTGAACATGGTGTTGGATTGACCCACTCCAAGACAATACTGGGATTGTTATTTTGAATGTGCCATCAGTTGTTCTTGAGTGTTATACCTACTGGATCCTTAGACCTGAGATTGCCATTGTTTCTCACTGTGTGTAGTGGTGCATCTTGGGGCTGCTAAACGCTACTCCGTAAATGGGTAGTTATAAAAGTAGCTTACAGGTGTATCATGAAACATGGAATGGGATGTGTGCGGATCAAGATGGAATTTGCCCCTCCTAGATAACAGGAGAGATATCTCTAGGCCCCTCGAGATAGATGGATTAGAAAGTGCATGGCCATGCCAAAGTGATTAAAGAGTTAATCATAATGACTAAAGGTTAGTCATGAATAGAATCCACTATTAGATCGAGAGAATGGTCGAGCTATCACAAGGGTGGCACGCATCTCGCCTTGAGCTTGACTGGTATCGTGTGGCAAAAGGATCAGTGTATGAGTATATCTAAGGTTCGGCCGATATGATCTTTATGTGTATTTGTGAGTCACTATGCCCTGCTAGGTGCCGCTATTGACCAGTGATTCGGAAATGGTTTCCACTCACGACCATCTACACATGAACCTAACGGGTCACACACTTAAGGGGTTTAGAATGTTGGAAAACTTGCATAGATGATTGTCTCTAGTGCAAGTGGGAGATTGTTGGTGATATGCCCGAGAGCCCATCATCACAATACGGATTAAAGGCCCAAGAGGATATTGATCCAAAAAGGGATTAGGGTTACTAATGGGCCTATGAGATAGAAGCCCATTTGTACGCCCTATATATATGTGGGAGGGGCTAGGGGCGCCGATGATCAGTTGGCGCGCCTCCCCTCCTAGTCGCACCCTCCCTTCTCGGCCGCCGCCCTTGCCGTGCGCACGGTGCTAGCACACCGACGCCCGGCGTTCCATCCCCGTACGTGTGGACTCCGTAGAGGCGCTGCTGCGACTGCTGCGCTGATCGGCTGCTGGGATCAAGGACGAGGAGCTCGGTTCGTGGGACGTGATCGACTACTTCATCCACACCGACGCGCGACTTCTTCCGCTGCGCTGTGCGTCTAGTGGTAACGATCTATGATCTCCTACTCGCAAGTTTCTTGGATGTACGCGGTAGATTAGCTAGCGTAGCCTACCCGTTTCCCTACACCTCCCTCGTTCACCTCGAGCACCGCCTTATGGCAGACGTCGGCAACGTACAGCGCGTGCCAGTGCCAGCAGCGTCCTCGTCGTGCTTGGCCGCCGCCATGTTGGCCAGGTCAGCTTCGCCAGCAACGAAAGTGGACTTGATCCCCATGCCGTCTCTCAGGACCTCCCTCACACTGCCGGAGGCGGAGAGCTCGAACTTGGGCAGCCAGAAGTCCTTGACGGGGACCTGCGAGGTCGGCAGGCGGTAGTGCCAGAACCCGGGGCCATCTTCTCAACGAGACCTGGGAGCCCGTCGCGGTCGTCCGGCAGGAAGATGCACATGGAGTATTTCGGGGCGGGGTCGTCATCGCCGTCGCCGGGGCCGGGCTTGCTCTTTGCTGATCCCTTTCCCTTACGTGGTGCTGGTGCCGGTGCCGGTGTTCGTCCCAAGGCGTCTTGATGACTCCGTGTTCTATCCCAAGGCGCGTGACAGGTTAGCTGCCAAGTTCATCCACCGCAACCCCAACCCAGAGAAGCAGGCGAAGCATGTCCTTGTCAACAAGTGG
This sequence comes from Saccharum spontaneum, assembly GCA_022457205.1. Lineage (NCBI taxonomy): Eukaryota > Viridiplantae > Streptophyta > Magnoliopsida > Poales > Poaceae > Saccharum > Saccharum spontaneum. The sequence goes on from CM039597.1 coordinate 25,485,505, forward strand.
AGACGCGAGCCGGCGAACGGGTCGCAGACGCCGGATCCAGCCATTGCGGCAAAGTTCCATAAAACGTTTGCTGGGCCGCTTTCCGCCTCAAGCAGGCCGCCATGCGTGAGCTGTTTCTGATGGCTGGAGCGCACATGGGCATTGTGTTGCCAGATATGGAGGACGCCTAGTGGGTAGTGCTGACCCGACACTTTGGTCGCACAATTAGTTTCTTAGTTAATTGAACCAGTGTGCGTTCCACCGCCCTGCGGTGCCTTTTGTCTGTGTTCAACCCAACTAAATGGCATCTCGCTGTGATGTGATGTAGGACGTGTAATGCTTCTAAACTTCTTAATGAAACACGTGCTAAGCACGTTCTAGAAAAAAAGTACTACTCACGAGCACTACATCAAAAGGACACAGTAAGAGCCAGGACCATTTTACTGTAAGGGCGGCTGGTGATTGAGCCGCCTTTACAGTGGGTTGACCATGCACCGGATCACCAGCCGCCCTTACAGTGACCACAGTAAGAGCGGTTGGATCACCAGCCGCTCTTACAGTGCCCTTATACGGTGCTGATTAGTAAGGGCACTGTAAGAGCGGCTAGTGATCCACCCACCCTTACTGTGGTCACTGTAACGGCGGCTGGTGATCCAGCCATCCTTACTGTGGTCACTATAAGGGCGGCTAGTGATCTAGCCACCCTTACAGTGGACGGCTGTATAAGTGGCTGCACCCCATCTTCTTTCTCCTCGAGCCACTCACTCCATCTTGCAAAAAAAGGTTGGGAGGCCTTGGGCTCCTCCAAAAAATTGTTCTACTAAGGGGGAAGGTTTTGATCTCAATTCCTTTGGTGGAGAGCTTGTTGAAGGTAAGAAAATGTTATTTCAAACTCCAAATTTAAGTTTCAATGGTGAGTTAGTGAGTAAATTAGAGTTTTGTTTTCTCTCTCTTCCATGGTGCTTGAGCTTTGTATGGAGGTAATAGACCCTAGTTTTGAATCTATTAGTGTGGATTAGCTAGAGAAACGAGCTCACAACCTTTATTTAGTGGCTCTTGCTTGATTTTAGTGAAGATTAAACCCTAGTTTCATGTATGTTTCATGTAGATCTATTTCTAGATCTAGGATTTTTTTTAATTTTTGCTTCATGAAATTGAAATGGGGTTGGTATGAAAGGTAGTGGGTAAAATAATAATTGGTGGTGATTGTTCTCTTTGAAATATTGTTACCATTAGATATATATTGTATTTATAAATATTTATATATGTGTTAATAGGCAATTAATTAATTAATTAATTATTCCATACCATGGATTTTTATAATTGTTCTTAAGTTATTAATTATTAATTAGCTTTATTTCAAGCTTTTAATTGAAGTGTTAATGGTTTATTAGTAAGTAAATTAGAGCTTTACTTTCTCTCTCTTCCATGGTGCTATTAGTGTAGATTAGTTAGAGAAATGAGCTCACACGCTTTATATTTAGTCGCTCTTGCTTGATTATAGTGGAGATTACACCCTAGTTTTTCATGTGTGTTTCATGTAGATCAATTTCTACATCTAGGATTTTTTTATTTTGTAATTAATTCTCAAGTAGTTATTTATCAATTTGATTCCTTTCATGTGTTTTCTTTTGTTGTTTTTTTAAAAGATGGAATACAGAAAGTCTTGGATGGATGGTTGGTCAAGGATCGATGAAGGTTTCTATGAAGAGGTGGACAAATTTATTAAATCCGCAAAGAAGCATGCATCAACGTTGAGATATAATAAGGATACAATTATTTGTCCCTGCAAAGATTGCAAGAACCGTATTGCATTTGCAGATGTTGATACCATCAAATCACACCTGGTTATGCGAGGATTTGTTCCAGACTACACGGTGTGGATTCATCATGGTGAAATAGTGGTTGTTTATGACGATAACAATCAACAAGAAGAAGATGCGCTTCTGTACCAATACACAAATGAGTTTGATGAAGACATGGGCTATGACCTTGGCAATGAACAAGGTGCTGGCTTTGGCAATCAACAATGTGCTGATGATACTAGTGGTGCCGGCGCTAATGCCGGAGCACGTGAGGGGAATAAAGATGACGATGACCATTTGGAGGACATGCTTCGGGCCATTGGACCAGAGATATTACTACAAAAGAGAGGTCTACAAAATCTAGAGAGAGTGAAAATAGCGTCGAAGGAGACTATGTATGGTGTTGACAAGGGTTGTCTGGCACATAGGACACTACTCCGCTTTGTGCTTGAGCTACTCATGCTGAAGGCTCAGTACGGTTGGTCTGACTACAGTTTCGATGATAACAACACCCAAGCATATATCTTTTAATTGAGCCTATATGTAAGCAAGGGTGCAAATCCAAGTTTAGGTTAGGGCTTATTTCCATAGGTTTGACCTTGACATCGTCATCTCCACTAATCTATCGTGTTTGAGCTTAAGCCCACTACTTAATTGGTGATAAACACCTGGGGTGTTACATTTATAGTGGAGGAGAAGCCTCCACGGGGAACAAGAGGACTAAGAAGGGTACAAAAAAGGCGGTACAAGAATATCAACCCCTAGAGGATACTCCATTAGGCAACGATGCAAGGAAGAGAAGAGTTCCTGCCTTGGTAATGTGGTACCAGCTAGTGACCGATCGCTTGAGGCGTATCTTCCTGAACCCTAAGGAAGCCGCGCTCATGACATGGTGGGACGACGACCGCAAGGTAGATGACGATGTGATTGCACACCCGACTGATGGTAGTAAGTGGAAAGACTTCGATGACAACAACAAACTATTCAGCTCAGACCCAAGGAATGTATGGTTTGCCTTGAGCACCGATGGAATGAATCCCTTCAATGAGAGGATGAGCGACCATAGCACTTGGCTAGTGATCCTAACCATGTACAACATCCCGACGTGGTTGTATCAGAAGAGAAAATATATTTTTCTCATTGTTCTTATATCTGGCCCTCGATAACCAGGCATTGATATAGATGTGTTCCTCGAGCCTGTGATGCAAGAATTTGAGAGACTATGGAAGTTTGGGGAGCCGATGTACAATGCATTCCGATAGGAGGACTTCACATTAAGAGCAATACTTTTTGTGACTATCAATGATCACCCCGTGCTATGTTGCCTTGTCTGGATAGATCAAAGGCAAGACGGGATGCTTAGTCTGTTTGGATGATACTAAATGGGTGTGGCTTGATGGATCCAAGAAGGTTGTTTACATAAGGAACCGTTGCTTCTTAAAGAAGGGTCACAAGTACCTTGGCAAATTGTACTTAAGATTCTATGGCGACATCCTAGAGGATGACCCCCTCCAGAGAGACGTCATAATGGACAACATGTGTTTAAAATGGTGAAAACCATAAAGATCGTCTATGGAAAAAAGAATCTGGATGGAACGATTAGAGATAGAAGCACACCTCCTATCGAAGGCGTACCTTTTAAGAAACAATCGATCTTCTTTCGATATCTGCCTTATTGGCCAGAATTGGCGGTCCCCCATGCCATTGATGCTATGCACGTAAGAAGAATATCTTTGAGAGTCTCATTGGTACCTTTATGGACACAACCAAGTCAAAGGATGGTCTGAAAGCGCTTAGGGACATGGAGCAGCTAAATGTGATGCCAGAGCTTCACCCAGTACTTTAGGAAAATGGAAAATACAATCTTCCCGCAGCTTGCTACAACCTAGAATTAGAAGAAAGGAGAGGTTCATGCACATTCGTGAAGAACCTCAAGTCCCCACTGGGTTTTCGGTGAACCCAAAGAAGCTAGTGTCGATGAAGGACCTGTCATTTCACTACTGCAAGGCTCACGATTGTCATATGATGCTGACAATGTACCTACCAATTGCAATCAGGGCTATCAAGCTAGAGTTCCTGAAGATGGCCATCACCCGCATGTGCTACTTCTTTTCAAAGATCTCACAGAAGTCATTTCACAGGCAAGAGCTAAGTGACCTACATGATTTCATGGTGGAGACCCAGAACCAACTTGAGATGTATTTACCTCCTGCTTTTTTTGATATAATGGTATATCTTATGATTCACCTGATTCATCAGATAGAGGTTCTAGGCCCAAGCTACTTGCATGAAATGTGGGCCTACGAGCGGTTCATGTCGGTCCTAAGTTGATACGTGCAAATCGAGCATACCCAGAGGGCTCCATGATAGAGGGTTACAGTACTGAAGAAGTCATCAAGTGTTGTCAAGAATACCTAAAGGTACAGAGAGGGATTGGCAATCCCGACAAGGGTAGGCTGGCTGGGAAAGGCACCAGTGCTAGAAAAACATTCATCGATTATAAATATGAAGAAGTCAGTCAGGCACATTGTTGTGTCTTGCAGAGCACAAAACTGATGCAACCGTACGTTGATGAACACATGGCTCTCATTATGAAGGAGAGAAACGGTCGTTCAGATGATTGGGTCATGAAACAACACAAGCATCGCCTAACTTCATGGTTGAAGGACCAGGACATACCGCCTAGAGAAAGTGAAGATTCTATTACCATCAGTAAATTGGCGAGGGGACCATCGAGACAAGTGAAGTCTTGGAATGCTTATGACATCAATGGGTACACATACTATACCCACACAAAGGATAGTAAAAGTGTGAACCAAAACAGCGGTGTTCGAGTAGATGCAGTTGACGCACACGGGTGAAAGATCCCATTCTTTGGCATAATTGAAGATATATGGGAGCTTGACTTTTGAAGGAATCTTAAGGTGGCCGTGTTTCGATGCCGCTGGATGAAGGAACATCAAGTCAATGAGATCGGGTTGAGAGTCGTATACCTCCAAAATATAGGCTACTACTGTCGATGATGAAATTGTATAAGTCCTACTACTTCTACTACAGTTAACTCCTCTCTTATCCTTTGTTTTGCCGATGATGAAATTGTCTAAGTCCATTCATTATATGGAATATGAGCTGATGATCATGAACTTGTGAGGAACTAGGCATCATTACCAGCCACCCTTACATTACCTTCTCCTTTCTTCTCTGTTATAATATCTTTATGCTCCAAGTTCATGGTCACATGATGATCGACATGTTTCTGAGGCCTCTACTACTTGTACTACTACTTCTACTTGTACTACTAGTATTACTACTACTGCTACTACTACTAGTAGTACTACTACTACTTCTACTGCTACTACTTTTTCTTGTATCTAATTCACACTTTATTCCTTGCATCTATTAGAACAAAGCACGAAATGACGCGGACAATAGACAGTGCAACCCGATCCCACAAAAATAATGAGTAGCCTAGCCATAGAGGTCAAGAACTACCAGAACAGCTTACGCAGGAGCAGTTTGATGATGAGGTAGAAATTGATCTAGCAGTGTTGCTTTCTCAAGGGGAAGGTGGAGCAGAAGCGGGAGTAGAAGGGGGAGCAGAAGGGGGAGCAGAGGGGGAGCAGGAAAGGCTAATGAAGGTGAAGGAGAAGAGGATGATGACGAGAGCTCATCCTCAGGATATGAAAGCCCTGATGATCCTCACCCACAGCCACCCAGAATGAGGCCAACGGAGGACGAGTTGGATCTGGATTTTGACCCGAATGAGGAGGTAGGGATGGAGCCTTTGTAGCCTATAAAATTTGCTTTGGTTTTGGCTATATTACCTCAAGTTTGCTGAGACAGAGACAGAAGAGGCAGTATCAAGAATACTAAAATTGGCTGAAGACACGGAGAAGGGCACATTCACTCCTTCCAGAGAGAGGGACGAGTTGAGCGTTGGCTTGGGCAACCCTGAGCACATAGGCCGCACCAGGGGGCTAGGGAAGCTGGTAACCTGGAAGAAAGGATTCGCAGAGGACAACAACATGTACAAGAAACATAGCAGAGACCTAGAGGCCAATCTCGAGCTCACTGTGAAGGCTCTAGTTGCGAAGGTGCTTTCAGAGCAATGTGTGAAAACGGAGACACGGACGTTCATGGAGCTGATGGGAGAACTGGCTATAGTTTGTAGCCCTTAGGAAGTTCCCAGTAGCCAAGGTTCCACTGCAACCATAACCGACGTCGATCGTATATGGGTGCCAACTAGTTGCACCCTATTGGTTCCCATGGGCAGGGGAAACAAGATGGTAATGGTTCAGGTGGCAACGGGTGTGGCACATCCTCCGGGAGGCGAATGGCACAGTCGCCCAATCCCGCAGGACTACACTAGGGTCGAGGTGCATACCGTGAAGCCCAACTTCATGCCATGGGAGATAGAACATGCAACTCCCGAGGGGCTTGGTCATCTTGGAGAAGTCACGAAGCAGTTCATGCTCTGGCACAAAAAAGGACATTGTATTGAATGTTTGTTCGCCAACTCCGAGTGATGTACATCTGGAGCAAGTTGTTGAGGATGGGGAGGCATATTCACCGGCTCATGATGACCACATGCCTAACATGCCACATTCTTCCCCGACTCCGAACGAGCACGTGACTGACAAGCCACAGACTTCTCTAGCTCGTCGTATCGAGCAAGGGCATGATGAGATGTCGCATCCTTGTCCAACCGAGCAAAGGCCTAATGACCCACCTGAGCCTTCTCAACAGACGCGGCCGATACACAAACAATGACTGCCTTCTGAAAAAGGAGATGAGGGGGCGCATGAATCGGAGGCCCGAATGAAGATTCCGTACCATACAAGGCCAATGTTTACTTCGATGAAAGACATCTCGACGATTTCCAAGTGGTTTGCTCATGACTAGTTCAAGCCTGAGAACCAAGTCAAACACGTCTACGCACATGCTTCTAAGCCTCCTGACACTAGCGAACTCCACCAAGAGGTAAAGAACTATCCAAATGTTGATGAGATCAACTGGACAAAGGATGTCCCGAAAAAATATGAAAGAGGCAAGAACTTCCTACCAAACCGAATCATGCAGCGCATGCCAATTGGAATGAGAAAGTTCCATGATTGGTACTTGCGTGCTCATCCGACAAGACTAAACGAGATAAAAGTCGACTTCCCTGAAGGCACATTTGGCGGCGCAGCTGGCCATCTAATGTTTGACTTTGAGGACATGCAGGAATGCTTTCACCTCAGAATGATGGAAATAAATCTAGTTCACGTGTGGTTCCTGTAAGTACTTGCCCTCTTGATATGATATGAATGAAATATTGGATTTTATTTTAACTAACCACATCGTGTTTTGTAGAATGCAAACACATATTGTGAAGAAGGTGCCAACTCTAAGAGCTGGGTACATAGATCCTTGGTTGATATGTGGATCAGTATTCCAGTACCCCAAGGACTGGAAAATGGATTGCAAAGAACTAGCTGCCGGAAAGACCGTTGAGGAGAAAGAGGCCATCCGGAAAAATAAGATGTACAAAGAAGGCCTTAAAGTTGCAGCACGGATTACCAAATTTCTTAAGAATCTCCAGGATAACGAAATGATATGGTTACCATACCACTTCGGGTAAGTTCGATTCTATACTGAAATAAAGCATTGTTTGATATATTTAGTTCGATGTAAAAGAGCTTGTTTGTTTCTTTAATGATTAAATTCATGCAGGAAACACTGAATTCTTGTAGGGGTCAATGTTGGGCTGAGCATGAAAGTTGTCTATGACTCAGCAGATTATGCGTCGGAGACGTACATGGATTTCATAGCGATTGTCAAGACATATAATCCTCATTAGCTTATATATGTTTGTATATATACTTGTAAACTTCACTTTTGGATACTAACAAGTTGCATTTGCTAAAACCATTCGAACATGGCATTCAGGCACTATGTCCAATATCATAAAGGAAGGCATCATCCAGAAAGGAAAGAGAATTTGGCTATCAAAACTCTATGTCCGGTACGTGTAACTTATATCGGTACACTCCATTACGTGGTTTGTCAATAGCATTACTTAATATTTTCATATGCGAAACACACAGTGTCTCAAGCAGAGGCCTAGGAGTCTACACTGTGGATATTAGGTATGTTGTATGATGAGTAACACTAGTGCCTACATGAGACACCCCAATCTGGTTAGTTTGACACTTTTTCCGCTCATAGTATGAAAGCTTAGCTTATCTTATGAAATCCTAGACCTAAACTTGGTCTCTAGTAGTAGAAGGAAGAGAGAGACAGGACAAGGGATGTATACAAGGATGATGAACTCTTGGGGCTCGTCGGCGACCTTTGCGGCTTCATCATTGATGAGATTATTTCTTCCAGAGGCGCTTACCATGATCCAAGTTCTGACTTCGTGAGACTCACAGGCTCGCTCTAGGCCGTTGAATGGTTTGGACTTGTGGAACTATTTGAACTTGTAAATTCTGGCTATGTAATGATGGACTTTGTGAATTAAACTTGTGAAACTTTTGAATCATGGACTATAATGATGGTTTATATCATGTTGGTGTGTTTGTGGATGTATATTTATATATATAAATATATATATAGTGGTTAGATTTGAATTTGAATTTGAATTATATATTACATGATGTGGTCAGATTTAAATTCGAATTTAAAATTTTTTTCCAGAAAATCCACGGTAAGGGCGGTTATAGATTGAACCACCCTTACAGAGACCCACTGTAAGGGCAGCTGCATCACCAGCCACCCTTAGAGTGACCCACTGTAAGGGCGGCTGGTGATGTAGCCGCCCTTACAGTGACCCACTGTAAGGGCGGCTGCACCACTAGCCACCCTTATAGAGACCCATTGTAAGGGCGGTTTGCCCAGCTGCCCCCGGAAGAGCGGCTGGGCTAGCCGTCCTTATAGTGCCCTGGGAGCCGCCCTTACTATGTCCAACTGCAATAGTGGAGTCAAGATGGCGGAAATAATGGCGAGCGCCGCCGCCACTAGCGTGATGGGCTCTGTCATCGGCAAGCTGGCCTCCCTGCTCACTGAGAAGTACAAGCTCACCAAAGACGTGGAGCGTGGGATCCACTTCCTGCAAGAGGAGCTGAGCAGCATGGATGCTGTTCTGCGGATGCTCGCCGAGAAGGACGACGACCAGATCGATCCACGCGCCATGGACTGGAGGAGCAAGGTACGTGAGATGTCCTACGACATCGAGGATTGCATCGACGGTTTCATGCTCACCCACAGCCATGGAGGTTCCAAGGCCAACTTTGTGCGCAAGGCCATGCGGAAGGTGAAGACACTGTTCGATGACGGAGGAATAGCGGAGGAGATCCAAGAACTCAAGGGCCTCGTTAGCGAGCAGAGCGAGCGGGGGAAACGCTACTATGACATCAATCAGTGTCTCGCCGCCTCATCACAGCCGGTGCTCTTGGATCCTCGAGCACCTGCACTCTTTTAGGAGGCCAGCGATCTTGTGGGAATTGATGCTCCTTGTGAGGAGATCATCAGATTATTGAAATGTGAAGAGAAGCAGCACAAAGTGGTGTCCATCTGTGGGATCGGTGGACAGGGGAAGACCACCCTCGCCATGGAGGTGTACCACAAAATCACTGAAGCATTTGATTGCCAGGCTTTCGTGTCTGTATCACAGACTCCAGACATGAAGAAACTTCTGAGAGATATATTGTCTCAAATAAGCAAGAGTGACTTTGACCGGTCAGACAGGTTGGAGACAAATCAGCAGCTGATACGCACACTGAGGGAATGCTTAAAGGACAAAAGGTAACCAAGATTATTTCTTTACCAAATAATTAACCTGTTCATCTAGCTGTTGGTGATATGCCCGAGAGCCCATCATCACAATACGGATTAAAGGCCCAAGAGGATATTGATCCAAAAAGGGATTAGGGTTACTAATGGGCCTATGAGATAGAAGCCCATTTGTACGCCCTATATATATGTGGGAGGGGCTAGGGGCGCCGATGATCAGTTGCCGCGCCTCCCCTCCTAGTCGCACCCTCCCTTCTCGGGCGCCGCCCTTGCCGTGCGCACGGTGCTAGCACACCGACGCCCGGCGTTCCATCCCCGTACGTGTGGACTCCGTAGAGGCGCTGCTGCGACTGCTGCGCTGATCGGCTGCTGGGATCAAGGACGAGGAGCTCGGTTCGTGGGACGTGATCGACTACTTCATCCACACCGACGCGCGACTTCTTCCGCTGCGCTGTGCGTCTAGTGGTAACGATCTATGATCTCCTACTTGCAAGTTTCTTGGATGTACGCGGTAGATTAGCTAGCGTAGCCTACCCGTTTCCCTACAGTGGTATCAGAGCCATCTTGCGTAGTTTTTGGTCTGGATCATTAGCATATATGTGATATGTTGTTGTAGTAGATTGGATCTATTACTCTTGCACGGTTTGATTGGATCAATTGGTCATAAGGGGTTAAAATTGGAGCAAGTTGATTGCGGCATGTGACCAAAAAGATTAGTTTGTGTTCATTCTCTGTTGTGCATACGACATGTCCCTACCGGCTGGAATCACCACAAGGGACTAACTGTGTGCATAGTCAGTAGATTGAACCAACAGATCGAGGTCATGTGTAGATGCAGTCTTCTCAAGTGCAAAAGTTGCACGGTCAATGTGATTGACCTAGTGAAAATTGAGGCATTATGAATGGCTCGGATTTGAGGTGATGCGATCGCTCCGATGCTCGGATTTCATAGGGACCGCCGTTGCTTTCCGGTTATAGCGGCTTCCTAAGCGCTACTTTGGTAGAACACGTCGTACGCCTAACTTGTTTTTGCAGGGTGTGATGTGAATGGTATGGCCTCAATGTCATGTGATGATGTATGTGATAATTTGTGCGGCCTGCGTGTCGCAAGTTAACACAACCGGGTTGAGGTTGCACCATTATTGTATAACGACCTGCGTGTCGACTTGTGATGTTTGAATCCTCATGTAATTATTTCACTAGCTATTAGATGTAATAGTTTAGTATCTATCCATGGAGGCTTCGAGCATGATGGCGATGTTGATCACCACAAGACAGGACGGATGGCAATGGAGGTCACATTGGAGCCATGGCGATGGAGCCCATTGTGATGAAAGAGGCCATACTATTCACAATATAATATGATTATATGCCTGTGATGTTTACTTTCCTGTCATACTATTCTTTCATGCTTTACATATGGTGGATGTTTTGTCATGGTAGAATAGCTCCCCTCAGAAAAGTTGAGTTTTTCATGCCTTTTACCAATAGCTACACCTATAATTTTTTGATCGCTGTGTGGTAGGTTTACCAAAGTAGAGTACCCTCAGCTATCATTTTTGTATAGGGTGGATGTCGGACATTTACAAGCACAGTATTGGTTAACTCAGCAAAGCTATCAAAATAGTTTTGGGCTTTAAGGCATAGTGTTGGGGCCGGGGCATTGGATGCCACCCGACAAACAAGAGTCGTATAGAGATATGATTAGCAATCTGTTGCTTACCTGTGTCACTATTTTTTTCTAGCCGTGATGCCAAAGCTCACTAGGATTTTAGTGATTATGGATCTTGAACCACTATATGTCATTAGAGGGAAGATGACTTTGATATAGTAGGTTGTCTTTTGTTAAATTAGTTAATGAAAGTCTTTACATAAACATAGTGCTAAAATCTTGCTTTATTTTAATGTTGTAGATCATGTCTGCCAGTAACAATTCCACTTTCAATTTGCGATCTATTCTTGAGAAAGAAAAGTTGAATGGAACAAACTTTATTGATTGGTACCGCAACCTGAGAATTGTTCTCAGGCAAGAGAAAAAGGAGTATGTTCTTGAGCAACCATATCCTGATGATCTCCCTGATGGTTCCACTGCTGCTGAACGCAGAGTTTATGAGAAACACTGCAATGACTCACTTGACGTCAGCTGTCTGATGCTCGCCACTATGTCCTCTGATCTGCAAAAGCAGTATGAGCATACGGATGCTCACACTATGATTGAGGGGCTACGTGGGATGTTTCAGAACCAAGCCAGGACTGAGAGGTTCAACATCTCGAAGTCCTTGTTTGCGTGCAAACTGCCAGAAGGTAGTCCGGTCAGTCCTCATGTGATCAAAATGATTGGTTACATCGAGACTCTGGACAGACTTGGTTCTGAACTTCACCATGACCTGGCTACTGATGTCATTCTCCAGTCGCTCCCGGCGAGCTACGAGCCTTTTATCATGAACTTTCAGATGAATGGCTTGGAGAAAACATTGAGTGAATTGCATGGGATGCTAAAAACAGCAGAGGAAAGCATTAAGAAGAATCCCAATCATGTGATGATGGTTCAGAATGGGAACAAAAAGAGGAAGCGTTGGACGCCTCCCAAGGGTAAAGGCAAGGAAAAGGTTCCTAGCGGTGAGTCCTCGGGCTCTAAGCAAAAGCCAGCACCTAAGGCCAAACCTAGCCCCACTTCTGAGGATGAATGCTTCCACTGTCATGAAAAGGGACATTGGTCAAGGAACTGCAAGAAGTACTTAGAAGAAAAGAAGAAGAAGAAGGGAAGTGAGACTTCCACTTCAGGTATAAATGTTATAGAAATTAATATTGCATTATCTTCTAGTGAATCATGGGTATTTGATACTGGATCGATGATTCACACTTGCAAATCGTTGCAGGGTCTAAGTGAGACTAGAAGGTTTGCACGAGGCGAGTTGGACGTTCGTGTCGGCAATGGCGCAAAGGTTGCGGTGTTGGCGGTCGGCACCTACCACTTGTCTCTACCCTCCGGATTAGTTTTGGAATTAAATAATTGTTATTGCATTCCTGCTTTGAGCAAGAACATTATTTCTTCTTCATGTTTGGAAGCAGTTGATGGTTTTAAGATTGTAATAGAGAACAAATGTTGTTCTATTTTTTGCAATGGTATTTTCTATGCTCATTGTCCATTGGTGAATGGATTATATGTTCTTGATCTTGATGATAAATCTGTCTGTAACATTAATACTAAGAGGCTTAGACCAAATGATTTGAATCCCACATTTATTTGGCATTGTCGCTTAGGTCATATAAATGAGAAGCGCATTGAACAACTCCATAAAGATGGTTTGTTGAGCTCATTTGATTTTGAATCATTTGACACGTGCGAGTCTTGTTTACTTGGGAAGATGACCAAAGCGCCTTTCACTGGTCATAGTGAGAGGGCAAGTGACTTGTTGGGACTTGTACATACCGATGTATGTGGACCAATGAGCTCAATAGCCAGAGGTGGTTTTCAGTACTTCATTACTTTTACTGATGACTTTAGTAGATATGTTTATATCTACTTGATGAGGCACAAGTCTGAATCGTTTGATAAGTTCAAAGAATTTCAGAGTGAAGTACAAAATCAATTAGGCAAGACAATTAAGTTTCTGCGATCGGATCGTGGAGGTGAATATTTGAGCCTTGAATTTGATCATTTGAAGCAATGTGGAATCGTTCCGCAGCTAACTCCGCCTGGAACGCCTCAATGGAATGGGGTATCCGAACGGAGGAACCGAACCTTGTTGGACATGGTTAGGTCGATGATGAGCCAAGCCGATCTTCCATTGTCATTTTGGGGTTATGCTCTTGAAACTGCTGCGTTCACACTGAATAGGGTTCCAAGTAAGTCTGTTGAGAAGACACCATATGAGATATGGACTGGGAAACGTCCCGGATTATCTTTTCTCAAAGTTTGGGGATGTGAGGCTTATGTCAAACGTTTGATGTCAGATAAGCTCACTCCAAAGTCAGACAAATGCTTCTTTGTGGGGTATCCTAAGGAAACCAAAGGATACTATTTTTTCAATAAAGCGGAAGGCAAAGTGTTTGTCTGACTTTGGAGTGAGCTTATCTGACATCAAACGTTTGACATAAGCCTCACATCCCCAAACTTTGAGAAAAGATAATCCGGGACGTTTCCCAGTCCATATCTCATATGGTGTCTTCTCAACAGACTTCGCTCGCAATGGTGTTTTCTTAGAAAAGGAGTTTCTCTCAAAAGGATTTAGTGGGAGCAAGGTGCAGCTTGAAGAAATTCAGGAAACACCCGAAACTGTTTCAGCACCCACTGAAGAGCCACGGGAAGTGCAAGATGTTGCACAACCTGTAGTTGAGGCACCAGCCCCACGAAGGTCTATAAGGGCACGTCGCGCAACTGACAAGCTCAACCTCCTTATCACGGAGGAGCGCCACGTATTATTGATGGAAAATGATGAGCCCATGACCTACACGGAAGCAATAATGGGACCCGACTCCGACAAATGGCTTGAGGCCATGGAATCCGAATTAAAATAAATGCATGACAATCAAGTTTGGAACTTGGTTGATCCAATTGACGGTGTGAGACCTGTCGATTGTAAGTGGATTTTTAAGAAAAAGTTAGATATGGATGGAAATGTTCACATCTATAAGGCACGATTGGTGGCGAAAGGTTTCCGACAAATTCAAGGTGTTGACTATGAGGAAACTTTCTCGCCCGTCGCAATGCTAAAGTCTGTTCGGATTCTCCTAGCAATTGCTGCGTATTATGACTATGAAATATGGCAAATGGATGTCAAAACTGCTTTCCTTAATGGACATCTAAGCGAGGATGTGTATATGACACAGCCTGAAGGTTTTGTTGATCCTAAAAATGCTGGGAAAATATGTAAGCTTCAGAGGTCTATTTATGGATTGAAGCAAGCATCTCGGAGTTGGAATATTCGTTTTGATGAAGTAGTCAAAGGGTTTGGCTTCATCAAGAATGAAGAAGAGCCTTGTATTTACAAAAAGGCTAGTGGGAGCGCACTTGTGTTTCTGGTCCTATATGTAGATGACATATTGCTGATCGGAAATGATATTCCAATGCTTGAAGCCGTTAAAACCTCATTGAAAAAGAGTTTTTCGATGAAGGATTTAGGAGAGGCGGCTTACGTTCTGGGGATAAAGATCTATAGAGATAGATCAAAAAGGCTAATTGGATTAAGCCAAGACACGTACATTGACAAGATATTGAATCGGTTCAATATGCAAGATTCCAAGAAAGGTTTCTTGCCAATGTCACATGGCGTTACTCTAAGCAAGAGTCAGTGTGCTACGACACCTGATGAGCGAAAGAGGATGAGTGCGATTCCTTATGCTTCAGCCATAGGATCCATCATGTATGCTATGCTTTGTACGCGCCCAGATGTCTCTTTTGCTCTAAGTGTTACGAGCAGGTACCAATCAAACTTCGGTGAAGATCACTGGACAGTTGTAAAGGGTATCCTTAAGAACTTGAGAAGAACTAAGGATATGTTCCTAATATTTGGAGGCGAAGATGAGCTCGTTGTAAAGGGTTACACCGATGCTAGTTTTCAAACAGATAAAGATGACTCCGCATCGCAATCCGGATTTGTTTTCTGCCTCAATGGTGGGGCAGTGAGCTGGAAGAGTTCCAAGCAAGATACGGTGGCTGATTCGACGACAGAGGCCGAGTATATTGCAGCTTCCGAAGCTGCAAAAGAAGCAGTTTGGATTAGAAAATTTGTTTCTGAGTTGGGTGTTGTTCCTAGTGCGTCCAGTCCAGTGGACCTCTATTGTGATAATAATGGTGCCATTGCGCTTGCAAAGGAGCCTAGATCACACAAGAAGTCCAAACATATACTACGGAAGTATCACCTCATCCGTCACTTTGTTGAGAGAGGTCATGTGAAGATTTGCAAGGTGCACACGGATTCAAACGTTGCTGATCCATTGACAAAGCCTCTCCCACAACCAAAGCATGAGGCGCACATGTGGTCTATGGGTATTAGATACTTACATAAGTGATTCTATTGTGCGTGGGAGAGTGTTATGTCATGAGTATGTTTATGTAATAATAAATAATTGTTATTTGTTCCATGGATGATTATCATTTATATTGATTATCAAGTACGTGACTTGATCGTGAAACTCTTTGTTTGTAATGATGTTGTTCTAAATTATCCCTAGTTTATGTCGTTATGTGGGACAATAACGACGTAGAGACTAGCACATGCATTAATTGATGATCATGTTTCACGGATCATAGATATGGAGATATCAGATTAATGATGTGGACACATGTTAGTGAACATGGTGTTGGATTGACCCACTCCAAGACAATACTGGGATTGTTATTTTGAATGTGCCATCAGTTGTTCTTGAATGTTATACCTACTGGATCCTTAGACCTGAGATTGCCATTGTTTCTCACTGTGTGTAGTGGTGCATCTTGGGGCTGCTAAACGCTACTCCGTAAATGGGTAGTTATAAAAGTAGCTTACAGGTGTATCATGAAACATGGAATGGGATGTGTGCGGATCAAGATGGAATTTGCCCCTCCTAGATAACAGGAGAGATATCTCTGGGCCCCTCGAGATAGATGGATTAGAAAGTGCATGGCCATGCCAAAGTGATTAAAGAGTTAATCATAATGACTAAAGGTTAGTCATGAATAGAATCCACTATTAGATCGAGAGAATGGTCGAGCTATCACAAGGGTGGCACGCATCTCGCCTTGAGCTTGCCTGGTATCGTGTGGCAAAAGGATCAGTGTATGAGTATATCTAAGGTTCGGCCGATATGATCTTTATGTGTATTTGTGAGTCACTATGCCCTGCTAGGTGCCGCTATTGACCAGTGATTCGGAAATGGTTTCCACTCACGACCATCTACACATGAACCTAACGGGTCACACACTTAAGGGGTTTGGAATGTTGGAAAACTTGCATAGATGATTGTCTCTAGTGCAAGTGGGAGATTGTTGGTGATATGCCCGAGAGCCCATCATCACAATACGGATTAAAGGCCCAAGAGGATATTGATCCAAAAAGGGATTAGGGTTACTAATGGGCCTATGAGATAGAAGCCCATTTGTACGCCCTATATATATGTGGGAGGGGCTAGGGGCGCCGATGATCAGTTGCCGCGCCTCCCCTCCTAGTCGCACCCTCCCTTCTCGGGCGCCGCCCTTGCCGTGCGCACGGTGCTAGCACACCGACGCCCGGCGTTCCATCCCCGTACGTGTGGACTCCGTAGAGGCGCTGCTGCGACTGCTGCGCTGATCGGCTGCTGGGATCAAGGACGAGGAGCTCGGTTCGTGGGACGTGATCGACTACTTCATCCACACCGACGCGCGACTTCTTCCGCTGCGCTGTGCGTCTAGTGGTAACGATCTATGATCTCCTACTCGCAAGTTTCTTGGATGTACGCGGTAGATTAGCTAGCGTAGCCTACCCGTTTCCCTACACTAGCTACAGTAATAATGTCATCGAATCTTTGTTACTCACTTGAGCTCACCTAATTATTGGGCCCCTTATGATTTTTTCTGGGAATTTTTTTATAAAAATGATTCATTTTTCCATCGCCCAATGAAGTGGACAGCATAAAACTACCTCAGATACATCAACTGCTCATCAACATATCTACCAAATGTTACCACAAAACATTTTACAACGAAGAACAAACTAAAGTCAGCTGTCCTTGGGTATGTTGACAACGGCTGGCTCATGCATCTAGGCATATGTTGTTGGGGTTGGGATGTACAAAGATAATAGGTTGTTTGTGTATGACATTTTGGTAAAATTATCTTTGTACACCCCAACCCAAAATAATGTAACTGCACGGTACAGTTCCAACAGTACAAAGATGCTGTGCAATCTGAAATACGAAGTGAGCTTCTCATATTCTGAAAGAACCGACTAGTAGAAACTCCAAGCCCTTCAATTTGCATCCCAGATGGTCACGTCGTACACCATTGTGTAGCTATGATGTATCACCTCCGTCCCAAACTATAAGTCATTTCAATTATTTTGAAGTGTCAAAACAAAAAAAAACATCTTAAGTTTGACCAAATTTATGTAATAAAATAGTAACATTTATGTTATGAAATAAGTGATAGATTGTTCATTAATTATGTTTCTATAGTGTGCATATTTGATGTCATAAATATTTGTAATTCTTTCTATAATTTTGGTCAAACCTGAGCTGCTTTGAGTCTAAAAAAAGTTGGAATGACTTATAATTTAGAATAATTTAGAATGGAGAGAGTATTAGTCATAGTGGTACATCACTTTGTTGCCATGATGTATAGTCACCGTCCTGAGCACGTATGCATGTGACAAAATATTGCAATTAGAAACCTGTACCGGACAGAGATCAATATATTTCAGGGACCGAGATTTCCTGCCTTTTTCTTTTTGATAAATACTTTCATTATTTATTAATTACTTACTTGTTATATATATTATAAAAATCGAGGACTAGGACTTGTTTGAGATCTTACCTCCTATGGGTATGGTGGGAGTACCGTAGCAAGGCATAAAGAATTCATTTTTTGATCTCAATACTTCATTTCGTTTCAGTGGGTGTCCTGGTGCTCTAATGCGGCACTTACCATTTTGGAGGTTGTAACAAACTTTTTAAATTATGATAGTTTACAGCCTGTATTTCTCATGTGTAATAATTATTGATAAGAAAGTGTGCCACTACTATCCATCTTACATTTCAATTCATGGTTGCCTTACATAATAATAACGTGATTCCACAACCATTGCATGCAGGTACTTCATCTTGATTGATGATATCTGGAATGTGTCAGCATGGGAGCTTGTACGATCTGCCTTACCTCGCAATGACAATGGAAGCAGAATTATTACTACAACACGCATTGAAGCAGTAGCCAAATCTTGTTGTACTGGTATTGCTGCACAAATGTATCAAGCAAAGCCCCTTAGTGGTGAGGACTCCCAACGATTATTCTTTAAGAGGCTATTTTTCTCCAGTGATGATTGCCACCCAGATTTGAGAAAAGTATCCGATGATATTTTGGAGACATGTTGTGGCTTACCACTAGCCATAATCAGTATAGCTAGTTTATTAGCAAACAGAAGCAAAACAGTGGAAGTCTGGGTCAATGTATTGAGGTCTATTGCTGCTGCTGTTGACAAAGATTCTCCCATTGATAAGATGAAAAGAATTCTGCTGCTGAGTTACTTTGACCTTCCTCACCATCTAAAGAGCTGTTTGTTACTGTATATCTGAGTGTGCTTCCAGAGGATTATTTGATTGACTGCCGACAATTGATATTGCTATGGGTAGCCGAAGGACTGATTCCTGGACAGGACAGAGAAAGTATGGAGCATCTAGCGAGAAGTTACTTGAATGAACTGATCAATAGAAGCTTGATCCAGCCAACTCATGTTGGGGCAGATGGCACAACCGTGAAACAGTGCAGAGTTCATGATGTCATACTTGAGTTCATTGTGTCAAAGGCTGTGGAGGACAACTTTGTTACTATATGGAATGGTAATGGTTTCTCTAAAAATTATTATTCTTCAAATATGATTCGCCATTTATCCATCCAGGAAGGAATTTCTGCCCCGGACGAAGAGATCGCCAAGACAATAAAAAATGCAGCACATAGTCGGTCAATTAGTATCTTTGGCTTTGATTCAGTTCTAGTCGATAAGCATGCCTCTGAGTTTTTAAACAGCCAAGTCTTGCGAGTGCTGAATATAGAAGATGTGGATGGTGAAAGCAATCTTGGACATGACAAAAGTTTTGGTCAACTGAAGTACTTGAGGGCAGGCCTTCTTGAGTTTCCAGAAGATAAGAAGCTGCAACATCTAGAGACACTAGATGTGAGATTGGGCAGTCCTGAAAACCTACCAACATGTATTATCCAGTTGCATAAGTTGGTGCGCCTTTTTGTCGATGGGTGGGTGCGACTACCCGATGGAATCGAAAATCTGCAGACGTTGGAAGAGCTATCATGGATCAATTTTGGGTATTCAATCTGTAGAGTTTATGCAAGGACTCGGTGATCTGACCAATCTGAGGGTACTTGCAATTGATTGGCCGTACGCCACAGAAGTACATGATATGGAGGGCGGAGGGCCACTGTAAAGCATGTATCTCAACGCTCTCTAGGCTGTTCATGAACCTGCGAGAACTACGCGTGTTTTGGGCTGATCCTGATGCCACACGTTCATTCATGACTTCATGTGTCCCTACTCCACCACCACTTCAAAAGCTTGTTCTTGATACACATAAATTAAATAGGGTGGGCCCTGAAATTAGCTCACTAGTCAACCTGTCTCGCCTCTGTAACACCCTAAAATTTTGAAAAATTTAAAAACAGGTAAAAATGATTTTTATACAATTTTGTGAGCATACAAACCTAGAAGAAAAATAATTTTTATTAATTTAAAATCAAATATAAGGGTAGCAACATGATTGAGCATTCATGCTGCTGCATAATATTTTGTATTGTGTGCACTTTTTGAAAATACAAAAGAGAATTCAAAATTCATTTGAAAATTTGCTTTGAAAATGTTGAAAAGAAAAAGAAAAGGGATTTCATTAATCTCTTCGGTTTTGGCCCAGCCCAGCAGAGCCCACCAGGCGCCCCGCCCTCCTTTCCCACGCGCGGCCCGCCTTCCTCCCCCGCGCGACCGCGTGGGCCGAGCCCAGCCACGCCGCTGGCCTAGTTACCCCCGCCCGCGCGCTTTCCTTCTCTGTGTGACGCTAACGCTGCGGGCCCATGTGTCAGGGCTTCCTACTTCCTCCCCACACCGGCCAGATTTCCTTTCCTTGTTCTACCGATCGAATCCGCCGCCATAATCTTCCCCTTCCTTGTTTAGAGCATCCACGGGTTATAAAAACGGGATGCCGCACCCCCTTCGCTCCATCTTTCACCGAAACGGAGGACCGCCATCGTCCCGAGGAGGCCGCGCTCGAGCCGTTGCCTCCACCGTCCGCCTCTCCAAGCCACACGCCTCCCTCGGTCCCGCATCGACTTTGTTTTCTATCTTGGTGAGTTCGCCTTGGTATGCTCTTCCTGCCGGTACTTTTCTTTCGCGAAATAACGCTTTGTAGCGAGGTATAGCATGTTCCGGCCATGGCGCCGCTGCGGAAAGCCACCGGGCCATTGTTCCGGCCGGCGTACCGCCGCTCATTCTCCTCGATCCGCTCTGAGCCGTTGTAACACCCTAAATTTTTCATAATTACAAAGTAGTTAAAAATGATTTATTTGTGTAATTGAGTGTGCATTTAAATAAAGGGAATAATAAATTTTTGTGAAATTAAAATTAATCATAAGGTTAGCAACTTGATTTTGCACTCATGCTGTTGCATTATATTTTTGTGTGATGACTGGTTTTATTCAAATGCCAAAAGGATTTGAAAATCAATTGAAAATGTATTTGGAAAATCAATTAGGAAATAAAAAGAAAATTCCTATTTATTCTCCCTCTCTCCCTCATTTTGGCCTGCTGGCCCGTTTCTTCCCCCCTTGGCCCGCTCGTTCTTCCGCAATCTTTCCTGGGCCAGCCCAACTCGGCCAGGAACCGCCAGCTCCCACTCCCTCTCGCTGATGATGCAGGCCCACCTGTCATTTCTCCCTCCTTCCTCCGAATCGAGCGCAGCCAACGGCAACTACCGCCCGCGCCCACGTTCTGTGCAAGTGGGAGCGTCCCCGCGACTCGGACTCGTTTTAAAGGGACGCGGACAGGCCTGCTGCAGTTTTCTCTTCCAAGTCGTCACAGAGACCACAGCGCTTCGTCGAGTCGACTCGCCGGAGTGCCGTTCGTCCCCACCACATCGGCATTCGTCTCCGAGCCGCCCTCGTCCTCGTTTTACTGCTCGGTGAGCTCGCCTTCGTCCCCGCTCCCTCCCCATACTTCCAATTTCTCGTTTGGTGGCCTCTAGGGCCGCGTCTGCGAGCTTCAACGAGTTTCTCCACCGCTATCCATGGCGGGTGCCACTCGGGTTCTTCCTCGGCCGCACTAAGGGCCTAGACAAGATCGCCTTGTTCCCCTCTCTCTTTCGGTGCCTTCAATTTAGTGAGCCGTGGCCGCTAGCGCCGTATTCCAGAGCACCGGCAAGCTAGGCTCGCCGCCGTTCATGGCGAGCCCCGTGCGAGACCATCCCCGCTTGCGAAATGCGCTCCATTGGACTCGCCATCTCCCCTGCATCATCCCGGTACTCTCGCATTTCGAAACCATGGGCTGTAGGCCGATTTTCGCGCACTCCAGTGAGCTTCCGGTCGCCGGCAATGGCGGCGCCGCCACGACCTTCCCCAACTCCGGCGGACCGTGTCCCTCTCTCCCCCCTCCATTTAATCTCAGCCGCCCATCTTGAGATCAAAGGTCAGAAATGGCCGATACCCCTTCGCGGGTCCTATTTCTAAAAGGGCCCCTCAGTTTCTGGCAGGCTTAACCCGCCGTCCTTGGCGCATTTCCGAACTACGCATTCCTTTTGTGAAGACGTAGTTTCTTCAGTTTATATGAAAAATACGCTTTCAGATTAATTACAGAATTGCCACTGTAGTAAAACGTTTATAAAATCGTCGTTTTAGCTCCGATTTGACCCGTTCAACTTGCGTTAGTTTCATAATTTCATAATCTACACAATAGTGCTACTGTTAGACCTGATAGGAGCTTTTGAATTTCTTGATTAAGTCTAGTTAATAGCTAGCTTTTGGAATCGTAAATATCTCGTAACTGGTGCGTTGTAGCTCCGTTTTTTGTGCATTTCGCGTCGTTGCGATCGTAGCGAGACGTAGATGATTTTGGTAAATATTTTATTCAGATTTATTTATTGTTGGTGTACTGTTCTAATCGTAGTCATGTTTTGCTTGTATGTCTGTTCTGGAATGCGTGTTGTACTTCGTGTCGTTCGAGTTCAGACGGTGAGGAGTACTTCGGGAATCCAGACACGTACGAGGAACAGCAGGACCAGCAGTAGTTCATGAACCAAGGCAAGTATAGCATGGGCCTACCTTGTTGTCCTATTCATTATATAATATACTCATTATGCATGTGTCTAATATTGCTCGACTATAAGGACTTCCTAGCAAATTGATGACCTGTACCTTGATTCCTATGGGGATTATTTGCATATGGGTAGAATGCTAGTGCTCTAACTAAACATGATCTACACTATGACTAATGGAACCAACGGATAAACATGATGATAATAGTGGAACTATAGGGTGATGGTGCAAATGATGTTGATCATGTTGCCCTAAACCCTCCGTAAGGACTTATTTGTAGGGCAAAAGCTGGGACATACAGTGCCACCGTGAGAGTTATATGGCTCTGACTTTAGCTCAGTAATAGGATCTTTTCTAGCTTGTTAGAGGTTACCCGAAAGGGCGCAAGAGGGGCTTGCCACGATGGGTATAGAACTGCCTCTGTTCTGATGTGTATAGCCTGCGGGAGTTGTGCCATCGAAAGGGGAGGGTTCTCTAAGCTAGCTAAGCCTATGACAACCCTATTAGAGAAGAATGCCAAATTTGTATGGTCCGACAAATGTTAGGCTAACTTTGAGGAGCTAAAGAGAAGGTTGACAACGGCCCAGTGTTGACCTTACCTGATTTAAGTAAGAGCTTCTCTATTTATTGTGATGCATCTCGCCTAGGCCTTGGATGTGTGCTTATGCAAGAAAGAAAGGTTGTGGCCTACGCATCCAGGCAGTTGAGAAAGCATGAACTGAATTACCCAACCCATGATTTTGAATTAGCCGCAGTTGTCCATGCTCTGAAAATCTGGAGGCATTATTTGATCGGACATAAGTGTGACATCTATACTGACCACAAGAGTTTAAAATACATTTTTACTCAGTCAGAGTTGAATCTAAGACAATGTCGTTGGCTGGAATTGATTAAAGATTATGATCTGGAAGTGCATTATCATCCTGGAAAGGCAAATGTTGTTGCCGATGCACTTAGCCGGAAGAGCTATGCCAACAGACTTCAGTTGACATTTATACCAGCAGAGTTGCGAGCTGAAATAGAACATCTCAACTTGGGTTTTGTCAGTAATGTAGTGGAATTGGCCATAGAACCTACATTGGAGCAAGAGATACGCAAAGGTCAGTTGGAGGATGAGAAACTAAAGGAAATTGCAGAGTATGTAGTGGTTGGAAAGGCACCAGGCTTCAGGTTGGATGAGAATGGGACTCTATGGATTGGAAAAAGAATATGTGTACCTAAAGTAAAAGCTATCCGTGATATGATTCTACGAGAGGCACATGATTCTGCTTATTCTATACACCCTGGAAGCACCAAGATGTACTTAGACCTCAAAGAGAAGTATTGGTGGTATGGTTTGAAAAGAGATGTGGCTGAGTATGTGGCCATATGTGATACTTGTCAAATGGTGAAAGCTGAACACCAAAGACCTGCAGGATTGCTGCAACCAATGAAAATACCAGAGTGAAAATGGGAAGAAGTTGATATGGACTTCATTACTGGATTACCCCGCACTCAACAAGGATATGATTTGATCTAGGTAATAGTGGATCGACTTACTAAGGTAGCCCACTTCTTGCCAGTCAAAACCACTTATAGTGGCACAAAGCTAGCGGAGTTGTATATGGAGAGAATAGTGTGTCTACATGGGGTTCCGAAGAAGATCGTATCTGACCGAGGAACTCAGTTTACATCACATTTTTGGCATAAGGTACATAGTGCTTTGGGAACAAAGTTAAATTTCAGTTTGGCATATCATCCCCAAACCGATGGACAGACCGAAAGGACCAATCAAATCTTGGAAGATATGTTGAGAGCTTGTGCTTTACAGTATGGTACTAGTTGGGATAAGAGTTTACCATACGCTGAGTTTTCATATAACAACAGTCACCAGAAAAGTCTCAAAATGGCGCCATTCGAAGCTTTATATGGACGAAAGTGTAGAACACCTCTATTCTAGAATCGGACAGGTGAAACCCAAGGGTTTGGACCAGATGTCCTACGCAATGCAGAGGAACAAGTGAGGATGATTAGGGATAATTTGAGAGTAGCACAGTCTAGACAAAAAAGTTATGCTGATATCCGAAGAAGAGAGTTGAGTTTTAAAGTAGGTGACTATGTGCATTTGAAAGTGTCACCAATGAGAAATGTGAGAAGATTCAATATGAAGGGCAAGTTAGCACCAAGATATGTGGGACCTTTCAAGATTCTAGAGAGACGTGGAGAAGTGGCTTATCAATTGGAACTACCAGAAAGTTTATCAGGTGTGCATGATGTGTTCCATGTTTCTCAGTTGAAAAAGTGTTTACGGGTACCAGAGGAGCAGATTCCCTTGGAGGAGCTTACTGTTAAAGAAGATCTCACATATGAGGAGTATCCGGTAAAGATTCTTGAAACTGTAGAAAGAGTTACCAGGAGCCGCACTATAAAAATGTGCAGAGTATAATGGAATCGATATTCAGAAGATGAGTCTACTTGGGAAAGAGAAGAAGATCTGAGAAAATCTTATCCGCAGCTTTTTAAGTAAGCATCACCCAATCTCAAGGACGAGATTCTTTTAAGGGGGATAGAATTGTAACACTCTAAATTTTTCATAATTACAAAGTAGTTAAAAATGATTTATTTGTGTAATTGAGTGTGCATTTAAATAAAGGAAATAATAATTTTTTATGAAATTAAAATTAATCATAAGGTTAGCAACTTGATTTTGCACTCATGCTTTTGCATTATATTTTTGTGTGATGACTGGTTTTATTCCAATGCCAAAAGGATTTGAAAATCAATTGAAAATGTATTTGGAAAATCAATTAGGAAATAAAAAGAAAATTCCTATTTATTCTCCCTCTCTCCCTCATTTTGGCCTGCTGGCCCATTTCTTCCCCCCTTGGCCCGCTCGTTCTTCCGCAATCTTTCCTGGGCCGGCCCAACTCGGCCAGGAACCGCCAGCTCCTACTCCCTCTCACTGACGATGCAGGCCCACCTGTCATTTCTCCCTCCTTCCTCCGAATCGAGCGCAGCCAACGGCAACTGCCGCCCGCGCCCACGTTTTGCGCGAGTGGGAGCGTCCCCGCGACTCGGACTCGGTTTAAAGGGACGCAGACCCTGTCTTCTTTCCCTTGCTGCGGTTTTCTCTCCCAAGTCATCACAGAGACCACAGCACTTCGTCGAGTCGACTCGCCGGAGTGCCGTTCATCCCCACCGCATCGGCATTCGTCTCCGAGCCGCCCTCGTCCTCGTTTTAGTGCTCAGTGAGCTCGCCTTCGTCCCCGCTCCCTCCCCATACTTCCAATTTCTCGTTTGGTGGCCTCTAGGGCCATGTTCGCGAGCTCCGACGAGTTTCTCCACCGCCATCCATGGCGGGTGCCACTCGGGTTCTTCCCCGGCCGCACTAATGGCCTAGGCAAGTCGCCTTGTTCCCCTCTCTCTTCCGGTGCCTTCAATTTGGTGAGCCGTGGCCGCTAGCACCATATTCCAGAGCACCGGCAAGCTAGGCTCGCCGCCGTTCATGGCGAGCCCCGCGCGAGACCATCCCCGCTCGCGAAATGCGCTCCATTGGACTCGCCATCTCCCCCGCATCATCCTGGTACTCTCGCATTTCGAAACCATGGGCTGTAGGCCGATTTTCGCGCACTCCAGTGAGCTTCCGGTCGCCGGCAATGGCGGCGCCACCGCGACCTTCCCCAACTCCGGCGGACCGTGTCCCTCTCTTCCCCCTCCATTTAATCTCAGCCGCCCATCTTGAGATCAAAGGTCAGAAATGGCCGATACCCCTTCGCGGGTCCTATTTCTAAAAGGGCCCCTTAGTTTCTGGCAGGCTTAACCCGCCGTCCTTGGCGCATTTCCGAACTACGCATTCCTTTTGTGAAGACGTAGTTTCTTTGGTATATATGAAAAATACGCTTTCAGATTAATTATAGAATTGCCACTGTAGTAAAACGTTTATAAAATCGTCGTTTTAGCTCCGATTTGACCCGTTCAACTTGCGTTAGTTTCATAATTTCATAATCTATGCAATAGTGCTACTGTTTGACCTATTACGAGCTTTTGAATTTCTCGATTAAGTCTAGTTAATAGCTTGCTTTTGGAATCGTAAATATCTCGTAACTGGTGCGTTGTAGCTCCGTTTTTCGTGCATTTCGCGTCGTTGTGATCGTACCGATACGTAGATGATTTTGGTAAACATTTTATTCATATTTATTTATTGTTGGTGTACTGTTCTAATCGTAGTCATGTTTTGCTTGTATGTCTGTTCTGGAATGCGTGTTGTACTTCGTGTCGTTCGAGTTCAGACGGTGAGGATTACTTCGGGAATCCGGACACGTACGAGGAACAGCAGGACCAGCAGCAGTTCGTGAACCAAGGCAAGTATAGCATGGGCCTACCTTGTTGTCCTGTTCATTATATAATATACTCATTATGCATGTGTCTAATATTGCTCGACTATAAGGACTTCCTAGCAAATTGATGACCTGTACCTTGATTCCTATGGGGATTATTTGCATATGGGTAGAATGCTAGTGCTCTAACTAAACATGATCTACACTATGACTAATGGAACCAACGGATAAACATGATGATAATAGTGGAACTATATGGTGATGGTGCAAATGATGTTGATCATGTTGCCCTAAACCCTCCGTAAGGACTTATCTGTAGGGCAAAAGCTGGGACATACAGTGCAACCGTGAGCGTTATATGGCTCTGACTTTAGCTCAGTAATATGATCTTTTCTAGCTTGTTAGAGGTTACCTGAAAGGGCGCAAGAGGGGCTTGCCACGATGGGTATAGAACTGCCTCTGTTCTAATGTGTATAGCCTGCGGGAATTGTGCCATCGAATGGGGGTTCTCTATATCTGCCTGCCAAGGAAAACCTCGCGGCCCTAACTTGTTAGAAGAGGCCTATGGAAGGCTTCATAGTGTACCCTACCTGCTCACCTTGGAAGTGTTAGGGGGTCGACGGGCCCCGGGCATATGGGCAACACGACTCACGGGTAAAGATGCACAACCTCTGCAAAGTGTTAAAACTGTTATAACAGCCGTGCTCATGGTCACGAGCGGCCCGGAAAACTCATAGAATAAATGGTTACTTGACATGTGGATGACTTATGACGATGATGATGAGATTATACTGATTCTCAATTACTCTTCTTAATTCTAGTAGGTGATCATGTGGGTTAAATGGGAGCTTAAGCATAACTTAATTATAATTAATAATGAAATGTTGATCTGTTAAAAGTGCTAACTATAGTCAACCGTGTCTATCCTTTTTGAGCCTCATGAATCCTCATACTATACTTGCGGAGTACAAGTGTACTCACACTTGTTATTATTTCATTTTTGGATAAAAATCCCGGATGGGTAACAGATGATAGTTTCTACGAGGATTTCCGGGAAGATTTCTAGGTTTGGGTCAACCAGTCGTCCTTCCCTGTGGAGCAGATACTTCGTTCGAGAGTGTTATTTACTTTTCCGCTTGTTATGTTAAGAACTATGTGATGTAATATCGTGATTTATGTACACCGTGATGATACTCCTGTTAATTTGTCGGTTTATGTGTGCGACTATTCCTGGGGCGCACATAAGATGTATGCACTCTATATTGTCCTTTAATTGGAGTGTGACAGCCGTCCATTTCAAATCTAACGGCTGTTAATCAGAGATACCGGTTCGGCTGGTAGATTTGCTAAAGAGTCCCTGTACTTTTCATATATAGAACCCGCAATCCAAAGCGCAAACCAGATTTACGTTTTCTTTTTCGTAAAGCATATTTTGATCACGTAACTTCAGTAAATACATTTTCACTTATTTACAGTTCTACCATTATGATAAATCATGCATAGAATCTCCGTTTTAACTCTGATTTGACTTGTTCAAATTACGATAGGTTCGTATTTGCGAGCTCTACATGTTGGTAGTACTGTACAGTAGGTTTGTGACAATTTATTTTCGAGTTTACATTAAAGTAATTATTTTTCTATACGAAATATTTGTAAATTCATAACTTCGTCGTTTTAGCTCCGTTTTTCGTGATCTTTGCGTCTGTGTGATCCTAGCGAGTTGTAGATTCGTTTTAAAGACTTTTTATCTTGTTTTATTACTGTTGGTGTGCTGTTCTAATTATAGTCTTGTTTGTTTATGCATGATTGTCTCTGGATGAATGTTGTTGCTGTTGTTGATCTAGTATAGATGGTGAGCAATTCGTTGGGGATCAAGAGTCTTTCTACGAGCAAGACCTTCAGGACCAGTTTGAGCAAGGAAAGTATAGCATAGGATTATCCTTGTTGTCCTATTCACAATACACAAATAATATCATTATGCATCTATTCCTTTGCTAAGGATGACTTAGTGTTGATCTTATACCTTGATACCTATTATATTGCATTGAGTAGCATTGCTAGTGCTTAACATGAACTATGATCATGTAATCTGACTAATGGAATATGCAATAAACATTAAAAGATGATTTTGATTACTGTTTCAAGGGGACTAGAGCATGGGTTATTTTTGATGCTCTGGTTACTCTCCTTGAGGACTTATCTGTAAGCGAACATCCGAGATTTATAGTACAACTGTGAGGGCTATATGGCTCTGGCTTTAGTCATATAGAATGACCTTTTCTAGCTTGTTAGTGGTAACCTTTTTGGCGTAAGAATGGCTTGACAAATCGGGTATAGTGCGGCCTCTGTCCTTATGTGTATAGGCTGCGTGTCATTGTGTCATTTGGAAGGGGGGCTCTACATCTGTTTGCCGAGTGAATCTAATGGCCCTAACTTGTTAGACGAACCTTCGAAAGACTTCATAGTGTTCCCCTGCCTGCTCACCTTGGGAGTGTTTTAGGAGTAATTAACCCGGGCATATGGGCAACACGACTCACACTGAAAGTGTACAACCTTTGCAGAGTGTAAAACTGTTATAACAGCTGTGCTCATGGTCACGAGTGGCCTTGGACCCTTATGGAATAGTTGATCATTAATAATGAATATGTTTTTGCTATTCGTTAATCAATTCACATGGATCATATGTTTATTGTTTATATTGAGATATCTTGATGCTATTGATATGCTAAAATTATGATAAATAAAAGCTACATGCAGTAAACTAGTGTCTATCCTTTTTGAGCCTCATGAACCCCATGTTACACTTGTTGAGTATGAAATGTACTTACGCTTGTTTATTTTTCTTACTTGGATAAAAATCCCGGATGGGTAACAGATGGTGCAAATAGTGACTACTACTCCTACTTCCCTGAAGATTACTAGACTTGCAGTCAACCAGTCAATGTGTCTGTGATTAGAGCTACCACGAGAGATTTATATTCTTACTTCCGCTATATTTGTGTAAAGACTATGTGTTAATAATCATGATGTAATAACATTTATGATGATACTTCCGTTATAATTTGTTAACTTATGTGTGATTGATCTCTGGGCACACATAAGAGTATGCATTCCATTTGGTCTTTAAATGGGTGTGACAACCTCCACATTGATGTCCATGTTGAAGCAGGCGAGGAACGAATAAATATCCTAGCAAGTTTACCCATGTTGCTCTCTCTTACTATCGCTTATCCAATGTCCAAGATAGAGGTTCAGGCATCCTCTACGCAAGGCATGCAATCAGTAGATAAGGATTCCAGCTTTTGGTCAAGTTTCATTTGCGCTGTTGGCGTGATGAAGCATTGGAGTGTGAGCCGGGAGCCATGCTAAAGCTCCAAAGGCTCAAGCTACTACTGCAGGAACGGAGCCAGTTCAAGTACGGGGAAGGTGCACTACTACTAAAAAAACTTAATTGTGACCTTTTGAAATGGGGCTCGGAAGCGGTTGGGCCGGTGGCTCGCCTTGGTTAATCGAGGCCGGGCTGCCGGGCCCAGCAACCACCTCGGTTAATCATCCATTAACCGAGGCGGTTGCCATAATCCAACCGCCTCCGTTAAAATATTAACCGAGGCGCGGTTGCATTATGCTGCCCACAATAGTTAAACGATTAATCGAGGCGTTTGACATAAAAGCAACCGCCTCGGTTAATACACAATTAACCGAGGCGGTTACTTTATGTCGTCCGCCTCGGTTAAGTTTGTCCATATAAACAGAAGCCGCCACCCCTTCTTCTTTGCGGCTTCTCCTCCATTTTTTAGGGTTTTGGGCTCAAAACCCTAAAATTGGCCATCTTAGAGAGGGGAGGTTTTGCCCTTGGATTTGGTGAAGGGGGCACCACAAGAGGTTGATTTCTTACTCTCCAACTCTCATATTCTCTCTTTTACATGATTTAGGTGGTTTTTCTGTAGATCTAGATCTAGATGGAGGAGAGAGAAAACTAGATCTAGAGCTATTGGGATGCTTTTTTCTTATACTGCTCTGTATATATGACTTTCTCGCTGCATGTGCAAGGTCGCAGTCATGGATAGGGAAGAGTGGAGGTACAAGACACTGAGGTTGGGCAACGATATGTCTTTCTTGGGTTCACCACGTTTCATATTTCAAGATTTGAGATCAATATTGTTTCAATGGTGCAGCTTGGGCATCATGGGCCACTAGATTGTATTTATAATCTATCCTCAGGATAGAAAGGTTGTCATATTCGACTTCTTGCGGACTACAAACAAAGAAGGGTACTGGGATTTCGAAAGCTATCTGCGATAGTAAGTGACGACATATCTTTTGTGCACTCAAAAATACGTATCAAATTTGTTATTGACACTAGTGGTTGGCATGCAACGCTTACAGAAGTACGTGGAAGACCCCGGCTGCTATGATAGGAGGTCGAGAAGAAGAAGCAGAAGTATGGCACAAAACTGTGTGTGAGGCAACAATTCCCGTACTACTACTACTTACTCCTCCTATCCCTACTACTTACTCCTCCTCTTACTACTACTACTACTACGACAACAACAATTAGTACTCCTCCTCCTCCTCCATTACTACTTCTGCACTACTACCGGTCCTAATGATTATGTGTTACATATATCATGCATGCAGTGTGCCAAGCAACCTGAAGGCTCAGTCTTGTGTGGATACTATGCTTGTGAGTACCTCAGGGTTTGCGGGAGTTATAGCCATAGCTGGTGGCAGCTCAAGAAATCCCTAAAGTGGTGGCGAAAGGAAAAGGTGGACAGTACGAACATCACTCAAACAATAACCGACATTTGTAAGTTTGTCACGGATGAATGTTGTCATGTTGGGGGAAGTTTCTTCTACGTTGACAGCGAGCTAGGGATGGAGAAGTTCGAGAAGCTACGCAACTAGAGAACCAGCTATCTAGACATGAATAAGTACAAGTTGCCGGACATTTTCGAGGAGGTGACCTTAGCTTCTCATGTGAACATGTGATGTGCTTTTGTGAACTATGTGAACATTAATGCAATATGAACTTAGTGTGTGACATGCATGGATCGTGGAACGATAAAGATGACACATGAATGGATGTAATATATGTGTTTATCCTTTATACGCGTGTTTTCTGCTTTGTATGTGTTTTAAGTCGACAAAATTAGGGTTTCAAATTCAAAACTGAATTCAAAAAAGCTTTTTTTATTCTGTAAATACTTAAATGGAGGCGGGCGCCAGACAATAAACTGCCTCGATTAAACTGTTAACGGAGGCAGTTGGTTGGCTTAAGCAAACAGCCTTGGTTAATCATTTAACCGCGGCGGGCGCATAAGGGAAACCACCTGCGTTAATGAGTATTAACCGAGGCAATTGCCTTAAATCGCCCGCCTCAGTTAATCTTTTAACTGAGGCAGTTGGCCAATGGCCTCAGTTAAGACCACGATTAACCGTGACCTTAGGTCCGAAGCAGTTGGTCTGCCCGCCTCGGTTAAGCCTTTTTGCCCGTCTCTGTTAAAATTAGTGTAGTTGTGGTGGCGTCGTCCTTGGGCTGCAGAATCTGTGACTAGGCCTCAAATTTTTTTAGCTTTTTTTGAAAAATATTGATATCTAGACCCCTAGTAGTTTAAATTCTATTTTTAGACCCTAGGCTCGGCGCCGTGACTTATGACGCCGAGCCGAGCCGAGCCATGCAGGTGTGACAGCAGAAATGGCAGGGACATGGCATAGCTTGGCGCTAGCATATACGAGCTTGGTGCCAGCGTATACGAGTTTGGCGCCAGGTATCCCCCGACGCTGAGCTGCCTGCCCTCAGTAGCCGGCCTCCATCGCTAGCAGGATCGGTGCTATAGTTTGGCAGCAACAAATTGGCAACGTGGCTGCACCTCCACCACAAGAAAAGACTCCATACAGAACCACTCGCCGTTTCCGGAGGGCAGAATAGTCATTTTGGTCCTTAAATTATTACTCGACACTTAGTTTGGTCCTTAAACTTTTAAAACATCCGTTTTTGTCCTTAAACTCTATTTTTAGGCTCAATTTCATCACAGAACTATGAAGATGATGGTTTCAGTCCTCAAACTTTGCATTTTGGGCTCAATAATTTCATCCACAAACTACCAAAGTGCATTTTGGTCTTTAAACTTTTATTTTTTAACTCAATGTTGTCTATCTAAAAAGAAAACTTCTATATTTTAGGCACAATTTCATCTATGAATTATCAAAATGCATTTTGGCACAACTTCGTCCTTTGTCCGGCACAACTCACCATTTGAGATGGACAGTCGATACTATTATCCCTAGCGTCATCCCAACTACCAAATCGGATAACACACTTTCAACATTTGTATTCATATTCCAAAACCCACTAAAGAGTTAGATGCACTTACAAATAGCCACTAAAGTGTTTTTGGATGAATATTATTTTTTTATCTCCAATCGCTGGTGGTGTTGAGCTGACGAGGTGCAACAGCACAGCGCTCCGCATAGAACAATAGACAAAGTTGAGTATAAAAATAAAAGTTTAAAGGCCAACAACGTAAAGCTTGAAGCCTAAAATAATCATCTTTATAGTTCTAGAATGAAATTGAGCTTAAAATAAAAAGTTTGAACACTGAAATAATCATCTTTATAGTTTCGGAATGAAACTAAGCCTCGAGTAATATTACATGGACCATAATAACTATTTTGCCTTTCCACAAAAGATTCTTGCGGAGAGCTGCTGCTAAACCTTCCTCCAATAGCTTCTATTCCACAATTCTTGTTCAACATACCAGAAGATTATGATAAATAAGGCATTGCTTAGTTTCTCCCCTAAAGTTTAGTCCTATCACATCGGATGTTTGACACATGCATGGAGTATTAAATATAGACTAAAAAATAACTAATTGCACATATTGCGACTAATTTGCGAAATAAATTTTTTAAGCCTAATTAGTTTATGATTTGATACTGTGGTACTGTTAATGACGGATTACTTAGGCTTAATAAATTCATCTCGCGGATTACTGAGGACTTCTATAATTTGTTTTATTATTACTATCCGAACACTCTCATGTGACACCCTGACGTGACACCCAATGTGACACCCCTAAACTTTAGCCTCTGGATTTAAAGTTTAGGATATCAAATCGGGTATTATATAGGGGTGTCACATGGGAGTATTCAGATAGTAATAATAAAACAAATTACAGAAGTCCTTAGTAATCTGTGAGACAAATTTATTAAGCCTAATTAATCCATCATTAGCACATGTTTACTGTAGCACCACATTGTCAAATCATGGACTAATTAGGCTTAAAAAAATTGTCTCTCAAATTAGTCGTAATCTGTGCAATTAGTTATTTTTTAGTCTATATTTAATACTCCATGTATGTGTTCAAACATCCGATATGATAGGGACTAAATTTTAGAGAAGGAACTAAACAAAGCCAAAGCGTGCAATCAACTTCTGTTTCTCACTCCTAGAACTAAAGCAGCAGCTGTACAAATTGTGAATATCATCATTAAGTTAGCCACACCAAAATTCTAATTTACTTCTTCCTTGTAAATAATTCAGTAGATTGGTGCAGCAAAAATGTCTGCTCATTGTATCATTCGCCGAGAAGACATTGCAATTTGCATAGCAAGGATGGATTAGCTAGTATATATTTTAGCTAATTTACACTGTAAATTGCGCGAGCAGTAGACTTGCGCCCAGCCTAAAAAATCTAGCTGACTCGTCTAGTGGGACGGTCATGTGTAGGATTTTTTAGGCCCGAAATATCTAGTTTTTTTACCTAGCCTGCAAAATGCTCAGGTCCAGAAATCAGGAAAAAACCATTCGATTTTTACCCTTAGTCAATAAGACCCACACAAGTAGCTAGTTTCTCACTAACATTTGAGGTTTTCTATTTGAAAATAATTTCACTAGTATGTTATTCATTCGATTATACTTGTGCTACGTCCATGCGCTTTCAGTGCATCTATCTGCAAAACCTCTCCAGATCTTTCATCGCTTAAATCTATTGATATCTCCATCTACTTTTATAATCTGAATTAAATCTAAATAACCTAGATTTTAATAATCCACAAATAGATTATAAATAGTCCTGTATATAATCTGACTTATAATTGCCCAAATGTAATCAGACATGCCGTATCTTATGCTCAAATTATACTAAGAAGTCATTTACAAAGGCCATCCTACCCACTCTACCAAAATGGTGAAATTCTCCTAGTGTTTTTAAGTAGTACTAAAACAATACCACTAGTCATGTACATGGAAATCTTCACTAGGAGGCATTTAGTAGGGAAAGTTTACACTAAATATTGAATGGTTAAACACTAGGAAAAGCCCACGAGAAGTCCAAAATTTTGGTTGTGCAGATTGGCCGGCTATGGCTCATGTCTGTTGTAGTTTTGTGTGTCTTCTCCCGTACGCAGCAGACTTGTTTGCGCATCCGTGAGATGAAGGGACCATAGTTAATGAGTCTGTCTACCTGGCTTTCGTGTGTTTTATGCGGTTCCAACACACGATTTTTTTTCAACTATAGGATGAAGATTCAACGGCATCCAGTCTTCTTCTATCTCCGGCCTCCAGCCTTCATCACCAGTTCTTGTTGTCGTTTGCCGCAGGTTTTCATCGTGCCACTCCTTGGCTGCCCATCGCACCTAGCTCCGGTCCCACTGCCTGGCGAGCGCTCCACCGCCGGCACGGCCCGCCTCTCACCGGTTACTGTTTATCTTCCTCCTTGACACAAATCACAACAAACAATATTTTTCTATGAAAGGACAAAGACAAAATTTGGTGGTAGCATCAGAGTTGGGGAAGAAAGCTCGCCGGAGTTGGGAAGATGCTGGGCGCGGTGGTGGCGCAGGCACAGATCAGGCGTGGTGGTGGCGGCGGTGTGGTTCTGTGCACAGATCGGGCGCGGCGGCAGCGCGGGCACGGGCGACATGTCTTTGATGGATTGGTCCAAAAATTGAGTGTGAGAGGTTTAGAAAAACAATCGAGTGTGATTTAGCATTCCTCTAGTTAATTACTACTAGAACTTGGCGGGGGCATGGTCAAGATCTTGGTTCGTCCTTTGCTTGGTCTTCAACCAGTTGATATTGTTTTGCCTTCCTGGCGTGACGTCGCATGGCCAAGTTGCCCGCCGGCCACCACCGGACTGTGTTCTGCTCCCGTCACATGGCTTTCGGACAAAGGTGGCGTGGCCAAAATAAGAAAACAGAGGAAGAGTTGGTGAAGGAAAGTGGTTACGGAGGAAAGTGAGAGGAAACTTCGTGTTGTTCCCGGTGCTTACGCGCAGAAATGGAATCCCATTATTTGTGGACAAGCAATCATCCTCGGAATTGGCATCTCCGACACCACCACGCATGCTAGCTAGCTAGCAACCCATATAGAGCGAGTGCTTTTGAGTCAAGACAAGATGGCTGAAATGATCGGGAGCGCCGCCGCCTCTAGCGTGATGGGCTCCGTCATAGGCAAGCTGGCGGCCATGCTCACCGAGAAGTACCAGCTGGCCAAAGAGGTCAAGCGTGGGATCCGCTCCCTGCAAGAGGAGCTGAGCACCATGGATGCCGTTCTGCGGATGCTCGCGGACAAGGACGACGACCAGATCAATCCACTCACCAAAGACTGGAGGAGCAAGGTACGTGAGCTATCCTACGACATCGAGGATTGCATCGACCGTTTCATGCTCAATCACAGCCATAGATGTTCCAAGGCCAACTTTGTGCGCAAAAACATACGAAAGGTGAAGAGGTTATTCAAGGACGGAGGAATAGCAGAGGAGATTCGAGAGCTAAAGACCCTTGTGAGCGAGCAGAGCGAGCGGGGCAAACGCTACTATGACATCAATCAGTGTCTCCTTGTCTCACCTCAACCAGTGCTGTTGGATCCTCGAGCACCTGCAATCTTTCAGGAGGCCAGGGATCTTGTGGGAATTGATGCTCCTTGTGAGGAGATCATCCAGCTATTGAATTGTGAAGAGAAGCAGCACAAGATTGTGTCTATCTATGGGATTGGTGGACAGGGAAAGACCACTCTGGCCATGGAGGTGTACCACAGAATCACTGAAGCATTTGATTGCCAGGCTTTTGTGTCTGTATCACAGACTCCAGATATGAAGAAGCTTCTTAGAGATATATTGTCTCAAATAAGCAAGAGTGATTTTGACAGGTCAGAAAGATTGGAGATGGATCAGCAGCTCATACGCACAGTGAGACAATGCTTAAAGGACAAGAGGTAACCAAGATTATTTGTTTTCTTAATAATTAACTAGTTCATCTAGCTTTGTTATTCACTTAAGCTCACCTAATTATTAGGCCATTTATGATCTTTTAATGGATATTGGAAAACAACGATTCAAGACTTTTACAGGCCAATTAGTTACAGGATAACAAACAATGACAAATTTTTCATAGTTCAAAGCATGACTTCAACTGTTAAACATATGTTAAAAATAGAGTATATTGGGTCGTTGCTAACATGGTTCTGCAACTAACGCGCATGCAGGTACTTCATTTTGATTGATGATATCTGGGAAGTAACAGCATGGGAGCTTGTACAATCTGCTTTGCCTCGCAATGACAATGGAAGCAGAGTTATTACTACAACACGCATTAAAGCAGTAGCCAACTCATGTTGTACTGGTATTGCCACACAAATGTATGAAGCCAAACCACTTAGCGATGAGGACTCTCAGAGATTATTCTTTAAGAGGCTATTTTTCTCCGGTGATGATTGTCACCCAGATTTGAGGAAAGTATCCGTTGATATTTTGAAGAAATGTTGTGGCTTACCATTAGCCATAATCAGTATAGCAGGTTTATTAGCAAACAGAAGCAAAACAGTGGAAGTCTGGGGCAATGTATTGAGATCCATTTCTGCTGCAGCTGACAAAGATTCTCCCATTGATAAGATGAAAAGAATTCTGTTGCTTAGTTACTTTGACCTTCCTTACCATCTGCAGAGTTGTTTGCTATATCTGAGTGTGTTTCCAGAGGATTATTCCATTGACTGCCGACAATTGATATTGCTATGGGTTGCCGAAGGACTGATTCCTGGACAAGATAGAGAAAGTATGGAGCAGTTAGGGAGAAGTTACTTAAATGACCTGATCAACAGAAGCTTGGTCCAGCCAACCAAGGTTGGGATTGACGGCGCAACCGTGAAACAGTGCAGAGTTCATGATGTCATACTTGAGTTTATTGTGTCCAAGGCTGTGGAGGACAACTTTGTTACTATATGGAATGGTAATGGTTTTTCTAAAAATTATTCTTCAAACAAGATTCGCCGTCTATCCATCCAGAAAAACATTTCTTCATGGGCAGAAGAGATTGCCAAGACAATAAAAAATGGAGCTCAGATCCGATCCATTAATATCTTTGGCTCAAATTCAGTTCTGGTTAATAAGCACGCCACAGAGTTCTTTAACAACCAAGTTTTGCGAGTGCTGAACATAGAAGGTATGGTTGATGAATGCAAGCTTGGACATGTCAAAAGTTTGGGCCAATTGAAGTACTTCAGTACAGGCCGTAATGTTCCCGCGGTCTGCAAGCTTCCAAATGATGTAGAGAAGCTGCAACATCTAGAGACACTAGATGTGAGACGGCTCAGTCTGAATAACCTACCAGCAAGTATTATGCAGTTGCAGAAGCTAGTGCGTCTTCTTGTCCCTCCGTCGGTGTGCCTACCCGATGGAACCGGAAATCTGCAGGCGTTGGAAGAGCTATCAAGGATTGATTTGGGTATTCAATCTATAAAGTGTATCCAAGGACTTGGTGATCTGATCAATCTAAGGGTCCTTGAAATTTTTTGGCCACACTCTACTAAATTACATGATATGGAGGACCACAAGAAAGCATGTATCTCATTGCTCTCAAAGCTGTTCACGCACCTCCAAGAACTATTCGTGTTGAGGAGTGATCCTAATGTCATAGGTTCATTCATGGCTTTGTGTGTCCCTACTACTCCACCACCACTTCGAAAGCTGGATTTTGATACACATAAATTGGGTAACATTGGCCCTCAAATTAGATCACTAGTCAACCTGACTCGCCTCTACATTGACGTCCTTGGTGATGCAGGCAAGGAAGGAATAAATGTCCTAGCAAGTTTACCCAATCTGCTCTCTCTTACTGTTTGCTTATCCAATGACGAAGATGGAGATTCAAGCATCATCTACCCAAGGAACACAATCAACCAACAAGGATTCCAGGTGTTGGTCAAGTTTCATTTCCGCTGTTGGTGTGTAGCTGCGTTGGAGTTTGAGCTGGGAGCCATGCCAAAGCTCCAAAGGCTCAAGCTGGCACTACCGGCACGGTGCCAGTTCAAGTATGAGGACGGTGGCCTCGTCCTTGGGTTGCACAATCTTGCCGGCCTCAAACATGTTGCTGTCCAAGTTGACTGCGAATGCGCTGTTGTTGAAGACGTGGAGGCTTTGGAGGATGACATCAGGGGCGCAGCAGGCGTCCATCCCAACCGTCCCATGCTCCAGTTTCGAAGATTTAATCAAGACCGGATGGCTCAGGGGTGCAGTAGGTGTCCATCCGACCATCCCATCCCATACTAGAAGACGGATGACCAAGTGAATGCTAATTCGAGTTGTTATCCAATTGTCCTCATGCACTGCACTTCTGATTGTCATCGTACTGTAGCTTTTATGTGTAAATCACAGGCTTCCACTACTAAAATGTGTATCAATATATTCCCTTTTCTAAAAAAAAATGTGTAGGAGGTGTGGAGTCCAGGGGCATCTGATGTTTGAGTGTATGGCGACAGTTTTCTGTGAAATCTGTAGGAGCAACGATCATGCCATGTGTCGGTGCCCGGTCCTCAAACAACCGAAGCCAGTAGTACAGCTAGTGGGTCAGGCTGCCGATGCACTTGCTGGCTACCATATTCCTCATGCTCCGATTCAGCCGGCAAAGAAAGACTCTAGAATGGCTCTAGTTTCTACTTCAGGAAAAAAAATGTTACAGAGGAGGAAGTTGCAGCTTTTTTGCGGGTGTTGTTGTCGGATACTTTTGCTAGGGAGGTTAAAAGACACAAGGGCTTCGAGTTTAATGTCCTTTTCCCCTCAAAAGGGGACCTGACGAAGATGACAAAGTTTAATGTAGAGATGAAAGAGGGGGTCACCCTTAAATTCCAAGAATTTAAGGAGGAGGAAGAATATTATGTACATGCTTTACCTGTGGTTTGGATGCGGGTTACTAACCTTCCAACAATTCTGAGAGAGTATGTTATTCTGTGGGCACTAGGAACCCTTTTTTGGTGTTACACAGGATGTGGACATGGTCACTACTAGTGCAAGTAACTTTGGGCGGTTTGCAATGGCAGTTCTTCAACCTGCAAGACGTTATTATTGGTAATAGATACTTTCAGTTGAAGTTTGAGGTTGAACCCTTTCCATTAAATATTGGTCTGAGAAACTTGTGGAATTTAAACAATGATGGAAATGAGGATCAGGGGAACGGGGCAGCAAAAGACACTGAGACGAAGGAGGCTCAAAATAATGGGGCCACCATTGTTCCGAATACGAATGTTGGTTTTACAGAAAACAACTGTTCGATCGGAAACGGAGCCAAGGTTCCTGAGGCGCAGATGGACTATGATTGGTCAAATGATGATTTACTAGGAGAGGAAACTAAGCTTAGTGAGTCTGCACATAATTTTGTAGGAGTTCAAAAAGGAGAACAGGTCAATGTAAGGAATGCTGCAACACTTGCATTGACGAGATCAGCCGGGGCTTTCTCAGCACCAGCACGCATGGTTCAGCATATCTCACAGTCTCCTAGAGCGCCTAAGCTATCAGCAACTCTTGCTGATGGGGGCACGGTGTTAGGAGGGACCTTCGGCCAGGCACTGCAGCCTATGCTGGCTGCTAGTGCAGGAGCAGGAGAGCCGCAGGAGGTTTTTGTTGAGCAGCAGCCTACTATATTGGAGAAGGTACAGTTACAAATGTCAGTTGGGCAGGACGACGGGGCAGAAGGGGCGCATGCTGAGGGTGCTCAACAACTCGGTATTCTGCGTGATGCTATGCTAGGAGCCGGAGTGGCAGCTGATGGTGGGTCAGAAAAGGAGCTGGGGAGTGTCATGAAGATGGCGATTTTGTCAGACGGGGAGCTGACATCGGTACGGTGGAGCAAAT
Source organism: Saccharum spontaneum (assembly GCA_022457205.1). Taxonomy (NCBI): domain Eukaryota; kingdom Viridiplantae; phylum Streptophyta; class Magnoliopsida; order Poales; family Poaceae; genus Saccharum; species Saccharum spontaneum. Next base: position 25,526,483 of record CM039597.1, read on the forward strand.
GGAGTGCAGACGTCGCTGATGCGGGTTCTCTGGAGAAGGTAGAAAAAAGGATTGCTGTCAAGAACCTCGAGGAACCACAAGGTAATTTAAATGATAAATCATTTTGTTCATTTTCAAAGAGTCGTATTGTGGAAAACTTAGGGGGAGTGGGCATAAGTTTGGGTGACAAAGATGGTTTGATTATTGGTTCCATTGATCTCTTAAAAATGTTGAAAATGATAGACTGAAATCATCTTTTTATTCGAGCAAAAATGAAATTGAAATTGAGTTTGAGGAGGATGAGATCGATCCTGACACCTTTACCATAAGTCGACTCTATGGTGACTTAACGGAAGAGGTGATGGACGATAACAGTGCGGGCCTAGATGGTGTACTGGTAGATGTACCTATCAAGGTGGCAAAGAGAAAAAAGAAAAAGAAACTCCTCAATAAAAATACGTGTGCAAAGAAAAAAATAGTTTTCCAATAAAAGGTGTCTTTTGGAACTGCAGAGGTCTGCGAGACCTAGCTAAAAATACTTTTTTGCATGATGTGGCTAGGGATAATAACCTTGATTTTATAGCGCTGTCAGAGACCAATAAAAATAGTTTCTCGACTCAGTGTTTAGAGAACTTTTGTGCGGGGACTGATTTTATTTGGCATTGGCGGTGTCCTAGGGGCATGTCTGGAGGGATGCTGATGGGTATAAATCAGGATTGTTATGAAGTACAAAGTATTGAAGATGGCAATTATCATATTAAGTTTATTTTGAAAAACAGAATAGATAGTTATCGTTGGGCTCTTTTGTCAGTCTATGGGGCTGCACTGGAAGAGCAAAAAGAACGCTTTCTATCAGAATTAATACGAGCTTGTATTAACTATGGGGATCTCCCCTTCATAGTAGGAGGAGATTTCAATATTATTAGGAACCTATCTGAAAAAAATAATTCAATGTATGATAATAAGTGGCCACTTTTATTTAATGCTATTATTGAGACGTTAAACTTAAGAGAGCTAGAGTTGTCGGGTAAGAAATATACTTGGTCTAATTATGCAGAGGTCCCGACTTATGAAAAGTTAGACCGCATTTTAGTAACAACAGATTGGGAACAAAAATTTCCACTAGCTTCCGTTCAAGCACTTACCCGAGAGATCTCAGATCATACACCTTTACTACTAGATACTGGGGAACCTTCTCATAGAGGAAACACTAGAAATTTTAGATTCGAGTTAGCGTGGCTAACAAGATATGACTTTTTTGAGCTGGTGAAAGAGGTTTGGGAATCTGAGAATAGGGGTGGGTCACCTTTAGAGAAATGGCAAAACAAGATTAGAAGATTGTGTCGTTTCCTTAGAGGTTGGGCTAGGAATCTGTCCTCACAAAATAAGAAGCACAAATCTAACTTGTTGTCTAAAATAGATAAGCTAGATAGAAAAGCAGAGGTACTTCTGTTGTCACCTCAGGAGGAGGATCTTAGACAACATCTCAAAGGGCAATTAACTAAGTTGTTGAGAGAAGAGGAGTTTTATTGGCTCCAACGATCGAAAACAACAAAGTTATTGCAAGGAGATGATAATACTAAATACTTCCACCTAGTGGCAAATGGGAGACATAGGAAGACCAAAATTGTTCAGCTAGAACAAGAAGAAGGAATTATTGTTGGGGATGCAAATTTGAATAATTATATAACTGAGTATTATAAAGGGTTGTTTGGACCTCATACACCGAATTCTTTCTCAATGGACGAGACTTTGAGGCATGACATTCCTCAAGTGTCAGAGCAGGAGAATGAGTTGTTGACAGCTCCATTCAGTGAGGAGGAGGTCAAAATAGCAGTTTTTGACATGGAACATAACAAAGCACCTGGTCTAGATGGTTTTCATGTGGATTTTTATCAGTTTTTTGGATGTGGTAAAGCCGGACTTAATGGATCTTTTTTATGAATTCTATGCTAGGAGATTACCTATTCATAGCCTAAACTTTGGGATTATTACTGTACTACCAAAGATTGCTGATGCGGCTGAATACAACAATATAGGCCAATTTGTTTGTTAAATGTGAGCTTTAAGATTTTTACGAAAGTGCTAAATAATAGAATTCTGAAAGTGGCGGATAAGTTGATAGGACCGTCACAAACGGCCTTCATCCCAGGACATTATATTATGGAAGGAGTTGTTATGTTGCATGAAACAATTCATGAGTTGCATAGGAAAAGACAATATGGTGTGATTTTGAAGTTAGACTTCGAAAAGGCATATGATAAGTTAAAGTGACCTTTTATTCAACAGGTCCTCAGAATGAAAGGATTCTCACCAACTTGGTGTGAATGGATTTTGAAGATCATATCTAGAGGAAGTGTTGCAATAAAGGTTAATGATAATGTAGGCCATTATTTCCAAACTAGGAAGGGAGTGCGGCAAGGGGACCCAATATCTCCTATCCTATTTAATATAGTGGTTGATATGTTAGCTATCCTTATTTCACGAGCTAAAGAGGCTGGACATATCCGAGGGGTTGTTCTGCATCTGGTAGATGATGGACTTTCAATCCTTCAATATGCAGATGATACGATCATCTTTATGGATAATGATCTAGAGAGGGCAAAAAACATGAAGCTTTTGCTTTGTGCTTTTGAGCAACTGTCAGGACTCAAGATCAATTTTCATAAGAGTGAACTGTTCTGCTATGGAGCAGCCAAAGCATCTCAAAGTGAGTATGCACATATTTTCAGGTGCGACTTGTGTTTGTTTCCGTTTAGATATTTGGGTATTCCTATGCATCATAGAAAGCTCATGAATAAGGAATGGAAACATGTGGAAGAGCGTTTTCAAAAGAGGTTGAATTGTTGGAGAAGTAAGATGTTGTCAGTAGGAGGGAGGTTAGTCCTGCTTAATTCTGTTCTAAGTAGTCTCCCTATGTTCATGCTTTCCTTCTTTGAAGTACCGAAAGGAGTTATAAAGAAGTTGGACTACTTCAGGTCATTGTTTTTTTGGCAGAGTGATGAGCACAAGAAGAAATATAGATTGACAAAATGGGAGGTAGTTTGTACACCGAAAGATCAAGGGGGTTGGGTGTCTTAAATTTAGATGTTCAAAATAAGTGTCTCCTAAGTAAATGGCTTTTTAAGTTGCTAAATAGAGATGGGATTTGGCAACAATTACTTAGGAATAAATATCTAAAAACCAAGACCCTAACACAGGTTTAATATATGCCCGGGGACTCTCAATTTTGGGCTGATCTTATGAAGGTCAAGGGGGAGTTCCTTTCATTAGGTAAGTTTGAACTAGGTGATGGTTCTCAAGTATGATTTTGGGAGGATGCATGGATAAGACAACGTCCTTTAAAATCGCTCTGTCCTGCTCTATATAATATTGTTAGACGAAAAGGTGCTTCTGTGAGAACGGTGATGTCTACGACACCGTTAAATGTGGCTTTCAGGAGATCCCTGGTAGGTGTCAATTTACAAGCATGGCATGATGTGGTTGCTATGGTTGTAGATGTACAATTGTTGACATCGTTTTTAGCACGTGTCAAGATGATCAGGAAGGGCTAATCAACAGAGGAAAGATTACCGTGTAGATTGATAGCCAAAGAGAATAAGTTTGCTTTTGAGTGGTGGCAGCGTATGGGTTTAATTTGAAATGTTGCCGATGAGGTTAAGGGTATTATTGCCGATGCCGATGAAAGAGGGATTGGAGACTGCTGCCGATGAGATAGGGGATGTACCGATGAAGGAAGGTATGAAGACTGCAGCCGATGAAACAGGGAATGTACCGATGGAAGGAGCTCGAAGGCTGCTGCCGATGGAACAGGGGCTGTGCCGTTGAAAAGGAGGTCGATGAGAATACCATCGTGATTGAGGCGGACTATGGAGTAGAATAGGAGTTAATTTCCTTGTTTACGTTTAGTAGAGTCTGAGTTGTATCAAAGTCATGTTTTTTCTTAGATTTGGATTTAGTGTCCCAGTCGTATTTGGTTACATTTCTATAGATCAGGGTATAAATATAGAGTGAAGGGCAATGTAATATAAATCAATCAATACATCAAAAAACAACTTTTACTCTTATTTACATCTACTTTCGGCGACTTCATCAATTTGTATATTTTTCCTTTTTACGAGTTCTCATCGATTCGGCGAGTTGCATTGCTCTAGTGCAATCTTCGATGATCCTCGAGTTCCGCGTGAGTACCTCTTGGCCGTGACTTCCGGGCGTATCGCTGTTGTCAGGACCAAAGTGCTCGTATCTTCATCCTTGTCGATTAACAGGTCAAATCGACTGGCACGCTTTGGATATCGATTTCGGGTATTAGCCCTTTGTGTTTGCAGATCTACTTTTGCATCAACACATCTTTTGGCACGCTCGGTGGGACAGATTTAGTCAAGATGCCTAATCATGAGATCGATGCTGGGAATATCATCGCAGTAACAGAAGAAGATCTTAAGGACGATCAGAAGCAGGCTATGGAGAGGGCTATTGAAGAATACAGACAGCTTTGCTTGAAGTCATTTAGCTTGAACAAAAGTGGACAAGTCATCCAGAAGCAGGACTTGCCGTTGTCTCGGCAGGTTACCTTTGATCCTAATCTGTGTAAACTTCAGGAGATGGTCAATTCTGCGGTGAATCATGCTTTAATTAATCACTCTAATGTGCTGTCCAATACTGTTCATAATGCTGTGATTCGAACTTTCAAAGAAGGGCAAGTGTCACCTCGTTATGTTGGGCCTGCTTATCATCAACCAGAAGCAGCATCTGCTGTTGCTCCATCGGTTCCCCCAGCCGTTGTGGGTATAGAGATTTCTTCTCCTCCAGTATCAGCAGGTTTATCTAACATACAGTCTACTCCAGTGCGTCCGGATTCAGCATTATCAAGACGAGTTCAGCTTGGTACAGATCTATCAGCATCAGCTTTATCAGGTCCTGTACCACAGAATAATCAAACTCCTGCTAATTGGTCGGGATATGGTATGCCTCCAGAAGCATCTGCTCTCAATCATGGATTATCTCAAGTGTTTGATGCAGTGGGAAAAACTCCTATGCCATCGGCTGGTTTGCCGATAGCTCAAGCGCCTCAATATACCACAACTACTGTACAACCAAATCTGGAAGGTTTTCAGGCGTCTTTGGGTCAAACATCTAGCTCAAATCCATCGGCAAATTTGTTACCGATGCAGCAGAAGGCTCCTATCGCTAGTCAGCCTGGAGTCCAGGTTATGCCTCAAGTTGGATGTAATTATCCAGCAATGCCAACAAGCTATCAGCCATCGGCAAACTTTGTGCCGATGAATACTAATAATTGGTCAGGGTAGTTTCCTACTCAACATGTAGTTCAGCCAAATCAGCAAGCCACAGGTGTTCATCAAGGTCACATGCATGCTGGTTTTCAGAATCAAGCATCGGCGGCTCAGCCGATGAACCCTTTTCAGCAAGTTAATGGGCCACAGATAGTAGCAAATGTGCCAATTGCTGGAGATCGTGGGCCGCAAAGGTATGCAGAAGGGTATCAGCAGATACCTCCAGTGGAGATTCAACAATATCGGCAGCAAGATGTCGATGCTTTTTGGGCCGATAAAATAGCAGAAATTATGAAGGATCAGTTTGGGATCAAGCCCAAAGTTAATACCTATTCTTATCGGACTCCGTATCCTCCGGCTTATGATTTAATTCCTCTCCCAAATCGTTATAAGGTGCCAGACTTCACTAAGTTTTCTGGGCAAGATGATACATCGACCACGGAACATGTTAATCGTTTTATTATTCAATGTGGAGAGGCAGCTTGTAGAGATGAATTGAGAGTTCGTTTGTTCTCATCATCTCTATCCGGATCAGCATTTACATGGTTTATTTCACTACCGCCAAATTCTATTATCACCTGGGCTGATCTGGAGAAGCAATTTCATAAGTATTTCTTTGCTAGAATTCATGAAAAGAAGCTTACCGATTTAGTAAAGATGAAACAGCGCAATGATGAATCGGTAGAAGGCTTTGTGCAAAGGCTACGAGATGTAAAGAACAAATGTTATAGCCTGGTATTGGATGATCGGCAGCTTGTCGATTTAGCCTTTCAGGGATTGTTACCACATCTTAAGGACAGATATGCTTCTCAGGAGTTCGAAAGCCTAAGTCATTTAGTGCAAAGGATTTCTGATCAAGACACTAGGGTTTTTGAACCTAAAAGAAATTGGAACAAAAAAGTTTCATTTATTGAAGAGGCAGAAGACTCTGATTCAGATAATGAACCAGTTATCGGTTTGGCAGAGTGGGTTAAGACTAACAAGCCGATATCTTTTCCCTTTGGTCACAAAGAGCCAGAGAAGTTTACTTTTGATGTCACCAAAGCCGATAAAATATTCGATCTTTTGCTTTAGGAGGGCCAGATTAAATTGTCACCTAATCATGTGATCCCATCGGCAGAAGAGTTGAAGCATATGCTATATTGCAAGTGGCACAATGCAACTTCACACAGTACCAATGAGTGCAAGGTGTTTAGACAACAATTGCAGTTAGCTATTGAGTCGAGCAGAATAAAATTTGGCAATTCCAAGATTCCAAAGCCAATGAAAATTGATCAACATCCTTTTCCAGCAAATATGTTGGATACTGAAGGGAAAATTAAGGTGTTGACATCGGAAGCTGCTGAAAAGAATGCATCAGTAGATCCCCAACATCGGATAACTACCGATGATGCAAAAGGCAAGGGGTTGTTGACGGAAAGTGGCGATTCTGGGAGGCCTCCTCGATCTGGCATCGTGATTACTCATCGAAGACAACAAGAAGGCTGGCGTCAGCGAAGGGACCGGTATCGACGACAACAAGAGGAAAGGCGTCAAGAAGAGTGGAATCGGCATAAGGATCATTGGAATTGTCCGTTTTTTATTCATTGTTGGGAGGAAGGTATTAAGTTACCTACTGTTGAAAATTGTCCAGAGTGCAATGGTTATTATGGAGTTAATCATCCTATAAAGAGGTTTCAGTCTGGTAATCAAGGTTTGCTCATTAATGAGCCGATCAGAGGGAGAGTATCAGTACATGATCGGCTGGGGGGCAGGCTTAGTGTACATGAAAGGCTTGGTAAACGCGTTACATATTTTCCAAGAAACCAAGAGGAACTTGAAGAGATGGCAAATGCAAGAGTTCCTGATGAAGAAATATTTTACAGGGATCCTAATATACGTCGTGTGGAGACAACTAGGACTTATCAGCCAGTTTGGAAAACTAAGCTTCCTCAATGGTGTCCAGAGGGTTTGACCAAGACACAGAAGAGAAAAATGCAGCGTGAGCGTCAAAAAGATTTGTATCGAGAAGAAAGTCCCTCCAATGAGAAACCTAGTAACCAGCAGTGGCAGATAAGGCACAAAAATAAAGGTCCATCGGCAGAGGTTGAAGGGTTTTCCACTTTTGCTTATCGGTGGAACTGGATCATCAGCCTGTTTCAAAGAAGGTTAGCTACCGATATGCAGATACGAGGAAATAAAGAGACAAAAGTTAAAAGGAACTTACTGCATTGTCAGGAATGGCGTATTCGGGATCGATCATATGCCGATATGTGTGAACAGATGTTGAAAACAACTGTTCTTTCCACTCTTGCCACCACTGCTTATATGACTCTGTTATGAAGGATGCTGGTGACCAGGTGGAGAGATCGACATTTGAGATATCGGCATCGGGAGCAAGCCTTACTATCCTGCTCCATTCAGTTCCAGTGGTTATGATTTCTCTGGGTTTTATCACATCGGCATAACATAACTTGATTGGTAATTGCCCAAAAGCCAGCTGGCGGGATACTGCCGATGGATTGTAAAATTCATAAGTAATGTGGGAAGCTTTCCCGCTACCAAATGTGTTGACTGGAATTGCTCTGGTGGTGATAATGGCCATCATAAGATCGTTGTCTTGGTTTAGACCACTATCGGCGAAATTGAAAAGGAGAGGGAACTTGTTGTCCTCATCAATGTAAGGTACCCAAGCCCTAAGGTCACGAGGGAGGCCATGGTAGAAAGTCTAAAAAAATCTGCCGATTTGATCTTCATTAGCATCTGTTCCGGGAAGGACAATTATGGCTTCACCGAAGTTGAGAGGAGGGCGTGTTGCCGGTTCATCGTCTCTAAGGACGTAATCTTCGGGAATTTCTCGTGGGAATTCTTGAGCAAAGAGATCCCACTGTAAACGCTTGTGCATGTGAGCGTTTAACCACATATTGACAAACCACCATGGGCCTCCCAGATTGCCGATGGGTTCGCCAAGTATAAGCTTCTGAGATACTTGGTGGAGAAGGTGGTAGGTTGAGCTCAGGAGATATCGGCCAAGAGGGAATCTGACACCGTTGGCTAAGAGTTCTGCTGCTGGGAGGAAAGCGTTGGTTGGTCCTACCGATCGGCCACAGAAAATAAATTTCTCCAGCCACATGTTCAGGAATGTGGCGTGTTCCCTTTGATTGACGGTACCAGTCTTTTGGTACTCTTGGATGTATCCTATCCATCCGCCGATGTTGCGTGTATTTACTCTGTATTCAGCTTTTCTGCCGAAAATATGGCCTTCATTGACAGTTGAGATGTTCAAGCCTGTGAGCATATATACATCGGCAAGAGTAGGGGCACATGGGCCATGACCAAACATGAAGGTGTTGGTGGTGTCGGACCAAAACTGAGCGGCAGCTATCATCATGGATTCGTTCTTTTGTATATCGGCAATGGATAGCCTGATACACTGATCTATCTTCCGTTCTGCCCAGAACACTTGCATTAATCTGTTGACCCTCAAGAACCAGTTTTTCCACCCTTTGGTGGGTTTGGGCCAAGAACGGAACGTGTCTTTCCACAGATTCAAAGAGAAATTTTGAGATTTGAAGGGAATACGATTTGCCTCTGCATTAATCAGGTCAGTTGGATCTGGGTCACCCATTGGACCTAGGCAATGGAGGGGAGGTTGATGGGTTGGAATCACCAGTGTGTTGCGAAGTTCCTGAGTTTGGAGGACCAAGAAAATGGAAGAGAAAGAAAAATGTCGACTGTAAGAACTCGCAGGGAACCGAAAGGATTAAAGTAAAAGTAATAAGAGGAAGAACGAACCGCAGGGACGTCGAAGTTAACAGCCATTGTTTCAAGCGGATGAGGGCACGAGCTAGGAACTTGAAGATGACGATGGCTCTAGAGAGTTGAGGATGCGCGGTCGTTGGTTAGGGTTGCCGTCGGAGTGAGAATGCTAAAGGATGGAGTTTGAAGGTAGAAGATGAGCAGCCCGGAGAAATCTATTTATAGGCCATTTGGAGTAGGGGTATTCTTGACTTATCTCTATGCCGTATGCGGATGGATCGAGGTGGTTCAGTTGGATATGGTAACTGTTCGCACGGCAATCAAGGGATGGTACAGAAGATTTGACGGCAAGTAATCATGACTTGAAGGATATCTCGATACAGGATTTTTCAGTTCTAAAAAATGATACGTTGGGGTAAGATCTTGCTGATGGATTGTTATTTTGGTATCTCAACCGTAATTAAGGCAAAGAAGGTTGGAAAATGTGCGATATTTATTGAGATACATGGATTGGATCTAGATTTGATTAAATCTGGTAACAAATCATGTTATGCTTGGAGAATGGGTTGAAGAAATAGGTGATAGCAAGCATCAGCTGGAGTAAATTTCGGAGCATCAGTATCTTATACTCCGAAATTGGGGGGCATGTGTTGACATCGTTTTTAGCATGTGTCAAGATGATCAGGAAGGGCTAATCAACAGAGGAAAGATTACCGTGTAGATTGATAGCCAAAGAGAATAAGTTTGCTTTTGAGTGGTGGCAGCGTATGGGTTTAATTTGAAATGTTGCCGATGAGGTTAAGGGTATTATTGCCGATGCCGATGAAAGAGGGATTGGAGACTGCTGCCGATGAGATAGGGGATGTACCGATGAAGGAAGGTATGAAGACTGCAGCCGATGAAACAGGGAATGTACCGATGGAAGGAGCTCGAAGGCTGCTGCCGATGGAACAGGGGCTGTGCCGTTGAAAAGGAGGTCGATGAGAATACCATCGTGATTGAGGCGGACTATGGAGTAGAATAGGAGTTAATTTCCTTGTTTACGTTTAGTAGAGTCTGAGTTGTATCAAAGTCATGTTTTTTCTTAGATTTGGATTTAGTGTCCCAGTCGTATTTGGTTACATTTCTATAGATCAGGGTATAAATATAGAGTGAAGGGCAATGTAATATAAATCAATCAATACATCAAAAAACAGCTTTTACTCTTATTTACATCTACTTTCGGCGACTTCGTCAATTTGCATATTTTTCCTTTTTATGAGTTCTCATCGATTCGGCGAGTTGCATTGCTCTAGTGCAATCTTTGACGATCCTCGAGTTCCGCGTGAGTACCTCTTGGCCGTGACTTCCGAGCGTATCGCTGTTGTCAGGACCAAACTGCTCGTATCTTCATCCTTGTCGATTAACAGGTCAAATCGACTGGCACGCTTTGGATATCGATTTCGGGTGTTAGCCCTTTGTGTTTGCAGATCTACTTTTGCATCAACAACAATTAATAAACCACAGGGATCGCTTTGTGTGGGGGCTACATCAGAATAGATTATTTTCAGTCAAATCCACGTACAAAGCATTATTAAGAGCTGAAGCTATACCATATAACACTTTAATATGGAAAATTAAACTACCTCTTAAAATCAAGGTATTCTTGTGGTATTTGTATAAGGGAGTAATTTTAACAAAAGATAATTTAGGAAGACGACAATAGCAAGGAGATAGGAAGTGTTGTTTCTGTTCCTCTGAGGAGTCCATACAACATCTACTCTTTGACTGTCAATTTGCTAAATTTGTGTGGCGAACTATTCAAGTTTCTTTTAATTTATTACCCCCAACTAGTATACACAACTTGTTTATAGACTGGTTACAAGGATTTAATAAGAATCTGAAATCAAAGATTCTTGTGGGTGCGAGTGTGATTTGTTAGGTAATATGGTTAACTCGAAATGACTTAGTCTTTGACAAGATCCTAGCACCATCTTATTTGCAGGTTATCTTCAGAGGGACGTACTGGATCAGGTTCTGGTCCCTACTATAGAATGAGGAGGATGGCCAAACGATGAAGCTGGGTTGCAGGAAGATTGAGATCACCGCGATGGAGGTGTTTGCAAGAAACGGTTGGAGATTCAGCAATAGAATTATATGTTAAATGTTGCTTTTAGAACTTTTACCTTCTTCCGCTTTGCCTCAGAACTTTGTTTTTGAGATTGTGTGGACCTTTGTTCTGGTGTTTGTAATAATGAACAGCTATATGCATTAGTCGATGCAGAAGCTGGGATATTAATATATTCCCTTTTCTAAAATATCTTTTAGATATAATAATAATTCTTAGACATTTGCAAGGATTATTTGGTTTACTTCATTTCATTTAGAAAGGTTTGTTTCTTTTTTCTTTTATGTGTTGTGGATTATTCTTCGCATGGGTCTTCGCTAAAAAGCTGAAAGTGTTAGAATACAGGATCATCAGGAGCAGATCTAACGGGTGGACACTATACTTATCACGGGATAAACATGTAGATCGACATAAAACTAACCGAGAGAGAAGAGAAAGGGAGAGAAGGGAGTAGAGGTAGCTGACCATCGGCCTTGGAGGAGGAAGAGTCCGTCATGGCGTCGGTGTCCAGTGGAGTAGTGACGACGGGGCGGTGTCGAGGACGCCGGACGTCGGTGAGGGAGAAGCAGTGGCGTCTTGGGCGACGTTGGCGTCGGAGTGGTGCAGACGCTGTGGTGAAGCTTCCCGTCGCTGACAGCGCCTCCCTCTAGATCGGTTAGGATTATAGGTGGGGTACCATGGCGGCGTAGGTGAACCTCATACCAAGTGCCCTGGCCCACACCTCCTTTATATGGCACTGTGCGATGGAGGCCCACCATCCAGGGTTCGGTTGGGCGCCCCCGTTCAGGGCGCGATCTAGGGGCCAACTCGATCATTGGACCGAGTCAGGTGGAGATCAAACTAACATTCTCTCACTTGATCTCAACTTATAATTTAGACTTAAAATAATTTACCTTTTTTCCATTCCATCACAGATCAGTGCACAGAGCGTGCCTCATCATCACGGTTAGTGCCAGTAGATCAACAACTACAATACACCTCTCTATTTTGAAATAGATTCTCAACTAGGCCCTTATTGTCTAGGAATCATAGGCTTTCCGGTAAACCCATGCCAGCTAAGTGTTCTTTGAACACGTTGGGCAGTAAGCCTTTTGTAAGCAGATCCGTGAGCATCTTCTCTGTACTTATATGCTCAAGACTAATTGTATGATCCCGGACTTTGTCTTTCACAACATAATACTTTATGTCAATGTCTTTGATAGTACCACTTGACTTATTGTTGTGAGCATAACAGACTGCTGGATTATTACGCAGTACAACTTGAGTTGCTTATGTATGTTGTCTACCACTTTCAACTCGGCCGTAAATTTCTTCAGCCAATTCACCTGCCCCATGGTCTTATAACATGCTACAAACTCAGCATACATCATAGACGATGTAGTGATGATTTGCTTGGAGCTTTTCGACGATATAGCTCCTCCTGCGAGAGTAAATATATACCCTGATGTGAACTTTCTATCATCTCCCGCAAAATCTGAATCTGAATACCCCTCTATGTTTAGGGAATCAAATCTTCTATATATTAGCATGAGGCCTTTAGTGCCTTGCAAATAACGCAGAACTTTCTTTATCATTCTCTAGTATTCTATTCCTGAATTACTCTGATATCTGCCAAGTAATCCGGTAACAAATGCTACGTCAGGACGTGTACACACTTGAGCATACTGTAAACTTCCAATAGCTGAAGCATATAGAACCGAATTCATTAGATCAATCTCATATTGGTTCCTGGGACATTGGAATTCTCCAAATCTAGTGCCCTTGACTATGGGAGCAAGTGAAGGCTTACACATATGCATACTGTATTTCTTTCGAATCTTTTCTAAGTATGCCTTTTGTAATATTCCTAAAACCTCTTTCTTCTATCTCAATGAATCTCTATTCCTAGAACGAATGAAGCTTCATCGAGATCCTTCATATCAAAATTTGAGGACAAGAACTTCGTTTCCAGTAGTAGATTAACATTACTACTAGCGAGTCAGATGTCATCCACATATAGGATTAGGAAAATGTATTTTTCCATTCTTGAACTTTGTATAAATGCAATTATCCTCTACATTATCTCGAAACCTAAACTTTCTTATTGTACTATCAAACTTTAAATACCACTATCTTGATGCTTGTTTTAATGCGTAAATGGATTTCTTTAGGTGGCATCCCATACGTTCTTTCCTTCCACAACAAAATATTTTGGTTGTGCCATGTAAACAGTTTTCTCCAAATCCTCATTGAGGAACACCGTCTTTATATCCATCTGATGTAATTCTAAATCGTAATGTGCTACTAGCACCTATGATTCTAAAAGAATCCTTACATGAGACTAGAGAAAAATATTTTATTATAATCATGCCTTCTCTTTGCGTGAAGTCTTTCGCCACAAGTCGCGTTTTAAATATTTATATATTTCCTTTGGAGTCATATTTAGTTTTGTAGACCCATTTTAAAGCCTACTATTTTAGCTCCTTTAGGAATTTTTTCTAAGCCTCAAACTTTGTTGGTACTTATTGAGCTCATTTCATCTTGTATGGCTTCAAGCCACTTTGACGAGTAAGCGCTTCTCATGGCTTCTTCAAATGAGGTGGGATCGCCCTTTATTTGAAATTCTTCGCTATCATAGACTTCATAGTCATCAGGAATAGCTGATTTTCTGATTCTCTGAGACCTTTAGGGGGCTCTAGCGCTTGTTCCATATGGGGCTGTTGTTGTTCTTCCTTATGTGTGACACCAGGTTCTATAGAATCCTGAAGGACAGGTTCCTCATGTTCATTCATTATCGTCATGGGAGAACTAACAACATGTGTTGTTACTAAAGTGTGTTGCACTATTGGTGCAGCAATAATAGATAGCGTGAAGAATGGCTCCTGAACCATCAGAGTGGGCACATGTATCCGCTTTTCCTCAAGGTTAATTTCTCGCGCTACCATGCTCCCCCTAATCAACTTTTCCTCTAAGAATATAGCGTGTCTTGTTTCTACAAACTTTGTATGTCTGTCAGGGCAATAGAAGTGATAACCTTTTGACTTTTCTGGATAGCCAATGAAATAGTAATTGACTGTCTTGGAGTCTAGCTTCTCTATGTTTGGGTTAAAGACTTTAGCCTTAGCTGGACAACCCCACACACGTTAATAGTTAAGTGAGGTTTCTTTTTCTGTCCACAACTCATATAGTGTTTTGGGCACCGACTTGCTTGACACTCGATTAAGAATATGAATGATAGTTTTCAACGCCTTCTTCCACAAACTTATCGGTAGAAGGAAGTAACTTATCATAGTTCTCACCATATCCATTAAGGTACGGTTGCGTCTTTCAACTACTCCGTTATGTTGAGGCTCGCCCGGTGTAGAGTACTGGGTTATACCATTTTCCTATAAGAACTTTACAAAAGGTCTAGGAACTTGGCCATATAGGGTATGACAACCATAGTACTCCCCCACGGTCGGGTCTTACTATCTTAATCTTTAAATTGTGCTGATTTTTTACTTCAGCCTTAAATATCTTAAATTTATCCGATGCTTCTGATCTTAATTGGATAAATATAGCCATAACGAGAATAATCATCTATAAATGTTATAAATGAATCATAACCATCCATACTTTTCACAGGAAACAAACCATAGATATCTGTGTGAAATATTTCTAAGATTCCTGCACTTCGTTTGACGTCTTTTTTTTATCTTCTTAACATACTTTTCTTTAATGCAATCAGTGCACTGTTCTAAATCTAAAAATTCTAATGGTGGAAGAATTGATTCTTTAATCAATCGTTCTACCTCCACACGAAATATGACCTAACGACAATGCCATAATTTTGATGATACATCATGAACTCTCTTCCGCTTCTTACTTGCATTCATAGATGAGGAGACATTCTCATTCATAGTGCTCACGACATTCACATTCTCACAAAGTGATAGCAAATAAAGCTCGTCTTGTTGAAAGGCAATACCAATACACTTATGATTAAATAGTATCTTACATTAGCCATTACCGAAATAGCAATCATATCCATCATCGTCTAAACATGAGACAATTATTAAGTTTCTACGCAAAGAGGGTATATAAAGGACATCTGAAAGCTTAAGTAGAAAACCATCTTTTAATTCTAGAGAGAGATCTCCAATGACTTCAACTTCAGCTTCTACTCCATTTGCAACACTAATAGTTCTTTCTCCTCTTTGCAGGCTCCTCCTCGTATGGAATCCCTGTAATGAATTTGTAACATAAATAGTTGCACCTGAATCAATCCACCAAGTAGATTTTGCATAACTCAAATACAAGGACTCATCTACAAATGTAATAATGTCCTCACCTCTCTTCAATAGGCGCTTCAGGAGCTCTGGACAATCCTTCTGGTAGTGTTCATACTTCTTGCACCATTTGCACTGATCCTTGTCTATTTGAACATTGTTGAACTTCTAATGGTTATCATTCTGAGGGGTCTTCCCTTGTTGCTTAGAGGAGCTATTATCCCACTGAGGTTTCCCTTGTGGTTTGGCATTCTTGTTAAAGTTCTTCTTTTTATTGTCCTTCACATGGTTGACGCAGTCACCATGTGAGCTCTTAAGCCTCTCCTCTTCTTACACACACATGGCAATGAGTTTCTCAATGTCTCATTTATTGAGCTGAATGTTGTAATTAACAACAAAAGTCTCATACTCTTAGGGCAAAGACGCAAACACCAAATTAATCAGAAACTCATCCTTGAGCCCCAAATCCATTGGCTCGAGCTTGGATGCAGTGTTGCTCATCTTTAGTATGTGCTCTCTTATCCCTCCACTACAGTATTTCTCATTGAATAACTTCTTGATCAGAGTGCTTACATAAGCATTTAAAGAGCCAGTAAACTGACTCTCCACCTTCATGAGATACTCAGTGGTGGTGGTATATTCTAGCATTGAACCCCTTATTGCATCTGAAATAGTGGACTTAGCCACCATCAAACATTTACGGTTCGAAATGCCCCACTTCTTATGTTCAATATTGTATTTCATTTTTACTTCTGCATGATCTCGTTGTCGAGCAGTGAAATCAGCATCAATTTCATTCTCTGCCCTCACCGGGTCCACTGGCTCAATAGGGATACGGAGAGGTAAGTGCTAGGTCATTCTCCGACAGCACAAGTGTCAATTCATACTTCTCTCACCATACACGATAGTTGCTCCCATCAAGAGATGGTATGTGCGAGATGAACGTCATAGGGTTAAGTCCTGAAAACAGCATCAAAGAAAATGAGAAAAAATTATTTAACATAATAATTGCATGCCTTAATTTAACGTTGGTCAAAATTAAAACATACAACTTCTTCTACATTAATTCTACATCACCGTTGAAAAGAAATAGAATTAATGCATAAAAAACTTCATGAATAAAATTATAATATTGTTATTATCAACGTTGGTTAGAAAATAACAATACCATAAATTAACTTAAACAAATATATCTACTCCTCCAATTAAAAATTCCTGTTGGTTCCAATTTAATTAGAGGATAAACATAATATAGCAGAGGAAACATGTAAATAAGCTTAAAATAATAATCCTTGATCAGAAACATTTCTATTTATTTATCTACTCTCTAGACAATTTATTCCGTTGGATCAAAATTGAATAGAGATGAAAACTAAGAAAAATACATCAAAAATGGCTTTTGAAAAAAATGAAATTATTCTTAAATGTTACTGTGCAAAACGGCTTGGAGGCCCAGCTCGCGCAGCGTCCCACGGCCACTCCCACGTGGCCCAGCTAGTAGATGCAGTACGCGGCCCAGCGAAAACGCCGCAGCCCATCTTTGCGCACGCGCGCGATGTGCTCCTTGCGCCTAGGCCACAATCTGGGCCTGGGCTGGGAATGTCGCCTCCCGCCTGGGGTCAACTCAGCCCGGTCGTGCGCCCACCATCGATCGTCATCCGACGGTTGCCCGCGCTTCTCGCCCGGAGCAAAACGGCGACTGGCGCTTCTCCCCCAGAAACCCTAGTCATTTCTTTCTCCTCCCACCGCTCTCGATGCATGCAGCAATGGCAGCCGCCTGAGTGGCCCGGAGGAAGATAACGGCGCCGCCGCGCGCGCTCCCCAAAGGGTGAGCGCGCCGTAGTCGAGCGGCCCCGCGTCGGCGCCCTGAGCCCGCACCCGTGTGTTGGTGCCTCGGCGGTGAGTGGCAGCTCTTGTTTCTTGCCGCGCACCGGTGAAACAGCGGCGCGGTGTTCTCTCGTGTGGTGGCGATGACTACGGCGGCGAAAGGACTAGGTAGGTTCCCCTCTCCATCCTTCCCCTTTAGGGTTAGGGTTAGGGTTCAATTCATCTCGATTTTAATCAATTCACCTCCTTCTAATTTCTATTCAATTTCTTCTCCAAAGCCCAGATCTACGCCTAGATTAGGCTCAACTGATACCATTGTTAGAATACAGGATCATCAGGAGTAGATCTAGCGGGTGGACACTATACTGATCACGGGATAAACATGTAGATCGACATAGAACTAACCAAGAGAGAAGGAGAGAGGGAGAGAGGGGAGCAGAGGTAGCTGATCGTCGGCCTTGGAGGAGGAAGAGTCCGCCATGGCATCAGTTTCCAGTGGAGCAGTGATGATGGGGCGGTGCCGAGGATGCTGAACGTCGGTGAGGGAGAAGCAGTGGCGTCCTGGGCAACGTCGGCGTCGGGTGGTGCAGACGCGGTGGTGAAGCTTCCCGTCGCTGGCAGCACCTCTCTCTAGATCAGTTAGAGTTGTAGGTGGGGTACTGTGGCGGCGCAGATGAACGCCATACCAAGTGCTCGGCCCCCACCTCCTTTATATGGCGCTGTGCGATGGGGCCCACCAACCAGGGTTCGGTTGGGCGCCCCCGATCAGGGCGCGATCCAGGGTCCGACTCGGTCGTTGGACCAAGTCGGGTGGAGATGAAACTAACAAAAAAAATATTGTTCGCTGATTTGTCGTGAGAGAAAAACATTATATCAGCTGATAAGCCAGACTGATAAATTCAAGTGAACATGTATTTCCGTCCCTTGGTAGCTCAGTACTTGCTTTATACTACTAGTAGAGTAAATTGCATCAGTGACCCTCAATTTGTCTCACTCTTAATAAATATTGGAAAACTTGGAAACAGTGGCGTTGAATAGTGACGTCACCCGACAAATCTATATCTGAATAGTGTCGTCACCCGACAAATCTATGTATCATTGGTGGCCGTTCGCTGCAGAAATAAATTCACTAGGGTGTGGGCTTATAAGTGTTGCCGAACATTATATTTGGATCAAAGAGCCTTTTTTGAGGCATGTGTTGTTTACAGAGAGGCAAAATGGTGGTCTTGTGAGAGGGCCACCAGACCGAAATTTTTCACTTTGTATGAGCGGCCGTGGATCTTAAACAACGGTATTGGTTTGTTTGATTCATTGGGATTTTAGTACAGAGGCCCACCTAGACAAGAAAAATGTACGCGAAGAATGTCAGCATTCAAGTTGCTGCATTGGCGACATCTACTGGTTCTGCGGGTGAACATGGCGCCAGCACAAGGGAAAGAGGTGATCACAGGAAAGGACCGAGTGCCAACTGAAGCTGTACCACGCTGTTGACACCCAAATTTGTCCCAAGCAGAGTGCTGTGTGTTGGGACATGCTATATTCATATAGACCAAGTTCTCTAGAAGAGGCGCAAGCAGAGTGCATCTCACCAGAGTCGAAGCCACGGATGAGGCTCGGCCTGACCACCCAGACGAAGGGGCGCTTGCTGTCAGCCAGGCCCCAAAGCCAGCTCCACGAACTCGTGCGGTTCCATGGCGGCGAGGCTGCCGAAGCTCACGTAGACCACCGTTCCTGGCGCCTGCGTGTCCACCCAGTCCAGGCACCGGCGGTCCTGCTGCAACCGGTACAGGCTGCTGCCTTTCACCGGCGGCATGAACTTGTTGAGAGGCCCAATGACGAACACAGGGATGGACAGGTTTTCGCGGATCTTGCTGAGGTCCGTAGCCTCGATGGCGTCAAACGTGTTGATGATGAGGCCGGAGGACTGTCTGGCTCCGTCGACGGTGTGCGCCAGCACGCTGGCGAAGTCGACGAGGCTACTCGTTTCTATGCGTTGCAGGTCTCTCACGCGGAACGGTGGCAGCAAGTCCACAGGATCATCCCGGCGCCCCTCTGCAGTCCATAGACGGAGAAAATTGAGTTGTTACACGAACTGCTTGTTGGTACAAACATTAGTATTTTCTTTAGTTACCACGTACCTTGGAGGGGCAAGTAGCCCTTCTCAATCAGTGCCGGGTAGGCAATGAAGCTCCCGAAGCTGGCCGCGCTGCTGGTCATGAACCCCAGCGCCGGCACGTTGAGGTTGAGCTCCCTCGCCGCAGCCTGCCCCGAGTACCATATGACATCGGTGACCACGCAGCAGACGCCTCCGTCGTCGGAAATCAGCTCCGCCAGCCGCTCCTTGAACGGCGCCGCGCAGGAGGCATTCGGCTCCATCACGAGTCTGGCGATGTCCTCGGACGCCACGACCTCCGAAGGCACCTTGACGGGCACAGCCACGAAGCTGTAGTCCGCGGGGTAGTCAGTAGTCTGCCGGGTCCGGTGCGCGGAGATCAGTGTGGAACACGGTGACCGCGAGACCGCGGGCGTGAAGAGCTCCGGCGAGGCGGAGCACAGGATTGAAGTGGCCCCGGTACAGGAAAGGGAATACTACCACGCGGCGAACGGCTCCGCTGCGCGACGACGACATTGCTGCGACCTCGATGTACACAGCTCTGATGATGATTATTAGGATTGATTGAAACAGACAACAACCTGACGCAGTTAAATAGATGGAAATGGAAATGGACGGCGTGGTTAGTTGAACCTGCCCCTGTAGGACGGTTGACATATATTATCAATGAGTGGCCCGCCGCCCGGCCGCAGATGCAACTTAAACAACAGTTTCTTAGTCTATAATATCTATCTATATTATGAAAGAGCCAAATAATTCGAAAATACCTCTCACCTAATGTATTTGTACCCGTATTATGTTATGTCATATCACTAATATGTTCTTTACAAAGCTAATCTAACATCTAAAATCATTCAACCATATACGACAGGCTGTCCCAAATTGATATGATTGATATATAGTCATTTAGATGTAGTTCTATGGAGCCCATGACATCTAGTATTTTTTTTTTAAAAAAAATTCATATCCTGTCTATTGTAGGGACCCGTACCTCCCGAGAGCCTCCTCCCACTCTTTTTTTAAGTCCTTGGCAAGTCACCGAAGGAATGGGGACTATGAAAGTTTGGAGGCTCCATGTGTAAACGCACCCATGCACGGAGGAAAACATAACATAATATGGGCCACACTTCGTGCGTGAAGATCAGTGTGGCCCATGAATTAGGAGAGGGGATTAAATTGCTCACTTCAGCATCAAATCATGGTGAGATATTAAGGGCTTGTTGTTTTGGCTCCCTGTGAGTTTTAGGCCGGCTTCAGCTTTTGAACCTTCCAAAAGCCAAAAAGCTCCTGAAAGCCAAAAGACAGAAGCTCATTACAGTGAGCTTTTAGGCTTTTGGCTTATGGGAGCTGTTTGGCTTTTGTAAAGTCCAAAAGCGAGTGGTCTAAAAGTGGTCAGAAGCTCAAACAAATAGGGTCTAGACAAACATGTAGTTCAAACTGCAAGAGATTTACGGGTCATTGAATTTCTGAACATAGGGGAGGCTCCATTTCGCTTCCACTACCCTCCGCCCTTGGCTGGGTGCACACATGAAGCTTACATGAAGCCCTAGAAACTATGTGGGAGACCTTCACGGCTCAAGAATCAGGAGGCGATCACGTTCTTACAAGGGCAAGCCTAAGCATCCAGACGTGGCACGAAGTTGGAGATCCTAAAGACATCAAGAGTAATGCACCAGCAACACCTAAACTTGGTAGAGGGTGTCATCTAGGTTCCAAAACTTATAAAATGCATATTCAGAACCCTAAATTAGGCACACAGTAGGTCACAAGTCCAAACAAGACAAAGTAGACCCGTTTCCTGACATGGCGGTCTACGTTGGCATCCGCAATGTCAAACTGGCCCATAAACTTGGTACAAGGTGTCATCTAGGTCACTAAACTCCTAAAATGCAATCTTAAAGATGCAACCTCTGCTAAATAGGAAGATGGCATAGTGTTTGTCTGACATGTTAGGAAAAAAACTTATATAAATTGACATAAAAGAGACGGGTGAGGAACATTACTTTGGAAGAACTCATTTTGGTTGCTTGGGAAATAATATAGAAGCATCATAATGCTTGTGTGTTTGAAGAAGCTCCTCCAAATGTCCAATTGGTTCTACAAGATGTGGCTAATGAAAGTGCTTTGTGGTGCATCATAGTTGGAGCCTTTGCTCTTAATGAGCGTTTCTTCGGCTCATGAGCATACATGACTTGACGTGTACTATTTTATTATGATTGGGAGGTTTTTTTCCTTTTTTTGAGGTTTTAAGTGATGACTAACTCTTCCTATGTTGACTGGAACACTTTCTTGAGTCGTCTCAACATAGCCGATCCTAAGCCCGGGTAAAGGAGGAGGGTGTGTTAAGATTTGGCGAACCAACAATAAAAAACAGCCACTCTAATGGATTTGAAACCCACAAGAGATTCGTTGGGGCGTAACCCTCTTAGCGACGCGCTACATCGGAACCCGGGTGTGGTGTCAAATGGGCAAGGGCCGGGTCGTCATCCCCTTAGTAGCGCGTCATATCGTGACCTGGGTACGATGAAAAATGAGCAAGGGTCGGGTTGTCACAACCTTAGTGGCGTGCTACATCTACGTCCGGGTGTAGTGAAAAATGAGCAAGGGTCTTCGCACTTCCATCGACGGGTGCGAAGGGTAAGGAAGCTAGCCGAGCTAACTAGGATTCATCTAGGTAGCTGGAACGTAGGGTCCCTAATGGGTAAGTTAAGAGAGCTTGTCGATGCAGCAATTAGGAGGCGTGTAAATATTCTATGCGTTCAGAAGATTAAATGGAAGGGCCAGAAGGCGAAGTAGGTGGAGGATACTGGCTTCAAACAGGTACACGGGGACAATGTCAGGTAGGAATGGTGTAGGCATCTTGATCGATATGAGCCTTAAGGATGGAGTCGTCGATGTTAGGAGGCAAGGCGACCGAATTATCCTAGACCGGCTAATAGTTGGAGATTCGGCTCTGAATGTGATCAGTGCCTATGCCCCTCAGGTAGGTCTTAGCGAGAGCACTAAGAGGCAGTTTTCGGAAGATCTTGATAGCATGGTTAGTACCGTGACTATCCATGAGAAACTCTTCATAGGAGGAGACCTTAGTGGCCATATGGGTGCGACTAATGTAGGTTTCGAGTGGGTGCACGGGGGTTCGGATATGGTAGTAGGAATTAGGAGGGGGAGAATGTTTTGAACTTCACATTGGTCTACGACTTATTGATAGTGAACACCCTCTTTAGGAAGAGAAAATCCCATCTAGTGACCTTTCGTAGTGGACAACACACGAGCCAGATCGACTTTATCCTTGCAAGGAGGGTTGATAGATGTGCTTACTTTGATTGTAAGGTGTTACCTAGGGAGTGTATTATCCCTCAACACAAGCTTGTGGTGGTGAACTTTCGCTTTCGGGTACGTGTTCACTAGGACAAATGGGCCAAGATTGCGAGAACGAAGTGGTGGAAGCTTAGAGGGGAAGCAGCACAAACGTTTAAGGAGAGGATGCTAAGCGAGAGGCTTTAGGAAGAAGGAGAAGATGCAGACAACATGTGGCTAAAGATGGCAACATGTGTTCAGAAGGTGGCTTCAGAAGTGTTTGGCATGAGTAGGGGAGGCAAACGGGAAGAGAAAGACACCTGATGGTGGAATGATGAGGTGTAAAGGGCTATTAGGAAGAAGGAGTGTTTTAAGCGCCTCCACCATGACAAGAGTGCAGCCAACATCGAGGGCTATAAAATAGCGAAGAGGGTTGCAAAGCGAGCTGTGAGTGTAGCAAAAGGTCAGGCATATAATGACCTTTATCAGCGGCTAGGCACGAAGAAAGGGGAGAAGAACATTTATAGGATGACTAGGATCTGCGAGAGGAAGACAAGGGACATCAACCAAATCAAATGCATCAAGGATGGGACAGATCGACTTTTGGTGAAGGATGAGGAGATCAAGGACAGATGGAGAGAGTACTTCGACAAGTTGTTTAACGGGGAGAATGATGGTCCTACCCTTGAGTTGGACGACTCATTTGACGATACCAATAGACGCTTTGTGAGGAGAATTTAGGAGGCAGAGATCGGGGAGGCTTTGAAGAGGATGAAGGGAGGTAAAGCGATTGGCCCTAATGGTATCCCCATTGAGGTGTGGAGATGCCTAGGCGCCAGAGCGGTAGTATGGTTAACTAAGTTTTTTAACCTCATTTTTTGGTCTAACAAGATGCCTGAAGAATGGAGAAGTATATTAGTACCTATTTTCAAGAACAAGAGAGATGTTCAAAGTTGTACTAACTACCGTGGGATTAAGTTGATGAGCCATACGATGAAGCTCTGGTAGAGGGTTATCGAGTATCACCTAAGAAGAGTGACAAGTGTGACCCAAAACCAGTTTGGGTTCATGCCTGATAGGTTGACCATGGAGGTGATTTTCTTATTATGACAATTAATGGTGAGATATAGGGAGCAGAAGAAGGACTTGCACATGGTCTTTATTGACCTCGAGAAGGCATATGACAAAGTACCGAGAAATGTCATGTGGTGGGCTTTGGAAAAGCACAAAGTCCCAACTAAGTACATTACCCTCATCAAGGATATGTACAGGGATGCGGTGACATTTGTCCGAATATATGATGGCGACACCAGTGACTTTTCAATTAAAATAGGACTACATCAGGGTCAGCATTGAGCCCTTATTTAGTTGATTTGGTGATGAATGAGGTCACAAGGGACATACAAGGTGATATCTCTTGCTGTATGCTCTTTGCTGATGATGTGATACTAGTTGACGACAGTAGGGCAGGGGTTAATAGGAAGTTAGAACTATGGAGGCACACGTTAGAGTCGAAAGGGTTCAGACTTAGTGGGACCAAGACCGAGTACATGAGATGCGATTTCAGCGTGACTAGGCTAGAGGAGGGAGACATTAGCCTCGATGGGCAAGTGGTCGCCAAGAAGGATACTTTTTGGTATTTATGATCAATATTACAAAAGGATGGCGGCATTGATGAAGATGTTAGATATAGAATTTCAACTGGTTGGTTGAAATAGCGTCAAGCTTCTGGCGTCCTTTGTGACAAAAGGGTGCCTTAGAAGCTGAAAGGTAAGTTTTATAGGACGGCGATTCGCCCGGCGATGTTATACGGTACTGAGTGTTTGCCTACAAAAAGGCGACATATCCAGCAATTGAGTGTAGCAGAGATGCATATGTTGCATTGGTTTTGTGGGCACACAAGGAGGGATAGAGTCCGGAATGACGATATTCGGGATAGGGTTGGGGTGGCACCAATTGAGGAAAAATTGATTCAACATCGGTTGAGATGATTTGGACATGTCCAACGGAGGCCTCCTGAGATGCTGGTGCGTAGTGGGGTTCTAAAGCGGACCAATAATGTAAAGAGCGGTAGAGGTCGACCTAAACTGACTTGGGACGAGTCCGTTAGGAGAGACCTTAAGGAGTGGAATATCTCTAAGGATTTAGCTATAGACAGGAGCGCGTGGAGACTGGCAATCAACATGCCTGAACCATGATCTCTATCTGTTTTGTGCCTTTTATGTGTCTCCCTATTTCTCGTCTCTTTTGAGTTTCATCTCTAGCCTATCCCAACTTGCTTGGGACAAAAGGCTATGTTGTCGTTGTTGTTGGGTTTTAAGTGATGGCTGTGGGAGTTAGTTTTTTCTCTCCCTTGTACTTGGAGTGAGAGAGGAAAGTGCTTTTCTTTCCTTAAGAGTCCTCGAGTACATATAACTATTGCTGTTTCTTTTCTTCTAAATAAAATGACATGCAATCTCCTACGTTGTTTCGAGGGGGAAAAAGAACTCAAGTAACAATTATATTATGCTGCGAACTAGACTAGCTCACTTAGTTGGGTTCCATATGTTGGTTATGTAACTCTGAATTTTTCCTGAATGCAGTTATAGTTAACTGTTGGAATATCTGGACAGCCCGAAATGATTTAATTTTCAATGGGATACCTGAGTTGCAACCCTGCAAAAGAGCCTTCAACAAAGAGATGGCCCTAACTTCATTCAGAGTAAAGGAAAGTTGCTCGGAGAGTTTTCGATCATGGATCCAAAATTGGTTATACTACAGAAAAAGGATAGCATGTTTTTCCTTTCTTTTTTGTCTCTTGGCCTCGCTCCCTCCAGATTCATAAAAAGTTGGGTTCCATGTAGTACAACTTGTCCACCTATTTTTAGCGTGGGTGCTTATATTTTTCTAGATTTATTGTATTAATACGGTTTTTTTATGATACATGCTTGTTGATAAGAGAGTTCAATAACCCATGGATGCATTTAGTGAAAACGAATTGTGTTTCTATTTAGTTAAACAATTGCCGCGATTCCACCGAACTGACTATGATTTGTCATGCCATATGTGAAGGAACCGGTGCTTGTATTTGTTCCATACCTTGTTGTTGCTCCTCTACCTCTTCTTT
The DNA here is from genome assembly GCA_022457205.1 of Saccharum spontaneum. Taxonomy (NCBI): domain Eukaryota; kingdom Viridiplantae; phylum Streptophyta; class Magnoliopsida; order Poales; family Poaceae; genus Saccharum; species Saccharum spontaneum. Next base: position 25,552,191 of record CM039597.1, read on the forward strand.
CTTTTGCTTCTTTCATTTCAAGCTTCCTCTCCCATTTCTCCTAGCCGTTACTCCGTCCTTGATTTTATAACTTTGTCATAATTTCTAAATATTTATTTATGTCAAGTCATGATTATTGTTATAATTCTCCTTGCTTTCAGTATAAAATGTTTGCTGGTATTAAAAAATTGGACGATTTTCAGTCAAACTCTTACAGCCACGAGCCCACAACCGCGCTGGACCCAAGGCCTAGGAGTTGCTCCTTCTTGGGCCGAGATGAAAGCAGAGGAAACACACGAGAGGGGAAACACTGGGCTGTCGCCTGTCGCCGAGCTGAACTGGGCCTTAAGTGAAGGCCCATCTCCGTGGAACCTGTCTGCAGCATCCCCTACTCCCGTTTGGGCATGGTTCCTCTGCGCATTCGCCGCAGCGCCGGCGGCGGCCGTGGCGAGTCCCCTGTCCCCCCTCTACCCTTCAGCGGCGCGGCTGACCTTCGAAGACTCGCGCCACTCCGAAAATCAGGTTGGTAACCTCGCCGAGCTTCATACGATGTGGCCGTTTGTTTTCAGTGCAGTTCCCATTGCATTTGCCAGTGTGCTGATATCGATTTATTAGGGGTTCAGCAGTGCCTACTGTTCCACATGTTGCATCCAATCAGTTTTTCCTTTGTCGGTAGATAAATTTTTAACATTCAATACAGCGGTGTAGGACACAAGACCCATTTGTAATAAGTGCTGGCGCCGTGTGCCTCAATCAGTTAATTACTCGGACCATATTCCTAAACCGGATACAATTATCCAAAAAGCAATTTGCACTTCGTCGCCTGACCCTGTCAACCGAACATTTCTTTTTTGCTTTTTCTCATTGGATTCATGTGGAGTCAGGCTCGACGGTATGCTGATTTTATGGCACCCTCGGTTCAGAAAACTGTTTGTACAAAGGACATTTATTGCACAATCTTGCAGTGTTTCTGAATTATTGGATCCGGAAGAGATAGAGTCTAGTCACAAGACAAGTAGTTTATTACATTATGCAATTCAGTACACAAGGTCCAGGTTTTGCATGCGGATCAAACTACAAACCAAAAACCACACTATAACTTCAAAGCAATGAGAAATTTAAGGGTTTATTGGAGCATTGCAAATCTAGAACATATTATACTGACAATGCCAACAACCAATGACTTATTGAGGACTGAACAATTTGCGTTGTAGTTATGCCTGCGCATATGGAACCTAAGTCCCACTTCTAGATGCGGAGCTCTGGAACATGCTGCATTTTCTGCTGCATTGCGTTCATATTCCACTGAGCTTTGAAGTCCTGGTGCAGACCCAACAGCCATAGCTTCTTCAGAGAGCGAAGGGATTCGACGCCATGGGGGACCTTGTCAAGTTTTGGAAGTGTCACAACATATAAACCTTCAATCTGTGGAAGGGCATGATCGCTGATCTTCAGCTCGCTGACATCAGGCATGCGCTTCAAGACAAGCGTTTTCAGCTGTGGGAAGCACCCCTCATAAAGAACTAGGGTGTTTGCACTATGCACTCTGTTAAGGCTAAGATAGGTTAGGTTCGGCACATATGGAGCAAGCAACTTGAATGGGTCGTCCTTAAGTCCACACCAGCTTATAGCTAGGTACTTCAGATTTCTGCCATGGTCAAGAAATATTGGGCACTCTAATGTCTTGTCTGCCCAACACCCTCTGATTATCAACCTGTGGAGTTTATCAGATTCTGGCCTGAGAGCTTGCAGGTGAAGCTCCTCGTTCTCATCACTTGCAGAGAGTAGCAAGCTAGAAAGAAGTGGCATCATGGAAAGTGCAGCAAAAAGGTTTGCACAGTCAACAGCATGTATTTTGTCAATCCACACACTCTGTAGTTTTGTAAGTTTCGCTAGCTGCTCAGCCAAGTCCTTGCTCGCTTCCACAGTCTCAAGAGTCTGCAGATCCTCCAAATTGGATAGCTGTTTTGGTGCTTGCATTCCGATGAAATACCGGAACTTTGACTGCTCCTCATCATCATATCTATCAGCTAGAAGGTGCCGCAGCTTCTTGACCCTGACAATCCCTCGTGGCAACTTCTCTATTTTTGTTTGCTTGATGTCCAGGGTGAGGAGGTTTGAGAGCTTCCCGATAGACTCTGGGAGTGACTTGACCCTTGTGCGGCGCAGACCAATGTAGCGCAGATTAAACAGATTTCCTATGGATGCTGGCACTTCGGTTATTTCAGAATCTTGCAGCTCAAGAACAGTAAGATAGTGGGATTCAGATAAAATTGGTGATAACAACTGAGAAGGTGATGCAATTATTCCAAGTGCCACTAGGGTTCGAAGACGCGGGAATTTTGCTTTTACTGCATTTTTGTCTTTCCATCCACATGATGACAGGCGACGAACATCCTTGTCCATGTGGGACATGCTTGAAAAATCAATGGCAGAACCATACTTTTCCTCTTTGGCAATAGAAAGCGCCAGGTCTCGCACAAGGTCATGCATCTTGCAGGTACTAACCCTGCCTAGCTCATCATTCTCCACAACTTCCAGCATATTTCTTTGAATCAGTTCTCTGAGATATCTGTCAGCCAGCTCCTCTGCTGTGCTTTGTTCTTTTGGAAATGCAAAACCTTCTGCAACCCACAGCCGGACAAGGCTTTCCCGTGAGAATTCGTGATCCTCTGGGAACAGACCACAATACAAGAAGCAATTCCTCAGTTCTCCAGGTGTGTCATGGTAGCTCAGATTTAGAATTGCACGAAGATGATCATTATTTGCCAGCTCACCACGAAGTTGGTTGTATGTCTCGTTCCAGACGTATTCTGTTGCTGGCAGTGAAGACAACATACCACCTATGGATACAATTGCAAGTGGCAGGCCTTGACATCTATCCACTATAGCATTAGCCAGCTTTTCAAGGTTCTGAGGGCACTTGCATTCCATGCGGTTATAGAAAGCCTTTCTGCAGAAAAGATTAAATGCATCATTGTGTTCCAATGGTTTGAGTTTGAGTTGATGTCTTGGTTGAGCAAGTGTAGCCACATGCTCCTGTCGTGTTGTGATTATAACTCTACTTGCTTGGAGATTCTGGAATACATCCATTATCTGAGTGTATGCTTCTCGATTCCAGACATCATCTAATACAAGCAAACAATTTCCACCTGATAAACTTTCTTTTATTTTTACTTCCAAGTCATGGGTATCCAAATCTATTAGCTGTGAATGCTCTTGGTCTCCAATCTTCCTAAGCATTTTTCTCAGCAAATCAACCAAACCATAGGTCTGAGACACAACAATCCAAGCATGAGTGGTGAAGTTGACCTTCTCCCGCTCATACACATTTGCGACCAGGGTGGTTTTTCCCAGTCCACCCATACCAGACACTGTAATCACTGTGCTACCTTGCTTGTCAGAGTCAGAGTACAGCCATTCAGTCACCTGTCTCCTGTTGTCTTCAATCCCCACAATATCAGCTTGTACAACTTCCTGGAAACTGCTATGTGGTTGTTTTCTTTCAATGTCAGCAAGTGGATTAGGAATAAGGTGTGGCAGCTGCAGCCACCGATCTCGCCGCTTCACAACATTTTCAATTTTCTTCTCTATCTGGATAATCTCATCAGCAATCTCACTGAAAACTGTGACATAATAAGCTTTGGAGAAGAACTTCTTCATGGTATTTTCTTCCTCCAATTTAAGAGCATGATATGAATATTTATCCATTACATCCTCAACACGGTGGGCCAAATCCCGCACCTCTCCAATCCATTCTTTAACAAGCTCATTGCTATAACCTGGTGTACTAAATTGCTTTACAACAGTACTCATCATCTTAAATTCTTTCCCTATTTCCTCGACTTTCTCTGGTAATTCCTTCAGATTCTTAACTTTGTCTGATAGCTTGGCTATCACAACCTTTGTGGTTTCCTCCGTTAATGTGGCACCAATCTTTGAAACAACATGGAGTAAGGCCTCCGCCATTTCTGCTGAGCAGCATAAACGTAGATCATGTTACATATTGCAATAAGAATTGAAAGAAATTGGCAGAAACTAAGCACAGTTGCATGATCTGAAATTTATGCCATGTAATTATCAGTAAGAAGACTAAAGCAAAATGGAAGGACAAGAAAAATATGCTTAGGAGTACATCTATATATTCGGTTTGATTCAAATTTGTTTCCTGGCTTCTGATTTGGAATTCAATATGTATAATTAGGTGTAGAAATCTGGCCAGCGCATACAGAATTATGATGCAGTTAATTAAAACATTTTGTTAAGTTTATGTATGGAAGCAAAGTGTCAAATAAACCTCTCAGTATTAATAAACAATTATCCTTTTGTAAAGTACCTTCTGCTCTCTTTAATTGATTCATCAGTGTATTGTAACTCTTAAAGGTAAGCAATTTTCATGAGCCAAATAGTTCAAACTTTGTCTGCTTCATTGCTTTGAAAATGTGTCATGTGGGGCACACTGTGGCATATCATCTTGGTAGCCATGGATGCTAGCAAAGTGCAGCAGTGGTGAACTGACTGATACCACGTTTAGTGTGAGCACTATGAGGCTTTCTTGGTCTCTCATGAAACATTGTGTCTATCCAAAGAGACAGCCCTTGGTAATCTTGCTTAACAAGTAGTCATTAGACAGTTGATTGTATATTACTGATTGGGTTAGGATCTTCTTTGCTAATGTTTGGATCCACGAAATTGAGAGTTCATTTAGTTCATGTTCAGTGGGGATTCATACAGGTTGACCCTGCAGGAGATTGCCATTGCTCTGGGGTTTCCTCTAGTGACAGAGACTCATTGTTACCCTAGTGCCTATGCACCTCGTTGTGCTTTGGGAGGCGATATAGTTCCTCTAGCTGAGACTATTTCTGTGTTGTTCAAGTAGTCGTTTAATGCTAATTCTTTGAGGACTCCAACAGAGTTGACTAGTAGAAGCTGCCCTTCTTGTGTTCAAGAAATCTTTGCTTCCTAGAGCAGTCTATGACGCTATGGTGAGGTTGTTACAGTTGTTCAGCAGTGGTTGCTATCATTGGTAATGGGGTAGATTCAGTTTGACATTGTGGACATGTTTCATTGTGAGTGGGAGGAGGGGATGGCTGATGGGTTGGGTCGTCACAGAATGCTATATGTTCACCTCATTTGTTTTATTTTGGTTTAATGCATTGGCTTCCCACTGCACATGGAGACCTTAGAGGCCAAGCCCCAATGGCTACTGACAAACACCGTGGAGGCCGTGCCATGAGAGCTCTACAGAGGCAGCTGGCAGAGGAGTTAGCTTAGGCCAACGTGGAGGATCTTGCTTTGAGAGCGGCTGGGGCTAGTGCTAGTCTTGCTGGGCTATATGGATCACTTGCCAGTGATGACAGTGACGAAGACGATGAGGACTATGTTAGGTGTTACCTTCGTCACCACCTCTGTATCCGAGGCCAGCCCATGATGATGAGGCTAGGGGATCTGGTGTTGCTAGAGAGGATACTTTGTTGCCGATCACCACCAGCCAGTCGACTGCTACTCCAGCTGTTCCATATTCTTTTGTTGAGATACAATGGCAGATGCTTGAGATGCAGGCCTAGCTTACAGCTTATACAGATGCACCAAGAGCAGGCTGCAGGCTGACCCGGTTTGAGGCGCAGCAGCTATGAGCTGAGAGACATAAGGAGGCTCTGACATCATTGATTCATGGACAAAATCCCTTCTTGAGCAGATGAAATGAGGGAGGAGCAGACAGGACTTGCCCCTCCACAGCTAAGTTCTCCAGTTTCATATCCACTAGTTGTTCAGCCATCACCGATGATTGAACCTAGTCAGAGAGCTTTCTTTCAGCAGCAGAGATTTTAGCAGGTGCTACCAGTGTCAATGTTTTCTTAGGGGATGCTAGTTTGTTCAGGATTGCAAACTCCTCGGCCTCCCTCCCGTTTGGTGCACTCCGTTTCTATCGGGTAGTCTACAATTTGAGTGGGTCATCAATTTGCTACCTCGGCATCTTCACCGACTCAGAGGATTATTGGTTCTATTCCTATGAACGAGTTGTTGTAGACTCCTCCGTCTCATGGTACTATAGCTGTTACATCTTTAGACTGTGAGTTGGTCTATGGATACAAGCTGGTACCTCTACTGCTCCAGGCATGTTAGTATCTCTACAAAGGCTACCACTGTCACCAGGGACAGTGCGAGAGACTATGACAAAGACAGCCACTGCAGAGAATGCATTCAGAGTCAGAGTACATCTGTTGGCACTCCTATCGACAAGGCTCTTGATCAGCTACACAAGGATGACAAGACCGATGCCTCGCTGTTCATCTTGACCCTCAGTGTAGCTTCTTGGTGTCTCGACTTTTTGGGTGCTTAAATACCAAAAAGGGGAGACTTAGTGGGAGAGAATGGGTAGCTAGGGTTTTAGTTCTTCCTTTCATGCTGCTTGTGTAATGTACTCTTTGTACATTTTGTGAAGAACCAAACTTTAGTTTAGGGGTTATCTGGACATAGGAAAAACTTGGAGGGAGTAACTTGAACTTTTTCCTTTTTATACTTTATAGTTTTTTTTCATAAGCCACTTAGGTGTTTGATTTAAGAAACCACTGCATAGATAGGGTGGTAGTGGTATATTTTGTGTTCATCTACTGAATTTTTTTACGTTACTCTCTCTCATGCTTATACTAATATTATATTGTGAGGGGATAAGGTATGGATCCACTGATTTTATTTCACGAATCAAACAAAAGGTAAAGAGTAACGAGTGTGAAAATGAATTATCACATTTCTGAAACCAAATACCAAATTATTGTGTTACAACTTGTGTGTTTCCCATGTGTCAATCACACTGGCTCTTCGGGCTGTTTGTTAGGATGGAGCCCCTTTGTTTTTTAAGAATGTAGTACTCCCAAGGGCTGTAAAATGATTAGTATGTTTTTGTGATATACTTACATATGGGTCATGTTCATGCAGACTGGCCTTTGGGGCTGTTCCTTAGGTCGGTGCCCCTTTGTAACAAGAGGTCCGTATTCCTAACGGTTCAACTGGGGCAGAAAGAGCTACACTTGTAATAATTGTGGACTGATTCCTCTTCTTGAAGAGGATAAAGCTAAAACTTTCTTCCATTGTCTAAAAAAGGATTGGCGTGCTTTTGTGATATACTTACACTGTATATTCAGGGTAGATTTGTTTAATGACATGACCAACTGGAAATACATTCTAGTCCAGAAGTTCTGACATACTGTTTGTCACCAAAGATGCAATCTGATTCCTTAAACAGAACAGATTTTGATAGATCTTTTTTAGGCACTATGTTTAGAGAAATAAGTGCAAAAATGATGTATGATTTTGTTCGGAGCTCTGTTTCTCATTGTCTTAGGGCTTGTAATTCAGTAGCTCATGCATTAGCAGCAATTGGTCTAAATTGTAATACTGGACCTGTTCTCTGGCAGGACCATTTACCTGAATACGTTGCTGTTCATGTTCTAGTGTCCAGTGAGTTGGCTGGACAAAGTGATTAATGGATATTTGACTTAAAAAAAAGATGCAATCTGATGCTTTGGTGAGGTATATTTGTAATCTAATGAGCTATCGGTTTGGTGTTTCTTTGCAAGATCTGGGAGTGTTGGCTCATGCCTATTTGCAGATTTGCTATGTCTGCCTACAAGCAGGGGGATAAAATCTCGAATTCTGATATGTGAGAAGTAAATTCGCTTGATTAAATCTGATAAACATGGCAATTCGTTATATCTCCTAGCAAAGAGAAGGGTATCAATGAAGATGGAAACATTTGGGTCTGATGATACCTGCTGGGCGCTGGGGATTGGAGCTTGAGATGTGCTCAACAACAAGAAGCCTGACACTGGAAGTCTAACAGTCTGATCTAAACCCTGCAGAAAAAAAGTGGATGGTGAATGGTGTTAAGATGCAGAAGCAAATTCATGCTGCGACTTTATAATGTTCAGTGTGATGCACTAGCAGTATGCTGTATGTAATCCTTCATGGATAAAATGCAGCTGAACCGAAACTGCACAAGGATTTACTGTCCAAAGAAAAGAACTACATATGCAGAATAATAGGAAGGAGCATTTGGTGGGTCTCAGACTCAGGTTCAGAGAAAACTGCAGGGGTTATTCAGCTGGCAACTTATGGCTGTCGATGTTCGAATCTGAGACAATCCAGAAGGAAAAACTCGGAGAAGCTAACCACTGGAAGATTATGCTTGAAGGCAGCAGCAGGTGAGAATCTAACCTCGACACTTGGGGTTGGGGAGCCGGTTGCCTCTGGTGAACTAGTTCATCGCAAAGCAGCAGCAAGCCAGCAAGCCGTGTGGTGTTTATTACTTTGATTTGATGAGCTGCTTATAGCTGAGGCTGCAAATTGCAATGGAGGTCGGCAGGTCGCTGGGGAAATCTAGGCGACCTGGACTTAGACAGAGCTCTAGTGACCCAAGCAAGGACAAGGAGGCAAACTATATGCAAGACTTGCGTTTGGTTCCTTTAACAGCGCTCGCCTCTCCTCGCTTGGTGAGGAAATGAAGCCAGTGAGGGTGTTTGGATGGTTAGCTACTCACCTGGGAGCTCGTGCAAGCAAGTTTTCCCCTTGCTACCACGGGAGAGTGAGATCGGCTCGCCGGGTCAAGCAAGTTTCTTGGTTTCTGTGTAGGATGGGCAAGGCAATTCTCTCCTCAGAACCAAACGTGCCCGAGTCTTCTTGTTTCCTTGCACTACGCGGAGGACGACTTTGGCCAGGTCAAGGACCGAGTGCTCACAGGAGGCCCCACATGTGGGAAATGAATCAACGCAGAAACTACCTTTGTAGATTTTTTTTTAATTTTTTCGATAAAATTGCCCTCTCTGAATTGTATGCTCTTTTTTCGTTCAAAGAAAAAAAAGGGATTGTATGCTCTTTCTTGGAGACATTGCCACGCCAAACGCGGGCCTTTTGATGCAGCCTTTCTTTCTCATCAAGGTCCCTTTGAGCTTAGCTTTGACTTGTCTTACTCGCCACCAACCATGGCCGTGTAACAATAGTTTACCTTTGCATCATTTCGTCATCTCCTCAAGGTGTTTAGTTTTTCATGGAATGCAAAATGCCAACTATTTTAGAATGATAAAATGTAAAATGCCAAAATTTTCACGGGTGTGTTTAGTTCCATTCAAAATGCTAAATTTTTCATGGGGTGGGTGAGGGTTTTTTTTTGCTTTTTGGCTTTTTTTTGCCCTCTTGAGGCCAAAATTCAAAATGGAGAATGAATATTTTTTTGCCAAAAATTTTGCATGGTGTTTAGTCCCATTCTACAAAATAATGGACCAACTAAATACACCCTTACATATCTTTTTATTCTCGTACAGTCATACATCTGCGTCTCAGTGACAATATATGCTCTCTAGTATAAATCTGAACTAGGCTATGGACATATGATGACCTGATTAGCAAAATGATGTGATCATGACCTTGAGCAAATCCAAATCCATGGGAAGAGAGAACGGGAGAGAGAAGACCCGGTACTGGGTTTTGAGGCCACCCGCAACTACCCCGAACTGAAGCTGTAGCTTCCAAAGACTTGACCACTGGGCAATTACCCTCAGGTCCCACACGAGAGGGGACGCGGTAGAGAACTACATAAATAAATGCATATTTGCTTGAAATAATGTGTTTTTGATTGTGGCCAAATACTAGTACACTCAAAATAGCCAAATTAAAATTTGGCGCTTATGATTAATTTTAGCTACCATTTGGTTATATCCTTTACTTCTTTATTATTAGGTGGCTAAAGTTGACTAAGTTGAGTGCCACTAATTTGGTGGTCGAGATTTAACCATGCCAAAAATTAGCTTGGTTATTTGGTAGCACCTCTGATAAGAAAAACAAACAGGCTCTAAGGATCACAGATATCAGGCTCTAAGAAAAACAAACAGGCGAAGCTCACTCATCCGGTCATCCCCTGTCCTCAAATCGAGATCATATATAAACATGGTTCTTGCTTCCTATCATCTTTGATCCGGTCTAGATTACAGTTTCGAGCTATTTCCAGTTTCCATGCTAACTAGTTTGTGAGGAAACTTCTGATCGTTGGTCGCCGTCTGCCATTGTCTGGACCTGGGCAGCATATTGCAGGTTCCAGAGAACTTCTTCGATGGAAGGACGGGCTGAGCATTCAATGGACAGGCATTTTATCATAATTGAAACCACAATGGATAAGGAATCCTGTGAAGAAGTGCCAATAATGACAGGATCCACAACTTGATCGCGCTCTTCCAAAGTTGACATTGACACAACCTGCAGATACAGGCAAAAGTTAGTTCGATTGTTTTGATCCTTTTTGTTTTTCTCTCCCACGGGCAGTAAATGTATCTGTAAGTATGGTCAGAACAATGATCATATCAGACTTCACAAAGGGATGAAGGTCAAGCTTAGATCACAGATAACTATTCCAGTTAATTAAGATGCATGGCCACTTCGTAAAAAAAAAGAAGGTAAGATGCATGGCCCTTTTTGGAAAATGGTGAAACCAAACACGAGATGGTTTACTGGTATTTTGCATATGTACTGCATCAAATCACAAACACTGGGGAAAGTATGATGCTGAATGGAGTCAAATCCCAACCAACACAGAAGGTATTTGAAGTGTTTTAAACAGCCTAAAATCCTCGTGAGATTAACTAAGCTACTCAGCATCAAACTATCTCTATCCAGTATCTATAAAATTTGTAGTATAAATATGTAGCGCAACATACCAGATCTTTCAAAATGAAAGGGTCACCTTTCTCATGTAATTTTGGGCCCATAAGTACTTCCAGTAGAATAAAACCGAAAGAGCATACATCATCCTCCAAATTTTCCCTATAACACATATGTTATATGGGTCAGAAACTCAGAAATAATTATGACACACTTGAACCTTTTTTTGCCATTTCAATGCACATGGTGTGCTGAACTCCTCTAAATGTCATTACCAAACTGTGCATGTGAAATCAAAAACTCGATCTGCAGGGTTAAGATAGCCACCGAGCATTGCGTGATAGAGAAGACCGTCTCACACAGGTCGAGAAAACCCTTGAACCCCTCCCACCCAGGACATGAGGACTGCTACTAGAACCACCTAACCAACTCAGCTAGAGGCTCGTTCGCATGCATGTGAAATCAAACTTGCCCTTGGACTATGCATCTCAAATTAAACAAAGATACAATTTGTTTAGCAGGTACTTACATTTCTGCAGGATCATTTTGCAAGTATTTTTTCTTTTGTCCTATTACCTGAACACAGTAAGTAATTTATGTTAAAATAAAGCAGCGTTGTCTGACCTTAAAGCTGCTTAGGGATAATTCTATCAGAATGACAAGCCCACCTCATGTTTGTATATCTCCTCTGTGATTATGGATAATCCATAGTCGCTCAACTTTGCCATATGGTGTTCGTCAACCAAAATACTTGAAGATTTTAGCCGATTGGATAAGGAACCAGGAATTATTCCAGTATGTAGGAAATGAACAGCCTTAGCAATGGCAATCAGCACCTGCAGCCTATCACACCATTTCAGAGTCTTCTCTGGACTAGAGGCTGCCAAAAAGAAAGTGTAAACATAAATAATAAATGGGATCCGAAAATTTATGTTGTTTATTTAATTTGACTTCATAGTCAAATTCAGATCATTACCAGAAAGATAAGAAGAAAGAGTTCCACCAGGCACATATTCATATACAAGGAAAACCCTCTTCACAGTTGATTCATCAACCGCGCTGTCAATGCAGTGCCCCAATAGGCAAACAAGATTTGGATGGCGAAGCTTTGCAAGGAGATCTAAACGAAGCTTTAGATTCCTAATTGAATATCGCTGGTGCAATGCCAAACATCTTATGGCAATCAGGGTGCCATTCTCTAGTTTTCCCTTGTACAGCTGAAAATATAAAAAGTTGTGATCAATGGAATTAGGCTAGAAGAACTGTTATTGGTACAAGTGTAACATAGAGCAATTGAAATATTCTACTTTGGTTCATTTGCTATCGTGTCATGTTTAGGGTAAAGCAAAATGTAAATAATACAAAAACACTAACAAACCTTTCCAATTGCTCCCTCGCCTAAAAATGCTGACCGCTCAAAGCACTTTGTTGCTTCCTTGAGTTCTTCTAAAGAAAATATGCGATGTGATGGCTGGATTTGTGTTCCTAACTTGACAGCTTGAGATATGCATCCTGAAATTAAGGGGGAAATTGTTTGAATTGACAAGAAAAACAGGTGTAAAGCATCTGATATAAATATTTATAATTAATACATGTTAGGATTCATGCATAATAAGCAAACAGGTCCCCCGTAGTCACAGGAGCCTTAGTAGCACCTCAAGTCTAGTGTGACTTCCCATGGAAGCGAATTCAAACAGGTCTAGGTTAAAAAAACACAACCATCGTCGGCTGTCTTTCCCCCACAAGCCAAGGTTTGTTTTTTTGGATTCATGCATACAAAAAAATGGCAGGTCGTCAATTTTTAAGATTACCATTACTGTCACCCAAAGCACATTCACATACACATCATGACAGAGCATTTCTATGGTATGGCAAGACTGAGGATGCACTGTAACAATGTGGACCACCAAAGCTAGGCTGCATTTGCTGATTCAGACGTAAGTTAACTTTGGAGAGATGGATTATCTAATTCGACATCTTTTTTTTTAAAAAAACAATACATGTTCACTGTCACAAAATTTAATTACTCATGAAAGGAGGATCCAAAGAAGTTAAAGAAGCTGCCACACATATTTAACGCAATAAATGATTGAGAACTCTTACTTGCATTCACCAGCGGTTCAGAGGACATTCCTGAAATCGAATTATCTTGTGTATGCTTTTGCTGGAACTGTTGTTCTGCCAGAACTTTCTGACAGCTTCTTTTGTTGGAAGCCATTAATAACAGAGAAAGCACAAGCATAATAAACAATATGCCAACAACAGTGACTACGAGTCCAACATCCTTGTTTGATCCTCTCCCCTTATGAGATTGTTGGCAATATTTAGCTTCATGCTGGTGGGCAGGGTCAACACTAAAGCAATTCCCATCAAACTTAACGACCTTGTTATTCAAATTACCATTCAGACAGCTGGGCAGATCACCTGTGAGTCGGTTAGTGGACAAATCCACAAAGCCCAGGGTGCTGCTGCATGTTAAACTACTTAAGAGTGAACCACTAAGCATATTTGCCGCCAAATTCAGATAACTGATGTTAGGGAGAGCAAACAGCTCTGCAGGAGGACTCCCCACAAGGAAGTTGAATGAGACATCAAGGTGCTGAAGCCGGTTCAACTGACCAAACTGCTCAGGAATTTCACCCTTTAGTGAATTTTTGCTAAGTAAGATTGTTACCACTGATGTAGGCATCTCAGGAAGCTCTCCGTCCAACTCGTTGTCCCTTAAATCCAGCATCTCAAGCTTATTTAGGCTGCCTAAATTTGGAACATCCCCCCAGATGCTATTGCCAGCAAGTGCGAGCTCTGTAAGCATGGCAGCTTTGCCAATTGATGCTGGTATGGACCCCTTCAGCTGGTTACTCTGCAACCGAAGAACAGTGAGGTTCGAGAATGAGTCAAGCCAGTCTGGCACACTTTCATTGAAGTAGTTACCATCCAGTGTCATAGTATGGAGCTTCGACATGACTGACAGCTTGGGAGGGATCGATCCATAGAGAAAATTGGAGCTCAAATCAAGCACTTCAAGTGAAGATAAACGGTGAATCTTATCTGGGAGGGGACCCCATAGGCCCAAAGACACCAGGATGACAACTCTTAGGGTAGTTAGCCTTGTCAGTGTAGTAACAAATGAATCAAGAACAAAGGCTTCTGAGAGGGTGACATTGGGAACAGAAAAGCCACTGAACTTTGGTGGCTTGGTGATCCTGTCACCGATGATCTTAAGCTCTCTGATGGCATTTCCCTCACAGGTGACCGCAAGCACTGCAGTGGGTTTAGTGTAGCAGGGATCACTGCTTGGGCTGCCCCAAGCATCCAGCTGCCTGGGGTACTCTAGCTGCTTCCTGAGCTGCTGCAGCTGCTCGCTCTGTGAAGATTGCTCGCTTCTTGAGAATAAAATCAAACAGGTAGTGACCATGACAAGGATACTAAGGTGCCAAGCCATTGGAGCTCAGCTAGCACTATCCTTTCTCAATTGGCTTAGTGTCTTGCTAAACTTTATCACTTCCAAGCCACCAAAATCAGGAGCACTGCAGTTGAACAATGCTTCCTCGGAGAGAAACCTTGCCTTGCTTGCTCCCAAATATGAGTTTCCTGCAGAAGGTTACAGTACAATTTTCAGCCAATTTGGATGTAGCAAAACGTATAGTAACAACAGAAGTACAAGGCAAACATGTCAGTAAACTGACTCATGTCCTTGTCTTATCATTAGAAAAACCACATTGGATGCTGGACGGAAGAACCAGTGCGTCAGATCGAACGTAGGATGAGACAAAGCAACAATATTTGGTTTCTTTTGTTTAAATATAAATCATTTTGGAACCCGACAAAGAAAATGACAGACAGGTGTGGCTGGGCAGATAGTACTGCGAATGTGAATTCGGAATTCCCATTCCTTAAGACCCTGGTGGCACAAATACAAATTTCAAGTTGGAAACCTGTGGTTTGCAAGAACCCATGAGAGGGACTTGGTAAAAAAAATGGCAACAAATAAGAAACAAATCTGAGCTTGCAAGCAAGAATTGCAGTGAAACCTACCATGAAATGCAGCAGGATTGGAAACGAATCCCGCTAAGGTGAAAGAAGAAATTCAGCTGAAGGGGAAAATGAGAGTTTAGCAAACTAGGAATGCCCGAACCGGAAGCAACTGAGATTTGCAGCGAGGAACAACTCAGACTCTCAGAGCATACGAACTTAAAAAGAAGGCTAAAAACGAGGGGAAATTAGAAAGAAAAAAAAAAGAGTGTGTGTCTGCAAACAGAATCACACCGTAGTACAGAGCAGAGAAGGCACGCAGTCATGTACTCATGTCTCATGTGGAACCAAATTAGCGTCAGAGGAGAAACGGCATTCATAGCTCTTAATTGGAAATGCAGCAAGAAATTTTGCGCTTCTGACCTGAAATGCAGGGAACGCAGGAGCAAGAATAACTGCAGAGCTCAGTTAAATCGCAAGAAGCTTCTCAGCTCCTGAACGCCGCGAATCCCCCAACGTTCTCTCCCCCATTCTTCCTCAACACCTAGCAAGCAGCCGGGGAGAATGGACACAGCAGAGGGAGGAGGGGAGGAGCGATAGTGCCCCAGTGCACACTGGATTGAGCTCTCACCTACGCAGCCACACTCCCCCCGCCCAACACAGGCAAAGGCAACAAGCAGCAGTGGTCCTGCTCCTGCTGTCCTGCAGGAGGACATTAATGGGCCCTGGACAGTGACCGGTGGGCGACACCAGCGCTGGCCGCCTCGGCTCGGAGCGAGTTATATAAATCACGGGCACGGGCATCCGTCCTCCATTCAGTGGCGGAGCTTGACAAGGGGGCCATTAGCACTAATTTCTCACTTAATATGCATATTTATTAATTTTAACCACTAACTTCATAGCTACTTAATGAGGTTTTCAATTAGCAAGGAGGGGCCATGGCCCTTTGGCCTGCATGTAGCTCCGCCAGTGTCTCCATTGTTACTCCTGCCGGTCAAGTACCAGTAAAAAAACTTAGGCCTCGTTTAGTTCGGCGAATAGGGAAGAAAAACACTGTATCAGAATTCCTGTAGCATTTCGTTTGTATTTGGTAAAAATTATCCAAATTTTGACTAACTAGGCTTAAAATGTTCGTCTCGCAAAGTACAACAAAACTGTGCAATTAGTTTTTGATTTCATCAACATTTAGTACTCCATGCATTTGTCGACATTTTGATGTGACGGGGAATCTTCTTTTTGCATAGTGGAATTTAGGGGGAGAATTGGGGAACTAAACGTGCCTTAAAGCCGCCGGCATCGGTGACGATGAAGGGCAGTGGTTAGCTGCCGGGCCCAAAAGCAGAGACACTGACCACTGGACAGGAGGAAGAGGCCAAAGCGCCACAAAGCGAGCGGGGGAGTTGGTGGTGGAAATGTTTTTATAGCAAGTTTAACATGTCACTTGTTTACCACAAAGCATGGCTAACAGTAAGTGCTTATGCCATGTCACTTGTTTACCATGCTTTGTATGTTTTTTTTTGAAGGAACACCATGCTTTGTATGTTCACGCCATCTAGTGTGATCCATACTAAACAACATCTTTGTAGCCATTTCATATCTTCATCGAGCACATATACGCTTATCCATTGGCCAAGCTAACTTTACCATTACCATACCTGTGTTCGATTTAGGCATTGGTGGACTCAATTTGGATTGAATCGAGCATCGTTGAGAGTGCACAAGTTTGATTTGGCAGGAAGCTTTCGTGTGCCGAGTGAGGAGATTGATTTTTTTTAATCAGGTACAACTTGGACACAGACAACTCACACACTCTATACTTACACCACACGTACACACACGCGTGCGCGTTCGTACACACGCAAAGAAAAGATTTAGAGACTCTCTAGCCTCTAGTGTGGGGGAAACGTGCAAAGACAGAATTTTTAAGCATACCAAAATTACTTATTATGACCAACTAATATTTTTCATAGATAGAGCATATCATAACAAGGCTACACAAAAGTTTCACATTTTTATCACACTCCAACAATCAGTTATGAATTTCAAAAGTTCAGCACATGTTTATATTTTCTGAAAAATCAAAAACCAGTTGAAAACTTTTCTCACTCACTCCCCTGTGACCCACTCTCACTGACGCGCGGACCCGCGGTCAAACCTACCCTGCCCAACCTTGACTGTGACCACGCTGGCGGGTACGTGGTGGAGCTCATCGCCGGTGAGGTCTCCGGTGACGACGCCTTCCCATCAACCCATGCACACATCCCTCCTATCGGTTGAACGCTAAAGGGCTTGCAGCGGGCACGACCGCGGCTATGGTGGCACGGCGGCGTAGAGCACAGCAACGCGGTGGCGGGTTTGCGGCTCCGACGGTTGGCTAGCCTAGCTAGGGCTCGGGGTGGCCTCAGGATGCTCACCTTGAACATCCTCGATGACTCAGGTGAAGCGGAGGTGGAGTGGAGATCGCTGTCGGTGGGAAGGGTGAGTGCGGTGGTGCGAACCGGCGTCGTGGCGGCGTTCCGACTCAGCGGGAGCTCATCTGCGAAAAGGGGTGAGCCGGTGAGCATCACAGAGTCACAAGGAGAACAAAACGACAAGAGAGGGGACGGAAGCTTCTCTAGAGTGAGCTGGCCACGGAGAGGGTGCACGCGGCGGCGCTGCGGACGGCGGGGAAGAAGAAGATGGCCTCCGGCCAGTTCCGACGGAGATGGATGGCGCGGACGGGCTCCGCGGGTGCGCACCGATGATGCGAGCCTAGCTGCGGAAGGAATTGGAACGAGAGCAGTGATGAATTTCACCGGTGAGGAGAGTGGCCTGGTAGTGGAACGGGAAAGGAAGTAAGGAGAAAACGGCCGGTGGATCGCGTTATACGGATGCGGATGAAGCTTCTGGGTGTGCCAGCAGCAGCTTGAGGTCGTCCATGGAAGCAGCTGCGCATCGCGTGCACAAGAGCAGTGAGTGAAGGCGGCGGCCATCAGTGAGCAGGCTGACTGCTTGCTGCCGGCATTGGCACTGCAGCTGCCTGACAGTGCCACTTCCTCTTCGATTTTCTCTTGAATCCAAACAGCAACTAGGTGAACTCCAAAAACCAAAGTTGTTCAACTTGGTGAGGGCTCCAACATTGCTACAGCTTGAGTCCTGATTCTCACTGAATTAAGAGATCTAGAGCAAGGAACTAGGGTACATCAAAACTGAAAAACTGGGTTTAGTTAGGGTTTTGAAATTTATTTTGGTTAGCAAATTTTGGGAATTAAATTAAGAGCAACCAATAATAAAACATCACAACTAATAGCACAATATCAAAGCTCAAGTATAGTATCAAACAATGAAACAAAAGTTGTACCAATTTTGTTCATGAAAATTGATTTAATAAGTACCAAAAAATTGAACTTAAAAACTGATTTTCGAGGACTTAGGCAAAAATGGCTAAGTTAGAAAAACCAATCTTGGGGTCCAAATTAAACATGTTTGACTTCAAAACTCAAACTAACTTTTATTTTATATTAAAGAGCACACTTCAAACTACAAAGTTTATTTTAGCAAAATTTTATTTATTTAAGCAAATTCACATATATAAAATCACAAATAACCTTAATTGATATTGTTGTTAACATTTTATGCAACATATGAGACATCATATATGAATTATATAATTGCTATATTTGAAACATGGAGTGCATTTATGACAAGATACTTGGTGATTATGCTTGATGATGCTCATGATCAAAATTTTATTTGGATTTTAACATCTAGGATGTTACAAGCACCCTCCCTTTAAGAAATCTCTTCCTAAGATTATGAATTGACAAAAGACTTGGGTTAATAATGGAAAAGGAAATGTGTCAAGCACATTAATTTGTAAGAAGTTCATAAAACAACAATGGTTGGTTCATAATTTACAACCGAGATCGAAGGAAGGTTGTAATTTAACAAGGGATTAGTAACATTTAGGAGAAACATGGATGTGAATTCTAAAAGAGGTTCAAAGGAGGAAGAAAACACATTAATTGTGGCCTATAATGGATCATGATCGTAGACCCCCGACAACAGCAAATGCCCTGTATTTCCTTATGGTAGCTATCCACAGGAGATTCTAGGTTTCAACACTGTACCGTTGTCACTGATCATGGTACGACCGTAGGGTAGAATTGTAGTAACTCTAAACCAACACATGTCAGCCATCAAAGTCAAGGGAATAGCATGTGTCAGGGTAGAACAAACCAAGATAGGTCACATGTATAGGTTGAGAAGCCAAGGATTAGTTCCAGTTTTTCTTACTGAGTTGGCATAGTAAATAAGGTGCATCCAAAAGTTCTCAAGGATTAGAAACTTATGGAGCAAAGATCATTAAGAGATGGTAATTGGCAAAAACTTGGTACATGATGAGATTCATTGGAATAGAACAGCTATAAGGCATAATAGTTGTCCCAGAAGAAAAAGGGAATCTAAATCATTTTATCCTTAAGTGGAGGATATGATGCATGCTAGTCCTATACATCTTCGCAATGTTAGTCAGGACATAACTTACTTATATAGGACAATATTTTATACACTATCTTCACTGAACCAGCCGAGATGTTGAATGGCACTGGCAGAGCATTTATCGGAGAAGTTAGACTCTTTAAAGAAGAGTTGAAATCCTTTCGGCGTCTGAGTCACCAGCTAGCCTTCTCGAGACTTTGGCAGCAAGCATAAGGAAGATCAGAAGAACGTTTTTAATTTGTTATTCTTCAAAAACTTTTAATTTGTAAGATTCTTTTGAAGTTTTTAAAGGTCATGTTATAGCAAATCCTTGTACGTGTGGCAGAAGCGTCTAATCTAATGCCTTCCCAGGAGCACTTGTCTTCTATTAGACACTAAGTACCCAAGAGAGTGCACTAAACTCTGTGATTCTGTCGAGCACACCTAATGCAGAACTCGAAAATCCACACCTTTACATCAGGATCATAAATGAGAGAAGAAAGCTTACAACATTTTTAGCTATTTCTTACATCACTTTATTTACAACATCAGAGTACTACACCAATTATTATTAGCAACGGAATATAACAATGTTATCAGAGTTTCAATGGAAATACAAATTTAGTTAATGACAAGTTAAACATTAGCATGGTAAATTTATGTACATGAAATGATAACAGGTTATAAGTTTTTCCTTTGAAAAACATTTTTGTGGAAGCTTTATAAACTCTATGTCCGCACGTAAAGAAAATCCTCGCTGAGCTCACCAGGAGGTTTTCACACACTAGTGTCAGCTCTATAAACACCTATCACTTGCAACAGGGTAGAACAAACCCTGAGTACTAGATTGTACTCCACAAGACTTACCCATCAGGAGGAAAGAAAAGACTCCAAGGATATGCAAGGCTATCTGGATTGTGGGTTATTACAACTGCCGGAAGCATTACTAAAGGTGCATCCTTATATTCAATTTTTATTAGCAGTCATCATTAGTTCATTAACCTACCATTCTATGTAAGCAACTATGTTACTTTCCAGCAAGGGTTGAGCAATCAGAACTATTTTATCATCTTTCGCATTCCAGTTCTTACTACAGTGCTAAATCATAGCCAAGTCATTGCCTTCTCCAAAAATGGCAATTCACTAATCAATGTATCTCACCTCGGTACCCCAAAACGCATGCCTCATCTATACCCCGGGCACAGACAAGACCAACCCGCTCCACTCCTGTCAAGGGGTCCAGTCCCCGTCCAAACTTGGGCTCTAAGCCCCCGACACCTGAGGCTTGACCTCAGTGCGGTGCTTAGACCTCCACCCAGAATCCACCCTTAAAAGTCGGTCTAGAAAAGCCAAAACCTATGACAAGAGAGTAACAAGTCTTCCTGCTCTCATAAGCAAGTATGTGCTTAGGATAATAAGTCTATGACCTGACTACCATCCATAGCAACGGACGGTCCTCAATCGACACAGGCGGGACAAATGCAACCAGAGCTTCGCTTAGTTGCCAACCAGGTCCAAATCCAAATGTAGTCTCGCCCGGTCTCCAATTATTATCCATATATATATATATTTCGTATGATAGTAACATAATAATAGTAACAATAAGATCTTCCTATCTCTCGCGAGTGACAGGTAATCACTCGACTTCTACCGAGGTCCTATAGCATAGCGAGCTACACGATCCTGTCATACCAGTAAGACTCATAGGGTAAGATTATATATATGCAGGTGGATTTCATTCAACTCCTTAAAACTTAAAGCACAAGCATAAAATAAAGTGCAGAATAATAGGGGTTATGTACCAGGTCTTGCCTAGGTAAAATGTAACCAAAAGTTAGTATTCCATCTTCATGACCTATTCACCATGGCACCACCTTTTAGGTTTAACACCAGTTGATCCATCGATCCATCACTGTTTCTATTATGATATGCATAAATGCAATGCATGCTTCAGTCAAACAAGTATACACACAGGCATTGCAAAACTTAAAGAACAAGCAACACATCGAAGGGGCTAAGATAGCTAATCATCGATAAGAACCGCTCTCATACTCTCATCGGAACAATACTTGCGAATTCATTAATAAAACATAACGCAAGCTATCAACACAACCATTTTCACATTTAAACATCCAAACGCAAGACAGAGCAAACATGCTAAGCATATAACCATTACAAAACATAATTGAGTAACAATTACTTAGGTTACAAGTAAACAAGTAGCCTAGAAAAACCTTAATCTAAACATCTAGTATATATAAAAGATTAATAAAAACAACCAGGGAATAAAAAGGTGATGCACCAAACATCTCTTTTGGATAAACATATTATTTACTAGCACTTAATTAAGATTTAATAACAATAAAAGTAGGTGACAAAGATAAATCAATAACTCAGCAACTATGCGTGAACTAAACATGAAATTTTTATCACAGATCAAGCATCACTTGAATAGCATACCATAAAAATTTCATTTCATTTAGAGCACCAAAATTATAGATATGAATTTCTCCATAAAAATCATAGGCAAAAATCTAAAGCAAGATTTTTCTACTAACACATGCAAGATTATACATCTACTGCATAGATCTAGTCACAAGGATTCCAAAACATCTTCATTTTCCTTTTTATGCTTTTTCTATAATTTACTATGAATTTTTAAACCTTCAGCCGATTAAAACATAAAAGAAAACAAATAAGACGAGCACTTTGCATCGGGGCCCCTGAACTTTCCTCAAATCAACTCATAGTACATCAGGCACTATGTGGCACTATTCACTAGATTTGCATTGAGAACCCTAGGAAAGCTTCTATTCTCATTCGAGGTCCTTCTCTTCTTAAAGTAGAGCAGAGGGCAAGGGAGTGGCTGGCGGCCGGTTCAGCCGACTGAGGCCACGCCGGCGGCAAGTGTAGGCCACCGAGAGGTGCCAGACCCACGTGCCATAGGGGGTGACCGCGCGCCCAACCGGAGGTCACCCGTAGCAAGCTGATCACGTGCTGAGGTGACGGACGGCAGCACGATGGCTGCCCTGCGTGGCGGCAGCGCAGAGGGATGCAGTGGCCAGCGAGGGCAAGCTATGCAGCACCGAGCGGACGTGGAGCACCTGTGACTAGGCCCTGCTCGTGCTGGAGCAGGGGCGCAGCGGCCTGGGCGCGTGCGTGCGACTGGCAAACAGGGGCGGAGCGTGGCGCTCGGCGATGCGACAGCCAGGGCAGCGCATGGCACGGACCTGGTACGCGTCGGTTGCGTGAGAACGAGGGCGAGGTGAAGCTCGTGGTGCTAGTAGTAGGGCGTGAGGGAGCTTGGAGCGATGGGAACGGTAGCGGCAGCAGCTACTGGTCACGGTGGCCATGGCGAGCGTGCATGTAGGCAATAACGAGAGAGGGAGAGAGAGAGGCTGAGTGAGGGAGTAACAGCGAGAGAGGGCAAGCGAGTGAGCTGGTGAGCTAGGCAGGTAGAAGAAGGCAGGGAGAGGTAGGTGAGATGAGCGGCCGAGCTCGCTCACTACAGGGCGACAAGGTGACAGGTGCAGCCCTGTGCGCGAAGCACACACGACGCGAAATGATGGCGGCCACCCCTGGCCTGGCGCACAGCCAGCCAACCCCGGGCAGCTAGCGGCATGGCCGCGGCGCTGAGCCCACCGCCGGCAACGTACCCGCGCGTATGGTGATTGCAGACACAGGGCCGAACGGTCGAAACCAGTGCTGCGCACGTATTTTAAAGTGAAGCAAAAGCTGCTAACAATCATGGTTTGGGTTCAAATAATTCCCCTAACATGAAGCCCACACTACCAGCTATCTAGCGAAGCAAACGCCAAGGCCAAAGAGCAACTGGAGGAGAAGACACAAGGATGCCAACCTAGGCTCGTTTGACAGTGCTGGTTCACGAACAGAATGCCAACGTCAAGGTTCTAGCGTGTTCTAGCGAAGTTTGAGCAATTTTTAAGAGGACAACATGACACCCAACACAACTACGACCTATACTATGCTCAAGTGCTCACTTAGAAGCAATCGACAACGCAAAAACATGAAGCTAGTGCTTACGCATTTTAGATAGAATTTAATGCCCAAATAGCATGGTCTAGTAACATTTCAAATAATTCAAGGCTTCAGTTAGAACTAACATTCCTTATCACTTTTGCCTTAATTTTTGAAAGGTCCAAACCTTGTCGATTTCAACTAACAAACATATCATGACATAGCCCATACTTCATACTAGCTCATAGAAACAAAACATGTAGACATTGTTTAATTATTTTGCACAGAATAATCCTCCAAAAATGGCACTTTTTAATCCTAGGCCATATACACCTTGGTTTATAGAAATTGTTTTTCTTGCCAAACAATTAAAACATATTTTTCTTATTAGGATCTCACTAGCATATTTTCACCTAAAATAAACTAACTTATAACATTCATTTAGTTTTTCTTAACTACAGAAGCGAGTCATTTAAGATTCGTGTATCATTTCATGTGTGTGTAAAATTTTAAACCCGAGATCTGGGTTCGTTAATTCCTTTTAAGCCTTAATCTAGGTGTTAAGCAAGATTGTAACACCAAGGGTGTTATAGTATGAGCTCCGATACCAGCTGTGGCAGAACCACCCAAATTATATGGCCCACGTGCACCTGTCATTGTCCTAAAGACCTTTGACTGCTGCACACGAGAGCTAGATAAATCTGGTAGTCTATCGGGTGTTCTTAGGAACCCCGAATCATCGACATTTTATAACTCATACAGGATCAACATGGAGTTACCACAACATTACAACATTTGACACAAAAATATCTTACATCGAAGTGTGAAAGACTTATAACATTTTGGTTACAAAACATTTTCAGGTAAACTTAACTTAAGTTCTAAAAGATGAGTAGAATTGTGGAAGCAACTTAGGTAAGCACCTAGGGTAGAAGAGAATGTCAGATTATGTCGAGCCCACTGACATGACCTCAATTAGCAGTGTAAGTCAGAACTTGCAATAGGGGTTAACAAACCGTGAGTACTTGAGGGTACTCAACAAGTCTTACCCGACTAAAATAAAAGACTCCAAGGGCATGCAGACTTAAAGGAAAGTTGGAAGTAAGAATAAATTTTGCAGAAAAGCTTACTACAAGTGGATCCTTACTTTCAATATTTTTAGGTTCGTATTAAGTTTTTATCGGTATCCAGTTTGCACCTATTCTAAATCAATCACTTCTTTAATCATCTCATCTCATCTTATCTCATATCCATAAGTAACCATGTTTCATTGTTTAACGACGATGTAGAGCAGAGAACCGAGTCTTCTTCTCTGAGAAGCAGTGGCAATTCAAATCAATTTGGCCCAGCTAGCATATCCTTACCACATGACATATGTAGGTCCTAGACCTACATATATCAACCTTCACTCAGATTCTCCAAAACATGAACTAGTCTGTGCAACCTGAGAGCACAGTACTCCACCTCCCTGTGCCACTCCCGGTGGATTCACCGGATGTGTACACGCTACTCTCACCATCTCCCACACCTAGTGTGGAATTGTTTTTTCACATAATGGAGTAGCCGATGTATCAGGTTTACCGGAGTATGTGGCCATAAAGTCTTGACTCACAACAGGTCTACAATGATACGGTCCTCAATCGACATAGGCGGGACGAGCACGACTAGGCAAACCTGTCTGCCCAAGGACACTTTCCATAACATAGAGTCCTGCCCGGTCTTAATTTAAACATTATCATACTTATGGTATTCTCATGACCCAAAAGCAGAGCCCAGGTAAACCTATTTCTCATGAACAATGAAACCATCATTCGACTTCTATCGAAGTCTAAGCATTACTAAGCATTAGATATATCGACCTACACATACTAGTAGGGTACAACTAAGGATACCTGAGTATCAAGGTAATCATGCAGCAATGGTATTCGACTAATTCCTAATTACTTAATGCACATCTCACAAGACTTAAGGTGTAATAAAGATTTATAAATGCTAAAGGAAGGGTTTATGCTCCGAGGCTTGCTTGTGTTGTAGAGGAGGTTAGTTTCTTCAAAAGAACCACTGAAGTCAAACTTGGCACCAACACCACTGGTGGACAAAACTTCTCCAAAACTTGATCCACATGGACCTTCTCACTCTCGTATGCACTACACGTAATAAATGATGCTTTGCTTAACATGATGGAATGCATGCCATGATGCATAATAAAAGACATACAAGTGTATAACAGAAGTTAAACAAAGTTAAGAAGGTTGAGTACAACTTTCCTTCAGTAAAGAACTAGGGTTATTATTATAAAAGGTATTTTCATTATTTAACTAATAAGTTAATTAGTTGTTATCATGAAAGCAACACTTAATATATACTCCCTCTAGGTTGGTAAAAGAAGTCGTTTTGGACAAGGTTTGGGTCAAACATTGGGAATATAAATCATGAATAACTTTTAAGTTGTTGAGTTTGAAAATGTGAAAACCATATGAATAGATTTGTCTTGAAATATACTTTCATAAAAGTATACATATATCACTTTTAAATAAATATTTTTATAGAAAAATGAAGTCAAAGTTATGCTTTGGAGACCGTGTCATTGTCTAAAATGACTTCTTTTACCAACCTGGAGGGAGTACACTAATCAAGCAAGACAAGCTATTTACTAGCATTGTATCATGTTCAATCATGAGGGACCTATCCACATACATTTATTAATTAGTTATTTAAGTAAACTATTTTATTTATTAACTGGCAAGTTAATTATGAGCACAACAAAGAGTTGTCAAGGAACAGCAAGGGATTGGGTGTTCCAAGGTCCACAAACAATGTTCAAGTCCACCCAAGCCATAAAAGCAACTACATAAATTATTTTGGCATTTATTAAATAAAGAAAAGGCATTTAAACACACTTAAATTAATTAACCAAGTTAGAATTATCAAAATAGTACCGAACTTTTTGTGGAGGCAGATATTAGCACATAACATTTACACAAAAAGTTTGAACATCACAGGATTAATATTTTTGTCTACAAAAATTATAGAAGGAGCATTTTATAATTAAAAGATGGAATTTTTAAGCGTACAAAATGACTTATTATGACCAACTAATATTTTTCATGGATCGTGCATATCATAACAAGGTTATGCAGAAAATTTCACATTTTTATCACACTCCAATAATTATTTATGAATTTCCAAAGTTCAGCATATGTTCATATTTTTTGAAAAATCGAAAACTAGTTGAAAACTTTTCTCACTCACTCCCCCATGACCCACTCTCACTGAAGCATAGGACCTCAGGTCAAACCTACCCCACTCGGCCTTGACTGCGACCGCGCCGGCAAGTATGCGGCATAGCTCACTGCCGGTGAGGTCTTCGGCGATGACGACTACACCAGCGTGCTCCCCATCAACCTGCACACACATCCTTGCTACCGGTTGAATACTAAAGGGCTTGCAGTGGGAATGACTATAGCTATGGTGGCACAGCGGTGCGGAGCACGGCGGCACGCTGGCGGGTTTGTGGCTCCAACGGTCTGGCCTAGTTAGGGCTTGGGGTGGCCTCAGGATGCTCACCTCGACATCCTCGATGACGGAAGGCGAGTGCGGTGGCACGAACCGGCGTCATCGCAGCGTTCCGACTCAGCGGGAGCTCGTCTGCGAAAACGGGTGAGCCGGAGAGCATCACGGAGTCAAAAGGAGATCAAAACGACAAGAGAGGGGACGGAAGCTGCTCTAAAGTGAGCTGGACATGGATAGGGTGCACGCGGCAGCACTACAGACGCGCGAGGAAGAAGAAGGTGGCCTCCGGCCAGTTCCGGCGGAGATGGATGGCTCAACGGTGTTGAATTTCACCAGTGAGGGGAGCTGCTTGGCGGCGGAACGGGAAAGGAAGGAAGGAGAAAACGGCTAGCGGCTTGCGTTATATGGACGCGGACGAAGCTTCTGGGTGTGCTAGCAGCAGCTTGAGGTCATCCATGGAAGCAGCTGTGCGTCGTGCGCACAAGAGCAGTGAGCGAGGGCGGTGGCTATCGGTGAGCAGGCTAAGTGCCTGCTACCGGCAATGGCACTGCAGCCGCCTGACAGTGCCACTTCCTCTTCGATTTTCTCTTGAATCGAAACAGCAACTCGGTGAACTCCAAAAACCAAAGTTGTTCAACTTGGTGAGGGCTCCAACATTGCTTATAGGCTCGAGTCTTGATTCTCATTGAATTAAGAGATCTAGAGAAAGGAACTAGGGTACATCAAAACTAAAAAACTGGGTTCAGTTAGGGTTTTGAAATTTATTTTGGTTCTCCAATTTTAGGAATTAAATTAAGAGCAACCAATAATCAAACATCACAACTAATAGCACAATATCAAAGTTCAAGTCTGGGATCAAACAATGAAACAAAAGTTGAACCAATTTTATTCATGAAAATTGATTTGATAAATACCCCAAAATTGAACTTAATCGAGGACTTAGGCAAAAATGGATAAGTTAGAAAATCCACCTTAAATCCAATCTTTGGGCTCCAAATTAAACATGTTTGACTTTAAAACTCAAACCAACTTTTATTTTATATTAAAGAGCACACTTCAAACTACAAAGTTTATTTTAGCAAAATTTTATTTATTTAAGCAAATTCACATATATAAAATCACAAATAACCTTAACTGATATTGTTGTTATGCAACATATGAAACATATAATTGCTATATTTGAAACATGAAGTGCATTTATGACAAGATACTTGGTGATTATGCTTGATGATTCTCATGATCAAAATTTTATTTGGATTTTAACATCTAGGATGTTACATACGGCTAGATCCCCGGATAGATTGTGGTTAGCCTTGCAAGCGGGCTCGTTCGCGGCCGGCCGCTAACCTGCATTGCTTGCCGCAAAGTTTATTAGCGGGTTTGCGGCTAGCCACTAAGCTGCGGACCTTGTGGACAAACACTCCGTAGACACAACAAACTTGACTGCAAAACCCGCAAGATCCGCAACAACTCTCTGTTTTTCCTGGGTAAACAAGATTTTTTAGCCACTGTAAAATTATACGAGACTAATCGAGTGTTCTTAACTTCTGTTTTGGCCTTGCCAATTGGCCGCGCCCATGCAGGCATCGCGGAAGGCTGCTGCTGTCTGCCGTTAGTGCAGTTTATGTTTCTCCCACTTGTTGTAAAAAAACTATTTCTCCCGCTTGGTCCTCGTCCTGTATGAAATGAACACAAGGATAGTGGTCTGAAGCAGAGTTCCGAGTGTCATGCCCAACCAAATCCCCTGCAGATTTCATTTGATCAGAATGTCATGTAATTATGTACAGAGGTTACACACATTGATTAGAATGAACTTTCGAATTCCTTTTTTTAACCATTGCATCCATGCTTAGCTTGAAGCCGAAGAGCGCCGCCAGCGGGATGCCGACGAAGTAGTAGCTGCCTATGTTGATGAAGGCGACGAGCGCCTGCCAGCCGGCTCCGATGACCACGCCTGAGAGCACCGGCTGGATGCTGTTGAGGAAGATGGAGCCGACGAGGAGGTAGCCCAGCCTGCAGGCCTCCCTCAGCACATAGTCGTCAGTAACGACAGTAGCGGCAGGTTTCAGGAGAGGAGCACGACATTGATAGCAGCGGCGACGGTACTTGCGGGTTTTTGCGGGTCTGTAGCAGGCTTTCGTTTTTGTTGCGGGTTCAGCGGGCTCAAAGGATAGTAGTCCACGAACAATTAGCAGCTTAACCGTAATAGCCACAAACAATTATTTTGCGGGCTGAGCAGGCGGGTAATGTTAAGAACCCGCCCCACCTGCTTCCTGAATTGTGGTAGTTGGTAGGTGGTGATAGTCCTATCCTTCCTCTGTATTCCACCATGTTGGGTCTAGTTATGAACACATAGGGCTCATTCTGCTTCGTGCCTAATTGAATTTAGGGCAAGTAAGCCCCCTGTACTAAAGATGTTTCTCACTATCATTAATTTACATTTGTTGCTTAAGATTACTAGCTCTATCTCTTACACTTAGCTACACTACACTTCTAGCTACCGGCCTTTGTGTGATCAACCTTTTTATCTTTTCTTTTCCATTCCTCATCCATCAACCCCGTATTGCTAAACCTACCTACCTAGTTTACCTAGCCACATTCCCTGACACGCCTATCCGCCTTCCTTTTGAAAAATATAAATTTGACACTTGGTTCTCACCAAGCGAAGTGCTAGACGATAGTTCTGTGCGCTTGCGGAATCCCCTTTCCTATATACACACATACAACCGTCAATAAGCTTGTGTCTTCTGCTTCCTACTTCTTGATCTTTTCCTTTTTACGCATCATTGTCTTGCCATTATTGCCAGTGACCTGATCGTTCAAATGCCGAGTCGCGCAGTCCTGCCCGAGGATCGACCCGTGGGGTTTAGTCTAGTGTGACTCCATTTTCATGACCGTTGCGTTTGTAAGATATGACTGGCAACATCGCACCTTTCGTCGATCTCTTTCCTTCGGGTCGTGAGGGTGTTCGGCCTTGCCTGGAGCTAGCTTCGAGGGTTTGGCTTCTTGTGACCGTAGGTGCGTGCCAATGCATGATGCGCTATAGTGTAGCCCCCATGAGTGAGCCGTGTCGACTAACATGCACCAATCAACATGGGTCACTTGGGATGGAATGCGTCGCCAGAGTGTCACTTCGACGCGCACTTCTTGAAGCATCGTGGCGGCTGCACTATGATCTCTAGGCGTAGGAAAAGATTCACATGAATGATTATGTACAAGAATTTAGCTAGGGAGACTCACATCTTGAGGTGACTTTTGATGCGAGCGTTACGTGTCTGCATTGCTAATCATGGCCCTTGATGCCCGTGGTGTTCGGCACGACGAGGCCTAGAACATGTGGCTCGTCAAATCGAGGAATGCGCGGTGTCGCGAGCTCTTCGAGGCTCATCAATCACACCATCCTCGTGCTGGGTCATCGTAGGTCTTGTCGCACACCGTGGTTGAGGTCACTAGGCGTGCCCTCCACGTGCACCCCTATCGCGTAGGAAAGTCGTGTTCGGGCCCAACCCCTGGGGGTTGCACCTTAGACCTTAGCTCTGGCATGGCACCAATTGGCGCCGCCCAAGTGAGTCGGGGTTCCGGGGGTTGGCATGTGGCTGTCACGATGTCTCCCATTCACAGAGGTGGGCCTATTGAAGGTCGCCTCCTATGGTGATGATCCTATGAGGACCGAGCATCTTGAGCTTGAGGTAAGTGTAATTGGGGAGGGCCATGAACTTGGCATAGCACGGTCGACCTAGGATGGCATGGTAGGCGCCAAGGAAATCTGCTATTTTGAAGGCAAGTGTTTCCATACGGATGTTGGCTCGACCTCGGAACGTCACGGGTAAGTCAACCTGCCCAAGGGGAATGGCTTGAAGCCTTGGTATAACTTCGTGGAGCAGGGCACTAGACGGCCGTATCACCGCTCGTGAGTCTCAGCGTAGAGGAGGTTGAGGTTGCTCTCGCCGTACATGAGGACACGAGATAGGTAGGTCTTGTCAATGATCATGTCGACGACAAGGAGGAAGCATCCCGGTTGTGGAATGTGATTGGGGTGATCCTTTCTGTTGAAAGTGATCGTTGTTTTCGACCATTTCAGGAAAGCTGACATAGCTTCACCTAGAATGGCTGCATTGACCTCCTTGGCTGTGAGCTTTTGCCAGTGCTTGGACTCATACACCAGTGGTCCATCGAAGATCATGAGGCACCCTTTTGATGAGGTTGTTGTCCCGATCTTCACGACGTAGGATCTTGATCTTGATAACTAGCTGATAACAGCCGATAACTTGCTGCAAGCAGCGATAACTAGTGCAACCTGACAACACGCACAAGGAGCTAACCACCGTCTCTATACGGTAGCCTGAACCAAGGATTCGCCCAACCACACTCTCAAAGAAACCAACCTACGCAACCTGGAATCAATGGACCAGGAGCATGGATTGGGTACCGATGACGCGGCCGCTTCTGAAATCTCCGCGAAGGAAGACACAAGAGCAAAGGGGTAGAGATCTCTCTCTGGTTTTTGTTAGCACACAGCTGAACAAAGTGGTCTGTATTCAGATTATCAAAAAAAGTCCCCTTTTCTTTACAAGCATAGGAGTATTTATACAAGGAACAACCCTCCTGTATAGGTGTGATCACGAGATGGAAAATAAAAAGACTAGAATGTGAAAAGGCTTCCACGAAATGAGTTTCCAGGAGTCCACGCGGCTGTCAGTTTCCAAAGTAGTCTCCACTAAAAGTGTCATAACTCCCTAGTGGGAAGTCCAAATGATGATCCGTTTCTTGAGTGTGAAACTAGACTCAACAAGCTTTCCATCCATATATGCCATGCACCATGTAACGTCGTAGACTGGTACAGTTTTGCACGAGAACTTGAATAACATGCATGCTGTCGACTACCTGACCAGTCTTCACTAAATCTGGTCGGACGCTATAGGAAAAATTCCAATCTGGTCGGGGCTTATTGCATTGGAAAATAGACTTGATAAGCTTTCCAAAATATCCTCATAGACCTTCATAGCTTTTGTGAATCAAGAGTTATGGCCGATTCTTTCTGCTGGTTCTGTCGCGCTGGACTGGCCCAAGCTGGTGGTCGGTGGTGGTCCGAGCTGGTGGTCGGATTCTTCCTCCTCTTCATGTATTTTCCTAAGTACAACCAAAGTAGCATTCTTAGGTAGTATAACATTCTTACAAGTGTTAGAATTAAGATCAGTTAGGAACAAATTCACCTGCTCTTGTAGTTTCTTAGCACGACTTCTTGTAAGTGGTTCTGGATTTGTGATATTCATGTTGGATGATAAATGATTGTCACTCGAGGAAGCATGTATGGCTGAGATGTCCTCATCATCCTCCCCCTCTTGAAATGGAGTCGTCCTCGACTCTGATTCTTCTAGTCCGAAGAATGGTGTCAAGTCAGCAACATTGAAGGATTTGCTAACACCATAATCTTCAGGGAGATCAATCTTGTAAGCATTATCATTGATCTTGGACAGCACTTTGAATGGACCATCTCCTCGTGGCATCAACTTGGATTTGCGCTTCTCTGGAAAGCGGTCTTTGCGAAGGTGTACCCAAACTAAATCTCCAGGTTCAAATGTCACCTTCTTGCGATGCTTGTTCACCCATTCAGCATAGTACTTGGACCTTTTCTCAATTGTTTCTTTGGTCTTCTCATGAATCTTCTTGACATAAGACGCACGCTTGGAGGCTTCCATGTTAGCTCTTTCCTGCAATGGCAAAGGCAACAAATCAATCGGAGCAAGTGGTTTGAAACCATATACTACTTCAAAAGGACACATATTAGTTGTAGAGTGTACTGCCCTGTTGTAAGCGAATTCCACATGTGGTAAGCACTCCTCCCATTCCTTCAAGTTCTTCTTGAACAAGGCTCACAGCAACATAGAAAGTGTTCTATTCACGACTTCAGTTTGCCCATCCGTTTGAGGGTGGCAAGTGGTAGAAAACAGCAACCTTGTACCGAGTTTTGCCCATAACGTCTTCCAAAAGTAGCTCAAAAACTTAGTGTCACGATCTGAAACAATCGTCTTGGGCATGCCATGCAACCTCACAATTTCCCTAAAAAATAGAGAGGCTACGTGGGAAGCATCATCGCTTTTATGACATGGTATAAAATGTGCCATTTTAGAGAACCGATCAATAACAACAAAAATTGAATCCCTCCCCCTCTTTATCCTTGGTAAACCTAAAACAAAATCCATGCTAATGTCTTCCCAAGGAGCACTAGGAACAGGCAAGGGAGTATATAAACCATGGGGGTTCAGTTTTGACTTAGCTTTGTGGCAAGTGATGCAACTTTGCACAAATCTTTCGACATCCCTTCTCATCTTCGGCAAAAAAATGGTCAGCCAACATGTCATATGTCTTTTTCCATCCAAAATGACCCATCAATCCACCTGCATATGTTTCCTGTAACAACAAGAGTCTAACAGAGCAATTGGGAACACACAATTTGTTAGCTCTAAACAAGAATCCATCATGTACATGATATTTTTCCCAACCTTTACCTGTTGTACATTTTGCATAAGGTTCTGAAAAGTCATGATCAGCAGAGTATAATTCTTTTATGTTCAAGTCCTGGCACTTTAACATCGAGTTGATTTAACAAAACATTTTTACGAGATAAAGCATCAGCGATAATGTTTTCCTTACCTTTCTTATATTTCACAACATATGGAAAAGTTTCAATGAATTCAACCCATTTAGCATATCTACGATTCAGTTTTGATTGTCCTTTTAAATATTTCAAGGTCTCATGGTCTGAATAAATAACAAATTCTTTTGACCATAAGTAATGTTGCCAAGTCTCAAGTGCTCTTACCAAAGCATACAACTCTTTGTCATACACCGAATAGTTCAGTTGTGCTCCTCCCAACTTCTCACTGAAGTAGGCCACAAGCTGTCTAATTTGCATGAGAACTCCTCCAATTCCAATCCCACTTGCGTCACATTCAACCTCAAAGGTTTTTGTGAAATCCGGCAACACAAGCAAGGGGGCTTCGGACAATCTTTTCTTCAATTCTTGGAAAGCTTTCTCTTGTGGCTCACCCCATTGGAAGGCAACACCTTTCTTCGTTAACTCATTCAATGGAGCAGCTATTGTGCTAAAATCTCTCACAAATCTCCTGTAAAAACTAGCAAGTCCATGAAAACTTCTCACCTGGCTTACATTTTCAGGAGTTGGCCAATCCTTGATTGTTTTCACCTTTGATTCATCAACTTCAATTCCTGAAGCTGAAACAACAAGACCAAGAAACACAACCTGATCTGTACAAAATGTGCACTTCTCTAGGTTAGCAAATAATTTTTCTTTCCTGAGCACGTCTAACACTTGCTGAATATGATCAACATGTTCTTCCAATGTCTTGCTGTAAATTAGGATATCATCAAAGTAAACAACAAAAAATTTTCCAATGAATGCTCGCAAGACATGGTTCATCAATCTCATGAATGTACTAGGTGCATTAGTCAAACCAAAAGGCATAACTAACCATTCGTACAACCCAAACTTTGTTTTAAATGCAGTTTTCCATTCATCTCCAATTTTCATTCTAATTTGATGGTAACCACTTCTCAAATCAATTTTAGAAAATATCATAGATCCACTCAATTCATTAAGCATATCATCTAGCCTAGGAATAGGATGACGATAACGAACAGTGATGTTATTGATGGCTCTGCAATCTACACACATCCTCCATGAACCATCTTTCTTTGGCACCAAAATCACAGGGACAGCACAAGGACTTAAACTTTCACGCACATAACCTTTATCTAAAAGTGCTTGTACTTGCCTTTGAATTTCCTTGGTTTCTTCGGGGTTGGTGCGGTATGCTGGACGGTTTGGGAGTGCAGCTCCAGGGATGAAATCAATTTGATGTTCAATGCCACGCAAAGGAGGAAGTCCAGCAGGTGTTTCTTCTGGAAAAACATCTTCATATTCCTGCAAAACACGTGCAACAACACTAGGGACAGAAGTTAAGTCATTAGCTGAAAGCAATGTGTCCTTGCACACAAGTATGATTAATACTTGATCTGGGTTTCTCCTCACATCTCTCATTTCAGATTTGGTGGCTATCATTACTAAGTTCTCTCCCTCTCTTTTTTTGTTATCTCTCATGTTTGGCTTGTGGCTCTCACTCTCCGATTTGTGGAAGGCATTCAAATTCTTTTTCTCTCCTTCTTTTCCACTCTCATTCCTCACAACAGAGCTCTTTTGCAAGTGCTCAGCTAGGATTTGCTGTGGTGTCATGGGTTTAAGTATCAACTCCTTTCCCTTCCACTTGATGGTGTATTCATTGGTCCGACCACAATGCAGAGATGACCGATCATATTGCCATGGTCTTCCCAACAGCATATGACACACTGTCATGGGTGCCACATCACATTCCACAGTATCAACATATTCACCAATCTTGAAAGGAACTTTCACTCTTTGTGCAATCTTAATGGAACCCGAATTATTTAACCATTGGACATGATAGGGATGAGGATGTTTCAACAGCTTTAGACCAAGCTTGTCAACCATTTCTTTACTAGCAAGATTGTGGCAACTTCCACCATCAATGATTACCTTGCACACCTTATCTTCAACCTTGGCTCTAGTTTGGAAAAGATTGTGCCGCTGTCTATTTTCAGCTTCACTCATTTGCACACTCAAAATTTGAGTTACAACAAGAGCAGCACCAGTTTCAAATGCACAGACTTCCTTTTCAGGATTATCTTCTCCTTCAGTATCTTCATGTTCTTCATCGCTAGCAGATTCATATTCTCCTTGGTCATTCACAATGATGGTTCTATTATTGGGACACTCCCGTATAACATGACCATGACCTCCACACTTGAAGCATTGAATTTCACTACTCTTGGTTGAAGAACCCACTGAAGTAGGTGATGAGATTGCTGATTTGTTCTTCTCATTTGGAGCAGCCAGCTCCTTCCCACTAGAAGCACCAAAATTATTTGATCTTGTACCACGACTTGAGTTAGAAGTTGTACCTCTGCTTGCACTACCTCTTGGTGTAAATTTTCTACCACTTGGCGTACTTCTTGTGCTGAAAGATACTCCTCTGTTGGACTTCATGTCCTGCTGCAATTGACGCTCAGCCTTGCTAGCTTGATGTACCAATTCAATGAGATTACGGTACTGCTGAAATTCAACAATGTGCTGAATATTGCGATGCAGCCCTGACATAAAGCGTGCAATAGATTGCTCTTCATCTTCATATATATTGGCTCGAATCATTGCCTTCT
The DNA here is from genome assembly GCA_022457205.1 of Saccharum spontaneum. Classification (NCBI taxonomy): domain Eukaryota; kingdom Viridiplantae; phylum Streptophyta; class Magnoliopsida; order Poales; family Poaceae; genus Saccharum; species Saccharum spontaneum. Next base: position 25,587,996 of record CM039597.1, read on the forward strand.
CCATCTCTTTATAATACTCATCAACATTAAGGCTTCCTTGCTTCAGATTCTGCAGCTTGTCAAATAAATCACGACGGTAATGTTTGGGGACAAACCTTGCCCTCATTTCTCTTTTCATTTCAGCCCATGAATGGACTGCACCTTGCCCAGCTTCTTCTCTGTCATTGAGCATTTGTTCCCACCAGATTAGAGCATATCCATCAAACTCAAGAGCAGCCATGGCCATCTTCTTTTGCTCAGAATAATTATGCAAGCGAAAATTTTTATTATCCTTCAACTCCCATGTAAGATATGCTTTAGGATCAGATCCTCCATCAAACTTAGGCATGTTGAATTTTAATTTGCCAAACCTCTCTTCATTGGGCCGATTACGCCCACGATTACCTCGGTGACGACGGCCATCATTATGGGGCTGTTCAACCTCCTCCTCTTCTTCTTCTTCTTCATCCTCTTGTTCAGTCCCACTTTCTTCTAGGCTAACACTCCCACGATCATGATCAGCACCTCTACCACCTCCTCGACGCCCTAGAGGTGGAGGCCTTCTCACATGTACAACAGCTCGCTCTCTACGTCTCCGTTGTTCTCTTGCAAGTCGAGCAGCAGCTTCTTCTTTAGCTTCATTAGCATCTTCTCCATGGTTTCTTACACCATCACGAGGTTGGCGTTGATCTCTGATTTCATCCATAAGAGTCTGAAAATCTCATGACAATCGATCTTGCTTATCTTCCAAACTTTGCTTCAGCTCATTAAATTGTGCCATAGTGACACAATCCTCAATCTCATTTCCACTCATCTTCCTGTAAAGTTAGCTAGGCCAAACAACAATATATGTAGAATAGGAAATATATATATATGGAATCTCTCAACCTCACCTCTCTTACCAACCGAAGCTCTTATGAATTCCTGCAGATTACAGAAGGCCAATGCGAGGTGGTAACAAGAAAGTGATGGTTAAGCGAATACAAGATCAGTTTTCCTATGACAGTGGCTTTTAGGTGGAGCTTGGTGGGAAAAAATTCACAAGGAATGCAATCTGAATTCTAGATATTGTAAAGCTAAATCACAGTCCAAACTAGAAGTTCAATGCCTAGTGCTGACCACAAGTTATGAGTGATGTAAATGGATCAAACATACGCGTAAAGAAAATTCAGATTTAATGCAAACAAGGAGTATGCTTAGGATGCAAGTGTTGCAATCAAACCCAAGCAAAATTTTGCACTAAAGAAAGGATAGCTATCTGGTTGTGTAATTGATGAAAATTTCAGAACTTGTGCATATAACAAACTGATCTTTTAACTATTCTTTCACTATTTTCTCAACTCTTTTTTTTAACTTTTCTTTCTTCTTTTTTTGATACTTTTTTATATAACTAAGAACAGGATCAGATATAACACGTGCATGCTTGTTTTTTTTGTAGAAACAAGACACAACCGTCAGCTATAACTTGATAGGATCAAAGTTAACGCGAAGGATGATACGGGTTTCTGATTTTTTTATATATATGGGAAAATTCAGAGATATATAAAACAAAGAGACACAAAGGACACACGAAGGATAATATGATCAGCAACTAAAATAAAGACTCTAATGGACTGAAACTTAACAAAACTCACAAGAATAACAGATTGAAACAAATGGCTATAGCAAAATATTTTTCTGGCTTTTTGGTGGATAGGACGAACACGATATATTTGTAGCTAAGGGTAAAGATTCCTACCGTGGCAATGAAGGCTTTGATACCAAGTGATGAGGTTGTTGTCCCGATCTTCACGACGTAGGATCTTGATCTTGATAACTAGCTGATAACAGCCGATAACTTGCTGCAAGCAGCGATAACCAGTGCAACCTGACGACACGCACAAGGAGCCAACCACCGTCTCTATACGGTAGCCTGAACCAAGGATTCGCCCAACCACACTCTCAAAGAAACCAACCTACGCAACCTGGAATCAATGGACCAGGAGCACGGATTGGGTGCCGATGACGCGTCTGCTTTTGTAATCTCCGCGAAGGAAGACACAAGAGCAAAGGGGTAGAGATCTCTCTCTGGTTTTTGTTAGCACACAGCTGAACAAAGTGGTCTAAATTCATATTATCAAAAAAAGTCCCCTTTTCTTTACAAGCATAGGAGTATTTATACAAGGAACAACCCTCATGTATAGGTGTGATCACGAGATGGAAAATAAAAAGACTAGAATGTGAAAAGGCTTCCACGAAATGAGTTTCCAGGAGTCCACGCGGCTGTCAGTTTCCAAAGCAGTCTCCACTAAAAGTGTCATAACTCCCTAGTGGGAAGTCCAAATGACGATCCGTTTCTTGAGTGTGAAACTAGACTCAACAAGCTTTCCATCCATATATGCCGTGCACCATGTAACGTCATAGACTGGTACAGTTTTGCACGGGAACTTGAACAACATGCATGCTGTCGACCACCTGACCAGTCTTCACTAAATCTGGTCGGACGCTATGGGAAAAATTCCAATCTGGTCGGGGCTTATTGCATTGGAAAATAGACTTGATAAGCTTTCCAAAATGTCCTCATAGACCTTCATAGCTTTTGTGAATCAAGAGTTATGGCCGATTCTTTCTGCTGGTTCCATCGCGCTGGACTGGCCTAAGCTGGTGGTCGGTGGTGGTCTGAGCTGGTGGTTGGATTCTTCCTCCTCTTCATGTATTTTCCTAAGTACAACCAAAGTAGCATTCTTAGGTAGTATAATATTCTCACAAGTGTTAGAATTAAGATCAGTTAGGAACGAATTCACTTGCTCTTGTAGTTTCTTAGCACGACTTCTTGTAAGTGGTTCTGGATTTGTGATATTCATGTTGGATGGTGAATGATTGTCACTCGAGAAAGCACGTATGGCTGAGATGTCCTCATCACCTTTCGGGTCAGGATACACATCCCCTTTGTCCTCATTGCTAGTGGATCTAGACAGCGCGTCTGTGCCAGTTGCCTTGTAGTTGCCTTTGAAGTAGTGTTTGATGAGGTCGCACTCCTCGAGGGTGTGCTTGACTAGATAGCTGTGGTTGCAGCATGACAACTTGACTATCTTGTCGAAACTGACAATGGATCTGGAAGGCACATCCGTGCCGGTTGCCTTGTAGCCGCCATTGAAGTAGAGTTTGATGAAGTCACACTCCTCGAGGGTGTGCTTGACTAGATAGCCATGGTTGCGGCACGACAACTTGACTCTCTTGTCAAAACTGACAGTGGATCTGGACGGCACGTCCATGCCGGTTGCCTTGTAGTCGCCTTTGAAGTAGGGTTTGATGAGGTCGCACTCCTTGAGGGTGTGGTTGACTAGATAGCCGTGGTTGCGGCATGACAACTTGACTATCTTATCGAAACTGACATGGTTGTGCTTGCCAGTTTTCTTCCTGTGGAACTAGTCGATCGCCGTGACGAATTCGTTGTCGCAGTGCCTCTAGCTGTCCTTCTTGCCTTTCCCTCATCGATTGCAGTCGTTAGCCTCGTCCATGGGTTCAGCTTGGGCCTTACCCTTGTATTTGCAAAAGATTGCCCAAATAGCCTCCTCGTCAGAGGCATGGCTTGTCGCGAGGTCGAGCAGCTCCTGCGTTGTATGTGGTTTGCTGCTTCTGAGCTCTTGGACGAGTGCTTCATTGGTCATGCTAGAGATGAACACCCTAATCACATCCACAGTGACGATATTGGGAAGCTCATTATACTGCTTGGAAAAGTGGTGGATGTACTCTCGTGGAGTCTCTCCTGCTTTTTGCTCGCAGGTTTTGAGATCCCAGGAATTTCCCAGGTGCATGTATGTGCCCTAAAAGTTCCCTACGAAGATGTGCTTGAAGTCTTCCCATGAGTGGATGCTGTCCACAGGGAGATGCTTGAGCCATGCTAGGGCGCTTTTTGGGTGGTAGAGTGGCAAATATTGGATGATGAAGAGGTCATCGTCTGCCTCACCTGCTCAACAAGTGAGGCGGAAGTCTTCCAACCATATAGCAGGGTTGGTGTCCCTAGAGTACTTGATGACATTCAGTGGTGCACAAAAATGCACTGGGAACAGCATCTGCTGTATCCTCTTCCTGAATGCCTCTAGGCCACAAGCGTCTGGGCTTGGACTATGCCGAGCATCTCGGATCCTAGGGTGTCGGCCATATTTGTTTAGGTCATTGTCGTCGTAGTATGGTAGGTCCTTGCTCGCTAGGTTCGGCCATGGCATTTGGCGCCTTGAATCAGGCAAGCATTGTGGTCTCTGACATAGCGGTTGCGTACCGAGGATGGCTCCTGCCTACGTGCGACCACATCATCATAGTGCCAGACTATGCTTGGTGCGTGGTATCCCTCGGTGACACCACGTGCAGAGGAGATGTGCACAAGGCTAGCCTCGGGCTACTGCCTCTCCATAAAGCTTTGAGCCTGCTGTACCATCACAGTGTCTAGCAAGTCTCACATCTCCTTGTGAATGCGCTTTCCTTTGTTGGTCGAGGGTTCAGGGGCCGTTCGCATGATCATGGTGGCCGCTGCAACATTCTAGCTAGCTCAAGGGAAGATGGGCATCTCCCTCTTGCCTTGCTGGATTTCGTCATACACGCAGCGTGCCTGCGCCCACACGCCCTCAGCGTCGAGGTGTTGCGGGCTTGGGCATCCGTCATCATGGCATTCGCCGGCCTGCTCGACTTCATGTGCTCTGCTCATTTTAGGTGCTCCTGATTGTACTCTGCTTATTCCTTGAGGGTACATGTAATCAGATTGGCATCACCGTCTATGCCTCCTGCCACCGCTGCCCTATCCTCCGAGAGGTGCAGCATGCAGCATTCTCTCAGCGGATGACAGCTCCCCTCGGAATCAGACTCGGAATCTGTGTTCCCTAGGGTCATCGACAGGAGGTCATAGGCAGACTACGGGTCCCGCTCCATCATCCCCACAAACCTAGAGGAACTGGCTTCGTCGTATGGCCATTGCGCCTTGCTAATTCTCACTCGAAGAGTGTGATCACATCCTGCATTCTGGAGGGCAGTGCGGTGCTAGGGTTCCAGAATTCGTCCTCTGGCGGCATTGGTCCGCTCCTAAAGAGCTAGGCGAATGCATTCACCAACATGTAAAAAATGCATCGACTTAGCTCTGGCTCAGGGTTGACCCCAAGATAGGCATCAATCCTGCATGCTAGTGCATCAGAATCGACGATCGCGGGACTGACGAGGGCCGATCTGTGATTAGGCATCGGGATGTGTGGCGAGGCCACTGTTGACGGTCGCTAACACTCATTTTTACCATCAACATTTCACCCAAAAGCATGGAAAATCATCATCAAATGTGAAGATTTGTGTTTAAATTTCACCTAATACCACTTGTGCTTGTAGAATTATTTGTGTGCAGGAAATATAAAAAAAAATAGGCCAAAATGGTGACAAACATGAACATTTGGACCAAGTGGACGTGGCAGCAGGCTGAGGGCCCAAGGCAGGCATCGCCCAGCCCCACTTGTGGCCTTGCCACGTCACTGATTCTTGGGATCTCCTCCTTAGCCAATGGGAAGCCTCCATCCAAGTCAGTTTGATCAAGGGACAAGATTTGTTCACGGTGGATTCATGGGCCCATTGTCATACACTTGGAGCTCTCCATTGACTTAACCACCAACTTCCTGTCCAAATTTCACCATGTGCTATCTTCACAACCGCCTTGGAGGAGCAACCAGCACCCTAGGATGCAAAGGCTATGCATCCAAAGGCTGGCCGACGCCCCCTACCTCTTGCAGCCTATAGGTACCCCCCCAAAGCACTCTACACTATAAATAGAGAGGTGTGGTGCACGGTGGAAGTTGCCCCATTGAAGTCTCATTCAAGAGAAAAGCATTCTAAGCTTCTCTTAGCTCTCTAGCTTAGCTTAGCTATAGAGTAGTAGTCTTGTAGTGGAGTAGAGTGGGAGTCAGAACTTCTCTTGGCATCTAGAAGAGTCTTCTCATTCTGGTATAGCTCCTTTGTAATTCTTTCATTTGGCATTTACTTTATTTAGTATTTATTTCAGTACTTTATTCTAGTATTGCTTGCTTTACTTTAAGTACTTAGTCATTAGTGTTCATCATTAGTGAGCTTAGATGCTTATTGTTTAGCATTAGTAGCATAGGTTATCTTATCATTAGTAGTCTTTCATTAGTACTAGTTCCACCGTCTAGTTAGGGTGGTTTGATCCCATTTCATCGGAGCTTGGATCGAAGTAGTAAGTTTATAGATTAAGCGTAGTACTTAGGCTATAGATTACTTGTGGATACGGCTAGGCCACCTGATAGATTGGGGTAGATAGCAAATGGTGACAGCCTTGTCCATCCTCTGTATTCCCCCATGATAGGTCTAGTTATTAAATCATAGGGCTCGTGGTAGATCTTGTCTATTTAACTCTCCTAGTTCATAGGCGGGCTGTGCCCTAAAGTACTATCACAATTCTCCTAGTTATTTGTTTACCATTAGTTACTAGAAAGATAAATCACTCACTCTCCCACCTAGCTATCTCTAGATTAGCTTGTTAGTATTAGTTTAGTGTAGGTAGTTTACACTCATCCTTCACTATCGTTCACCTACCTAGGATCAACTTAGAACCTACCTATAGCAAATCCTACTCCTATATAGATTCTAGGCTTTTGCCTTCCTGTGGGATAAATTATAAATTCAACACTCAGTACTCATCGAGTGAAGTGCTACATGATAGTTCTGTGCACTTGTAGAATCCTCCAATAGACGTTAAGAAGTATCAACAAGCATTCTGGCGTTGTTGTTGGGGAAGGCAACTGGCATCGAATTTATAAGGCTGAATTTGTTAGCTAGGTTGTTTTTAGTTATCCTAGTTAGTTTATCCTTTTTTCCTCATATCCTATCACTGCCCTACACGATCATGGCTAATAAGTCCATTCATGATTTTTCTGCACCCTCGGCTGCTAATGTAGCCATCGGTCCCAATGTTATCAATGGGGATGCAGACTTTGAGCTTAAGCCAGCGTTAATTACGATGTTTCAAGCTAGTCCGTTTTGTCGGAAAGCCCACGAGGATGCAAATGCTCTCGTCCAACATTTCTTGGAGATTTGTAGCACATTCACCATTAAGGGAGTGAGTCAAGAGGCTATACATCTTTGCCTTTTCATCTTCTCTTGGTTGGGTAAGGCTAAGCAATGGTTTTACTCTAACCACAATGCTATAGATACCTAGGACAAGTGTTTCAACGCTTTCCTAGTTAAGTTTTTCCCTATGGGGAAGACTAATGCTCTGCACCATAAAATATCTAGTTTTCAACAACTAACAGATGAGTCAATTCTCGAGGCTTGGGCACGAATGCAAGAGTACGTCTCTACATGCCCACATCATGGCATGGAAGACTAACTTTTAATCCAGAACTTCTACCATGGATTAGTGCCGTTATATAGGAGCCATTTAGATGCTACTACTGGTGGTGCATTATTTTCGCTAAGTGTTGCAAATGCAAAGACACTAATCAAGAAGATGGTATCCAATCAAGGATAGAGCGACGATCGACTCCAACCCCATCAATGAGGTATGCATTCAATTAAAGAAATTGACATCCTTGCAGCTAAGATGGATCTACTCACAAAGCGAGTGGAACGTTATGAGAAGGTAAGTGCTCGAGAGACACTCAAGGCCATGGATTCCCACATGACTTGCAAAGTCCATGGAGATGTTGGACATTCGGGAAATTCCTGCCCCGAAACCCAAGATGGCCTCAACTTCATCAACACCGACAACAGGTTTCGTCCATAACATCAAGGCTGGAATCAGTGCTCCAACAATTAGGAAGGTAACAATTATTACTCTTCTTCTCATTTGAATAATCAAGGTAATAATAGTTATGCTTTCTTGAAAGATATTGTTTATAGTCAAAGTAGGATGACTGATAGCATTACTAAAAAGTTAAATGCTCATGACAAGATGTTGGAAAACATAAATGCTAAATTGGATGAATTTTCTTCTTTCTTAAAGAACCAACTTAGTTTTAATAAGATGATAGAATTAAACCCAATTAGCTCAAATTGCTGCTGCTATCCCATCCTTTGTGAAAGATAGAATTCCTGGCAAACTTGAGGGATTAACGGAGACAACCAACCTTGTTACGGCAAGGTATGACTTCTCTGAGAATGGTTGGGGATTTCCTATTAAGAAAGGTGATCTGGTAACCCCGTCATTACTTGGTCCATAGGACCCCATACTTTTCATAATGCCATGTGTGATCTAGGGTCTAGTATTAACATCATGTCTAAGGAAACTTATGATAAGTTGTTTTATATGCCCCTAGTATCAACCTCAGTTTCCTTACAATTGGCTAATCAATCCACACCATTATATCAAGGGAGTAGCCACTGATTTATTAGTTAAAGTTAGGAGTGCTTATGTACCTACTAATTTTATTATCTTAGACATGGGTAACGCCAAGGATACACCCTTAATCTTTGGTTGTCCTTTCCTTAACACTGCAAATACTTGCATATATGTGGCTTCTGTGCAAATCCAATTCCACTTTGCTGGAAGAAAAGAAATATTTTGTTTTGACTTTGGACAACCCCTCTTTGATGAGAAACAGGAGAAGAAAAAGCATCCGAAGAGAATCAAGATGAAGAAACCAAAGCCGATTGAAGAACCGGAGAAGCCTGTCAAGAAGAAGAAGAATAGAAAGAGATGGCGTAGAAAGAAAGATCCTTCCTCAAACTCATCATGTCTTGATCCTGATCCTGACAAGGCCTCCGAGGTGGAACACGAGGAAAAATCTCCACCCAAGGACGAATGACCTTGAGCCCGACACAAAGGTATGTTTTCTATCCCTTTCATTTCTTTAGTTACATTGCATTTAAATTTCCAAAAAAGTTGCTTTACATTGCATGATAGGTTAGTTGCATTTAGCTACTCTATGTTAGTAAATAAAGTTTGTAGTAGCGAATGCTTGATAGGATAGATATGCATTAAAGCAACGCCTATAAAAAAGAAAAAATATTTAATATTAATGTATAAAATTCAATAGCATCCCTGCTGAATAAGTTATCTAGTAGTTATAGGCTTAGTTGTTTGCTTGTATTCTAGTAGTCTTAGTTACTCAATGAATAAAAGAATCAAAAGAGCCGCCAAAAGATGTTCCAACCTATGCAAAAGGCAGGCTTTGGGGAGACATCTCTCCCTGCTCAGGTATGAAAATCTTAAACCCTCTCTTTACTTTCATGTTTGCTTTATGTTTCAATATTCATGATCATAGAATATAGAGAGGAGTGCCTTCAAATTATTTTGAGAGAAACTCTGCTCTAATAAAATGATGATAAAATTAATTGGAGATGATGAATAGTTGCTCTATGATACTTTGCTAAAGCTTGTCATACAACCTTATACTTCTCAAGTGTTAAGTATGATAAACTTAGAGTTCATCTTAAGTTGAATGCTTTCATGGGTTGCAAATGCTAGAACCAAGAATAGGCTTTTGTGAGATGTGTTGTAGTCATTATTGAAGTAAATCTTTGAACCTATCTGAGGAATGGTAAAGACAACTTGGAGTTTTGTTTTGTAAAATGCTAAAACTCTCTTGCTAGAAGTTCCTCAATGGTGATAAGTTCCTACCAGAGCCAAATATTTATGCATACTGTAACACCCAAATTTTTGAGATAACAAAATTTGAATGAGTTAGATAATAAATAATTACAAAACTAAAATCATAATAAAATAAATTTTGTGTTGCATTCATGCTGTTGCATATATTTTATTGTGTGGTGCTGTATTTGTTTTATTTGATTTTATTTTGGTTTAGAAAGTATTTGAAATATTTTTGGAAACAAGTAAATAAAAAAAAAGAGAAGAGGAAACTTACCTACTGTGGCGGCCTGGAGAGCCAGGGCCGGCCTGCTGATCTTCCGCGCGGTGGGCCGAAGCAACCATCGTTTTTTTCCCCGGGCTCGCGTTGATGGGCCGACCCAGCTGAACGCCCGAGCGCGTGGACCGTCGGCCTCGCAGCGGCCCGAGTCGGCCCAGCCAGTCAAGCCGCGCCCTTCCCTTCCCTTAAGTCGCTGACGACTGGACCCCGCCTGTCAGCTGCGGCTACTACCTCTTGCCGTGTTCGAGCCGGACACCGGTGCTACCATAACCGAATCCAATCGCGAATCCCGGGTGTCCTAGCCAAAAACGACGAGGTGAAGCTATAAAGGGGTAGCCGGGGTTCTCCTCTTTCCGTTTTCCATCTAAAACCCTAGTCTATCCACGTGAAACCGAGCGCTAGGGATTAGGGGAAGTTGGCGATTTCGGTGGCTTGTTGGTGGAGCTTGTGGGTGGGTTTGAGGCCGTGATCTTCGCGTTGGTGAGTTCGCGATCTCATTCTCTATCTTCCCGTGCTATTTCTTTTGGGTGGAGATGCTTCGGATCATGATTTTGAAGGTCGCCGACGAGTCGGCAATGGCGCCGCCGTCCCTTGCTGTCGCGGGTAGCGTGCGGTGACCGTAGGTGATTTGTGTTTGGGTAGATGAGATCGTGTGGAGCTTCTCCACCGATTGGAGATGGTAGGGGGGAGAATGGTGGCCGGAAACTCGTTCTCGAGAAACTCCGGCGAGGTGTGTTGTGACCGGCCATGGTGGGCACGGTGGCCGGACTTGAGGGAGAGGATCGGGTTTTGCACTGTGCGCTTGCGGGTGAACTCGAGCCGTCCATCTTCAGATCGACGATCAGGATTAGAAAATACCCCTTCGCGGTGAATTTTGTTAAAGAGACCCTGCGTTTTCTAGTAATCAACCCGCGGTCCCAAGGCGTAAAGCTGAGATTACGTTTTTATGTTTTGAAAGCGTATTTTCAATCGGTTAATTCAAAAATACGTTTTCAGCAATTTACAGTTTTGCCACTACAACTGTTTTAGCCATAAAAACTTCGTTTTAACTCCGATTTGATCCATTCAAATTGCGTTAGGTTCATAATTGCGAACTCTACATGTTAGTATAATTTTACAGTTAGTTTTGATAATTTATTTTTCGAGTTTATAATTAAGTATTTATTGATCTATAGGAAATCTTAGAAAATTCATAACTTCTACGTTTTAACTCCGATTTTGGTGATCTTTGCGTCTGTGTGATCGTAGAAACGTGTAGAAGAGTTTTATAAACTTTTATTACTGTTTTGTTACTGTTGGTGTACTGTTCTAATTATATCTATTTGTTTGCTTCGTGTATGTTTGATTGGATGCATGTATGTTGTTGATTGATGATCGAGTATAGAAGGTGAGCAGTATTTGGACGATTCGGAGTATTACTTTGAGCCAAGTCAGCAGTACTACTTGGAGAGCTTTGATCAAGGCAAGTATAACACAGGACTATCCTTGTTACCTATTCATCAAAATTATCATACATATGCATATGCTTACCTTGACAACCTTAGAGATTATAACTTAGTGTTTGATGTCTTGATTCCTTGTCAACCTTGGGTATGCATATGGGTAGCTTGGCTAGTGCTTGATTTATGAACATTGATCTTGTAATTTGACTAATGAATGGTGCAATCAACCATTAAGATGATTTAATTCCTGTTACAAGGGGACTAGAGCATTATGTTGTTTGTTTGTTGCTCTAGTTACTCTCCATAAGGACTTGTCTGTAAGCATTAACCGGGATTGACAGTACAGCTGTGAGGGCTATATGGCTCTGGCTTTAGTTGTTCAAGAGACCTTTTCTAGCTCGTTAGTGGTTACCTTAAATGGCGTAAGAATGGCTTGACACTTTGGGTGTAGTGCGAGCCCCTGGCCTAGTGTGTATAGGCTGCGGTTGTTGTGCCACAGGGAAGGGGGGTTCTACATCTGCCTGCCGAGTGAATCTAATGGCCCTAACTTGTTAGACGAACTCTTGAGTGGCTTTATATGGTTTTTGGTTGTTTGGGCTTGATCTCCCCACTCATTTGGAAACCATGACTCACAGTGAAAGTGTACACCTCTGCGCAGAGTTAAAAACTGGTATACTAGCCGTGCTCACGGATACGAGCGGCCTTGGGTATTCTTACGGAATAGATGATCACCATTGTCATATCTTGTTAATTATTGTTGTTATTATTATGCTCATGTTAATGCTATTCCATTTTTCATATTACAATTGATCAAATGTTCATTAACGGGAATTGGTATACCTTGATGCTGCTCAACTGCTAAATTAATGATGACTAAAAGCTAAAAGCAGTCAAAACTGTGTCTAGCCATTTGAGCCTCATGAACCCTGTGTTATATTTGTTGAGTTCGACATGGACTCACCCTTGCTATTTCCACCATAACAGATGAAGATTATGATGAGGATTATCGTAATGAGTACTAGTCTTGGTGTCAACCAGTCAACCGTGTCCCTGTGTGGAGTTTCCGCTGAAGATTATTACTAGATATTATTATTTATTGTTCAAGACTATGTTTTAAACATATATTCGTTATGTAATAAGCACTGTGATGATACTATGTAATTTGTCTGCTTATGTGTGCGATCATGACCTGGGGCGCACATGAGTACTTTATGCATCCTATTTTTGTCCTTAAAAATGGGTGTGACAGATTGGTATCAGAGCCGTGTTGACTGTAGGACGCAAGCCTAGTTAGAATGGTCGTTGATAGCATCCATACTTCACTTAATTCATGCTTCCTCTTTTTACCTTGTTAATTACTAAAGTTTTATGCTTCCTCTACTTTATTCTATTGCGAAAATACATTGATTCTATCTAATCTATGTCTAAATCTTGTAGATGCCTCCTCATCCTCGTCTGTCAGCTGCACAATATGTTGCTCGTTTCAAACCCCAGGAGCCAAAGGAAGAGGGTGATCAAGAGCTATCTGATGCTGAATCAAGAGTTGGTGATACACCTATGGGGGATGTAGTTTTGGGGTGGACTACAAAGTCTCATATTGTGGCTCCTAAGGCTGATGCTTTCTTCCATGATATGTTGACAAGAACCTTGGACAACTACTACTACGACTGGGAGGCTACTTTAGAGTATCGCAGTGCAGAGTATAGTCATCCATGGATGGATTCCTATTGGAAGACGGAGTTATGGGTCAAGAAAAGGGATCCTACCACCAAGGAGCCTAAGGTGGAGTCAAAGTTTATTACCCGAGTGAGCCGGGCAACCGTGGAGACAAGCATGGAGGATGTCGCTTTCAATGCATTTGTTTACTACCATGGTCTACGCTCGGACAAGACGCTAAAGGGTGCACTTCGGCATTTTCCTTGTTTCTTGCATGACAAGGGAATTTGGACCGTGCCACTTGCGGATGATTCCTCCTTGACTTTGCAAGCTACGGTGGCATTAGCTCGTGAATTGGCTCTTCATGAGGCGGACTTGAAGGATGAGTTGCTGAAGGAAAAAGAACTTAAGGAGCAAGCTTACAAGGAGATTGACCAATTAAGGGTGGAGTTAGGTCGTCCTAAGATTTATGAGAAGCTTAATTAGGAAATAGGAAAAATCCCTATGTAATAAGAACGATAGTAGTTGCGAGTTAATTTCGAGTTTGGATTGTTTTAAGAGTCAGTTTGTGGTGTGAACAATTGTGTGATTGATGGATTGTTATTATGATAATGTGTGATTTGGATCTTTGTAATGTGTGCTGGAGTTTTGTTGACGTGCTTACAAATTCCATGGTTAAGAATATTAAGTTTGATCAAGATATATTAGTGAACATGAGGTTAACTTAGTTCTGTCCTTTGCTGATTTCTGGATCAGTCTGGGGTGTTTTAGAAATAACTTAAAATCCGTTCATGGGAAATTTAAGAAATTTTACTGGGAATAATTAGACTTCTGTATCTTTCCAATCCCACAAGAATCACCTTAATATCTATTATGAGCTAAGAGATATACCTGTTTCAAGTTGGAGTTACTGCACAGTCTGGAATTCGGGAACAGTTTCTGTTAAGTTCAGTTTTTGACCAATTTATTGACAGAATCAGAAAAAGTGTTGTGAATACGAGTTGTGTATAATTTTGTAAGCTTTCCAACCATGTAAAGATCATCTGATTTGGACGTCTGTAGCTCGAGATATGACAGTTTTACTGAGTTGCTGAAATTGGAGTTCGCCCAGAAAATCAGATTTTGTTTATCTATTGTATACATCATCTCGGTTTGTACTGAAATCCATCTTCTGTGTTTTGGAAACAGATGTCAGGCAGAGGTCGTGGCAGAGGTCGTGGGGGTGTTAATCCACCCGTTACTATGGAGGAACTCATGCAAACCCAGAATCAGTTGATGCAGATGTTTATGCAGCATATGCAGAACAATCCCCCTGTTGGAGGACCACCACCTGTTCAAGTAAGGGATAAGCGTGGAGAATTTTTGAAGGGACGCCCTCCAGTGTTTTCTCATGCTGCTGATCCTTTAGAAGCAGATGATTGGGTGAGGGCGGTGGAGAAACAGCTGAACATAGCCCAATGCAATGATATGGAGAAGGTGTTGTATGCATCTGGTCAGTTACAAGGAACAGCTCAGACTTGGTGGGAGTCGTACCAGGCTGCACGCCCTGACAATGCTCCTCCTATCACTTGGAATGAGTTTGTTAGAGATTTTCGAGCTCGTCATATTCCTGAAGGTATAATTGAGCTGAAGCAGGAAGAATTCAGAAACCTGAGGATGGGACAGATGAGTGTGAGTGAATATCATGACAAGTTTACTCAGTTGGCTCGCTATGCTCCCAATGAAGTTAGGGAAGATGCAGACAAGCAGCGTCTTTTCTTGAAGGGAATCTATTATGATCTTCGCTTGCAACTGAAGGGGAATAACTATGCTAGTTTTCAAGAGCTGGTGAACAAGGCTATTGTGCTGGATAATGAGCGTAAGGAGATGGATAGGAAGAGAAAGATGAAGGTGCAAGGCTCAGGAAGCAACAACCGTCAACGCACAAATTTTCAGCATGGCTTTCATCAGAAGTTTCAGGGACCGGTTAGCCAGGGGAATCGCAATTCAAATCAGAGGTGGTCTCAAAATTGGCAAAGCAATCAGTCGCAACAGCGTTCATCATATCCACAGCGTCAACAGTACCAGCAGACTGGGCAACAGACTCCTCGTACTGGAAATCCCAATGCTACCCCCATGAAGAATAATTCTCCCAGCACTCCTATTAGATGCTTTGTCTGTGGTAAAGAGGGCCATTTGTCTTATAATTGTCCTGAGAAGCAGAACCAACAGACTCCTCAGAGCCAGAAGAGCAACCAGAGGCATTTGGGTACTGGAAGGGTGAATCACGTGTCTTCTGATACAGTTCATAATGCACCAGAAGTTATGATTGGTACGTTCAATGTACATTCCACTCCCGCAACTGTTCTTTTTGACTCTAGAGCATCTCATACATTCATATCCAATATTTTTGTTAAAATGCATAGTATACCCATGCTAGCTATGAAAGAACCTCTCTTAGTAAATTCACCTGGAGGTACCATGCAAACCAGTAATCGTTGTCTTCCAATTAGTATGGTATTAAGGGGGGTAGAGTTTAAGATAACTCCTATAGTGTTGAGGACATCTGGGATTGATGTGATATTGGGTATGGACTGGATGATGCAAAATCAGGCAGAGATTCAGTGTCAGCAGAAAGTGGTAGTTGTGACTGCGCCTAATGGAGATAAAATCAATGTGGATGTAGCAATGCAGAAGCAACCAACCGCGGTGGTGAATCAGATTGAGGATACTATTAATGAGAATTCAGTGATTGAGGAATTTCCGGATGTCTTCCCTGATGAATTGCCAGGTATGCCACCTGACCGAGACATTGAATTTCTTATTGAATTATTACCTGGAACTGCACCTATAGCCAAACGACCATATAGGATGGGAGTAGATGAATTAGAAGAACTTAAGAAACAAATTAAAGAATTACAAGATAAGGGTTTTATTCGACCTAGTTCATCACCTTGGGGAGCACCAGTTATTTTTGTTGATAAGAAAGATGGTGGTCAGAGGATGTGTGTTGATTATCGGTCGCTAAATGAAGTAACTATCAAGAATAAGTATCCTTTGCCCCGGATTGATGACTTGTTTGATCAGTTGAGAGGTGCTTGTGTGTTTTCTAAGATTGATTTACGTTCTGGATATCATCAGTTGAAGATTCGTGCCTCTGATATTCCAAAGACAGCTTTTACTACAAGGTATGGGTTGTATGAGTATACTGTTATGTCGTTTGGATTGACCAATGCACCTGCATACTTTATGTATATGATGAATAAGGTGTTCATGGAATACTTGGATAAGTTTGTGGTAGTGTTTATTGATGATATACTGGTATTTTCCAAGACCAAGGTAGAGCATGCTGAACATTTGAGGTTGGTATTGCAGAAGCTTAGAGAGCATAAACTGTATGCGAAGCGAAGTAAATGTGAGTTTTGGTTGAAGGAAGTTTCTTTTCTTGGTCATATTGTTTCTAATGGAGGTATATCGGTGGATCCAGGAAAGGTGAAAGATGTATTGAATTGGAAACCACCTACAGATGTTAGCGAGATTCGCAGTTTCTTGGGTTTAGCTGGATATTATAGACGGTTCATTGAAGGGTTTTCTAAACTTGCTAAACCTATGACATCTCTGTTAGAAAAGAATGCTAAATTTGTGTGGTCTGATAAATGTCAAGCTAGTTTTGAAGAGTTGAAGAAGAGGTTGACTACAGCGCCAGTTTTGGTTTTACCAGATTTGAGTAAGAAGTTTTCTATTTATTGTGATGCTTCTCGTCAAGGTTTGGGATGTGTTCTTATGCAAGAAGGCAGAGTTGTGGCTTATGCATCTAGACAGTTGAGAAAGCATGAGTTGAATTATCCTACACATGATTTGGAGTTAGCAGCTGTTGTTCATGCTTTAAAGATTTGGAGACATTATTTGATTGGACATAAGAGTGATATATACACTGATCATAAGAGTTTGAAGTATATTTTCACTCAGTCAGATCTGAATTTGAGGCAACGCAGATGGTTAGAGTTGATTAAGGATTATGATATTGAGATACACTATCATCCTGGTAAGGCTAATGTAGTAGCTGATGCTCTTAGTAGGAAGAGTTATGCCAATGAGATAAGAACATTGTCTATGACTAGTGAGTTATGTGCTGAATTTGAATATTTGAACTTGAGAATTGTTACTAATGCAATGGAATTAGTAATAGAGCCTACTTTAGAACAAGAGATCTATAAGGGTCAATTGAAGGATGAGAAACTAAAGAAGATAGCGGAGGATATAGTGATTGGTAAGTCACCAGGCTTTAGAATGGATGATAATGGAATTTTGTGGTTTGGGAAGAGGTTGTGTGTACCTGAGGATCAAGCTATTAGACAGGCAATTCTTCGTGAAGCTCATGAGTCAGCTTATTCTATTCATCCTGGTAGTACTAAGATGTATCTGGATCTCAAACAGAGGTATTGGTGGGTTGGATTAAAGCGTGATGTGGCTGAGTATGTAGCAATATGTGACACGTGTCAGAGGGTAAAAGCTGAGCATCAGAGACCTGCAGGATTGCTGCAACCAATGAAGATTCCTGAGTGGAAGTGGGAAGAAGTTGGTATGGACTTTATAGTGGGGTTACCTCGTAATCAGAAAGGTTATGACTCTATTTGGGTGATAGTAGATCGTTTAACTAAAGTTGCTCATTTTATACCAGTTAGAACTACCTATCAAGGACCAAAATTGGCAGAGTTGTATATGGAGAAGATAGTGTGTTTGCACGGAGTTCCGAAGAAGATTGTATCTGATCGAGGTTCGCAATTTACATCACATTTTTGGAAGGTTGTACATGAATCTTTAGGAACTAAGCTAAATTTTAGTACAGCATATCATCCACAGATAGATGGGCAGACTGAAAGGACCAACCAGGTATTAGAGGATATGTTGAGAGCCTGTGCATTGCAATATGGAATTAGTTGGGATAAGAGTTTGCCTTATGCAGAATTTTCTTACAATAACAGTTATCAACAGAGTCTTAAGATGGCACCGTTTGAAGCTTTGTATGGACGTAAGTGTAGAACTCCATTGTTTTGGGATCAGACAGGTGAATCTCAGGTGTTTGGTACAGATGTTCTTAGAAACGCAGAAGATCAAGTGCGAGTGATTCGTGAGAATTTGAGAGTGGCACAGTCTCGTCAGAAGAGTTATGCTGATAATAGGAGAAGAGATCTAGTTTTTGAAGTAGGTGATTATGTTTATTTGAAGGTGTCACCTATGAGAAGTGTGAAGAGATTTAACATGAAAGGTAAACTAGCACCAAGGTATGTTGGACCATTTAAAGTTATTGCTAGACGTGGGGAAGTTGCTTACCAATTAGAGTTGCCTGAGAATTTATCTGGGGTGCATGATGTGTTTCATGTTTCACAACTTAAAAAGTGTTTGAGGGTGCCTGAGGAGCAGATACCTTTGGAAGAATTGACTGTTAAAGAGGATCTTACATATGAAGAGATTCCGACTAAGATTTTAGAGACTGCTGAGAGGGTTACTCGAAGTCGGGTTATTAAGATGTGTAAAGTACAGTGGAATCGATATTCAGAGGCAGAGGCAACTTGGGAAAGAGAGGATGAATTGAGGAAATCATATCCGCAGTTGTTTGAGTAAGCAATCCAATCTCGAGGACGAGATTCTTTTAAGGGGGGTAGAATTTGTAACACCCAAATTTTTGAGATAACAAAATTTGAATGAGTTAGATAATAAATAATTACAAAACTAAAATCATAATAAAATAAATTTTGTGTTGCATTCATGCTGTTGCATATATTTTATTGTGTGGTGCTGTATTTGTTTTATTTGATTTTATTTTGGTTTAGAAAGTATTTGAAATATTTTTGGAAACAAGTAAATAAAAAAAAGAGAAGAGGAAACTTACCTACTGTGGCGGCCTGGAGAGCCAGGGCCGGCCTGCTGATCTTCCGCGCGGTGGGCCGAAGCAACCATCGTTTTTTTCCCCGGGCTCGCGTTGATGGGCCGACCCAGCTGAACGCCCGAGCGCGTGGACCGTCGGCCTCGCAGCGGCCCGAGTCGGCCCAGCCAGTCAAGCCGCGCCCTTCCCTTCCCTTAAGTCGCTGACGACTGGACCCCGCCTGTCAGCTGCGGCTACTACCTCTTGCCGTGTTCGAGCCGGACACCGGTGCTACCATAACCGAATCCAATCGCGAATCCCGGGTGTCCTAGCCAAAAACGACGAGGTGAAGCTATAAAGGGGTAGCCGGGGTTCTCCTCTTTCCGTTTTCCATCTAAAACCCTAGTCTATCCACGTGAAACCGAGCGCTAGGGATTAGGGGAAGTTGGCGATTTCGGTGGCTTGTTGGTGGAGCTTGTGGGTGGGTTTGAGGCCGTGATCTTCGCGTTGGTGAGTTCGCGATCTCATTCTCTATCTTTCCGTGCTATTTCTTTTGGGTGGAGATGCTTCGGATCATGATTTTGAAGGTCGCCGACGAGTCGGCAATGGCGCCGCCGTCCCTTGCTGTCGCGGGTAGCGTGCGGTGACCGTAGGTGATTTGTGTTTGGGTAGATGAGATCGTGTGGAGCTTCTCCACCGATTGGAGATGGTAGGGGGGGAGAATGGTGGCCGGAAACTCGTTCTCGAGAAACTCCGGCGAGGTGTGTTGTGACCGGCCATGGTGGGCACGGTGGCCGGACTTGAGGGAGAGGATCGGGTTTTGCACTGTGCGCTTGCGGGTGAACTCGAGCCGTCCATCTTCACATCGACGATCAGGATTAGAAAATACCCCTTCGCGGTGAATTTTGTTAAAGAGACCCTGCGTTTTCTAGTAATCAACCCGCGGTCCCAAGGCGTAAAGCTGAGATTACGTTTTTATGTTTTGAAAGCGTATTTTCAATCGGTTAATTCAAAAATACGTTTTCAGCAATTTACAGTTTTGCCACTACAACTGTTTTAGCCATAAAAACTTCGTTTTAACTCCGATTTGATCCATTCAAATTGCGTTAGGTTCATAATTGCGAACTCTACATGTTAGTATAATTTTACAGTTAGTTTTGATAATTTATTTTTCGAGTTTATAATTAAGTATTTATTGATCTATAGGAAATCTTAGAAAATTCATAACTTCTACGTTTTAACTCCGATTTTGGTGATCTTTGCGTCTGTGTGATCGTAGAAACGTGTAGAAGAGTTTTATAAACTTTTATTACTGTTTTGTTACTGTTGGTGTACTGTTCTAATTATATCTATTTGTTTGCTTCGTGTATGTTTGATTGGATGCATGTATGTTGTTGATTGATGATCGAGTATAGAAGGTGAGCAGTATTTGGACGATTCGGAGTATTACTTTGAGCCAAGTCAGCAGTACTACTTGGAGAGCTTTGATCAAGGCAAGTATAACACAGGACTATCCTTGTTACCTATTCATCAAAATTATCATACATATGCATATGCTTACCTTGACAACCTTAGAGATTATAACTTAGTGTTTGATGTCTTGATTCCTTGTCAACCTTGGGTATGCATATGGGTAGCTTGGCTAGTGCTTGATTTATGAACATTGATCTTGTAATTTGACTAATGAATGGTGCAATCAACCATTAAGATGATTTAATTCCTGTTACAAGGGGACTAGAGCATTATGTTGTTTGTTTGTTGCTCTAGTTACTCTCCATAAGGACTTGTCTGTAAGCATTAACCGGGATTGACAGTACAGCTGTGAGGGCTATATGGCTCTGGCTTTAGTTGTTCAAGAGACCTTTTCTAGCTCGTTAGTGGTTACCTTAAATGGCGTAAGAATGGCTTGACACTTTGGGTGTAGTGCGAGCCCCTGGCCTAGTGTGTATAGGCTGCGGTTGTTGTGCCACAGGGAAGGGGGGTTCTACATCTGCCTGCCGAGTGAATCTAATGGCCCTAACTTGTTAGACGAACTCTTGAGTGGCTTTATATGGTTTTTGGTTGTTTGGGCTTGATCTCCCCACTCATTTGGAAACCATGACTCACAGTGAAAGTGTACACCTCTGCGCAGAGTTAAAAACTGGTATACTAGCCGTGCTCACGGATACGAGCGGCCTTGGGTATTCTTACGGAATAGATGATCACCATTGTCATATCTTGTTAATTATTGTTGTTATTATTATGCTCATGTTAATGCTATTCCATTTTTCATATTACAATTGATCAAATGTTCATTAACGGGAATTGGTATACCTTGATGCTGCTCAACTGCTAAATTAATGATGACTAAAAGCTAAAAGCAGTCAAAACTGTGTCTAGCCATTTGAGCCTCATGAACCCTGTGTTATATTTGTTGAGTTCGACATGGACTCACCCTTGCTATTTCCACCATAACAGATGAAGATTATGATGAGGATTATCGTAATGAGTACTAGTCTTGGTGTCAACCAGTCAACCGTGTCCCTGTGTGGAGTTTCCGCTGAAGATTATTACTAGATATTATTATTTATTGTTCAAGACTATGTTTTAAACATATATTCGTTATGTAATAAGCACTGTGATGATACTATGTAATTTGTCTGCTTATGTGTGCGATCATGACCTGGGGCGCACATGAGTACTTTATGCATCCTATTTTTGTCCTTAAAAATGGGTGTGACACATACATAGTCATGCATCATTAAAGCCACAATAAAAGCTGCTTGTTTATTTTGAGCTTTTTCAAGCCTTATTGATCTGAGTAGAGAAACTTTTCATGCTTTTTGATCAAGATCATGTCAACCCACATGTTTATGCTATTCCTACACTGGGAATATGCAACCACATATACATTCCATTCATAATTGCTCTATGAGAATCAAAGTTACCTCTCTAGCTATCTCATATCAAAAGAGAGGCATGGGCTACAGAAGAAAAAAGAGTGAGAGAATAAAAGAGCAAAAAGCTCCAGTGTTCAAAAAAGAAAAAGAAAAAAAGAGAGAATGAGAAAAAGAATGTAGCCATGCCCTCTCAAAAGAAGCTAGAGAAGGAAAACTTCCCAAAGGAGTACCACTTCCACCAAATATACCACACACATGCACATCTTGATCAATTTGTTTGATTTGTTGCTCCTTGTGATTCAAGTGTTTGACTGAGCAATATATTCAATTCAAGTAAGCTATGCTTTTACCCCTACCTTGAGCTCCGCATAAGCTTTAGGATAGAAATTAAGGCTAACATTCATGGCCTTGGTAAGGATTTGAAACAACATTGAGTGACTTGAGTGTACCATTTGAGGAACTTAGGCAAGCTTTCTTTTAAAATCATTTGAAAACCTCTAGGAGGTTTGAGCTAAACCAAAGCAGACAAAAAGTATCTATCTAGCCACACTCTCTTGCACTTGCTTGTATCAAGGTGAAAGCTATAAGCCCCACATTGCTAAGACTAATGGTGAAATTTCTAAGTGCTAACATGTTCAATTCAAGAGATAGTATTTGTTTGTATATGAGTTTTTCCAGGGCATTACATTGTTACGCAACTCTTGATCCAACAACTTATTTTATGCTAAACCCACATCTTTGCTGAGGATAGCAAAGGGGTAGCTTTGGGGAGCTTGTTAACGGTCGCTAACACTTATTTTTAGCGTCAGCATTTCACCCAAAAGCATGGAAAATCATCATCACATGTGAAGATTTATGTTTAAATTTCACCTAGTTCCACTTGTGCTTGTAGAATTATTTTTATGCAGGAAATGTGGCAAAAATAGGCCAAAATAGTGACAAACACGAACATTTGGACCAAGTGGACGTGACAGCAGGCCGAGGGCCCACAGGTAGGCACCGCTCGGCCCCACAAGGGCACCGCCCGGCCCCACTTGTGGCCCTGCCATGTCACTGACCTGTGGATCTCCTCCTTAGCCAATAGGAAGCCTCCATCCAAGTCAGTTTGATCAAGGGACAAGATTTTTCACGGTGGATCCATGGGCCCATTGTCATACACTTGGAGCTCTCCCTCGACTTAGCAACCAACTTCCTATCCAAATTTCACCAAGTGCTGTCTTCACAACCGCCTTAAAGGAGCAACGAACGCCCTAAGATGCAAAGGCGGTGCATCCAAGGTCCGGCCGGCGCCCCCATGCTGCCGCCCGGTGCCCCTGCCTCCTACAGCCTACAAGTACCCCCCACACCACTCTACACTATAAATAGAGGGGTGTGGTGCACGTGGAAGTCACCCCATTCAAGTCTCATTCAAGAGAAAAGCATTCTAAGCTTCTCTTAGCTCTCTAGCTTAGCTTAGCTATAGAGTAGTAGTCTAGTAGTGGAGTAGAGTGGGAGTCAGAGCTTCTCTCAACACCTGGAAGAGTCTTTTGGGCCTGGTCACAGCCATGTTGACCGATCTTTCATCTTCACCGGGGCATGAAACCCATGCGCAAGGTGCGGTCATGGCACTGCTGGCCAGCCAACCTTTTACCGGAGATCAAACTTAGGCGTGGGGCGCCGGCCTCGACGGGCCTTTTACCTTTAACCGGGGCAAGACATACGTGCACTGCTCATCCGCAGCGACATAGGCCAGCCGTTTACTGACGTCGACGAGTTGTTGTTGAAGCTCGTGCAACCGAAGACAGGAAGCTGGGAGGTAGGGACTAGAGAAGCGCCATGCAGCCTCTCACCTTTTGGAACTCGACAATGCAGCATTTTTTGCAGGCAAGTCTTGCAGGGGCTCTGACGGTTCACCGGAAGCTTGACGGAGATGCTTCTGGTGATCTTCAGCACAGCAGGGCGGCGCTTGGAACGGTGAGCGGCGTGGTGCAGCAGCAGCCTGACGGCAGTTTGTTTCAGGGGGCTATGGAGCGGCAGCCTGGTGGCACTTTTGATCAGGAAGCCGGGGCCTCTGAACGATGGCCGTAGTCTGCTATTTATAGAGTGGAGCGGCCAGTGGTTGCCAGGGGATTTGGCACTCTCTGTGGTGATCGTGCAGTCGGGGAAGTTGCATTCGTCAACTGGGTTGCCTGATGTGGTCAAGATTTTGGAACACGACGAGACCGGCAGCTCTCTCCGCATGGCTTGTGGGCCACTTTGTACATCTTTGATTGAAATAATAATTAATTTAATTAGGGAAAATAGCTAGGGAGTGGTTTGTCTCCTGGCCGGCATACGTAGCGTTACACGCTAATTGTATGCATGTACACCACACATACGTTGCATGGTCTTTTTATTTTAATCCATGCGCATGGAAGCGTGTATGTATTTACAGCTGGGCGTTTTTATTGTGACATGTAATAGCCGTGCTTTTGTCACTATATTTTGCCAAGGTATAGTCATGCTCATGCATATATGCGTATATGTCCTCCTTCCTTTGTTCCAGCTTTCTTTTCCTCTTCTTAATTTTCCACTAATCACCACATCATTTTTTTACATTGAAAATGATTGATTATTTTAGTCAATCAACAAAGTATTTTATTTTCATATGTCCTCTTCGGATGATTTGCCAACCGGCCACGTATTCACATGAGTACATGGTATTTGATTTATACATATGAAATACACACACACACACACACCTTTGCTTGTCGTGCGCTCTTGGATGCACTGACTTTCATAGCCAATATCACTTCTCTTATTATTCATTTCTTATTTATATGGAATTAGGCCATATATATTATTTATATTTATTTAAATCAAATATTGCACATATTATAGGTGAGCCAAAAATCATGTCAACAGATAGCTCCAAATGATGGAGTGTGAGAGCATGAGCTCCTCCTCTTCTTATATAGTGAAGCATGGTCAGTTTGCACAGAAAAATTAGGAAACACCCGGGAACTGCCTATGCATGGCGGCATGCAATTGCTAGAGGAAGCCAGGCCCAGGCGGCAGTGACAAGGGTGCGGCCACACCCCTGGTGCGCCAACACCCTGTTGCGGCCGCCCAACAACCGCCTTTGCGTAGTCGGTTCCTGGGTGGGCCTAGACCATGGCCATGTTGGTGCTTCGCCCAAATTCGATGTGTAGGTGGGCTTCTTCATGTATTTCCTTTGCGCATTTCTACATTACGCTTTTTGCTTTGCGTCTTTTGCTTGGTTTTGTTTATTTTCCACTTGTATTCGAATGTGTGACATGCAAAACATGTTTTCTCCAATACAAGTGGAACTAAGTCAATAGTACGGGCATATGTGTCAAAAGTATGTTTATTTCTCCTATTTTGGACTTGAATTGGTAGTCGGATTTGGTCATTAGTGACCGCCAACAATTCCCCCAAGTTAACCTTTGCTCATCCCAAGCAATTAGCTAAGTACTTGGTTGTTGATCAGGAGTTGCTACTATGACGATACAATTCACAAGTGTCTTGTCTATAACAAAGTATTCTTCTGCAATTTAAATAAGTTAGCATTTTTATCCACCCTTTACCTTGATCCCTGTGGGGCGTATAGCTTTTCCAAGTTCTTGGGCGGTTGCAAGATAGAACAGTTATAATAGAATCACTTACTCCGCTCTTGCCTTACTCCTCTACTAATTCTACTCCTAAACTAAGCTAGAAGAGTGGAGAGGCGAGAGGTGGAGTGAGGTAGCTCCCAAGTGAGATGTGTGTGTGAGTGAGGCACCCCTCCCCTCTCTTATATAGGGCTGGATCAGGCGGTTCAGGGGGGAATATTCATCAGCACACCCCACACCGCCAGCCCCTAGCATTAATGTTGCCGACACACCGAAGCTGGGCTAGAGAGGAGGCAGGGGCACGCCCGCGCCCCAGGCGTGGCCACGCCTGGGCTAGGGTCCCTCTACCTCTCCTTCGCCCTAGGGCTCCCCTCTGGTCCTGGGCTTCGGTGCATACGTGGGCATGGCCTAGTTTTGCTCTGGTTCGGCCCATTGCCCTTATATTGCTTGTTTACGCCTTCCTGGAAAGCGTATTTCCTCCCTGTTTCACTTGTTTCCGGCGTATGTTTCTGCAAAGTGTTGATTCTACTAGTACAAGTGGAAATAGGTTAGTAGTAAAGGTATATGTGTATAGAAGTGTATGTTTTCCTCATTTTTGAAATTATGTTGGCGGTTTAAATGTGTTGATAACGACCGCCAACAAACTCCCCCAAGCTTACCCTTTGCTCGTCCTTGAGCAAAAGCCAAGATGTTGGTTGTTGATTAGGAGTTGCTACTATGCCGATTACAATTCAAATATGCCAGGTTTATAACAAAGTTTTCTACCATAATTTGAATGAATTGGCATGTCGCACACCCATTATTACCTTGTTTCCTATTGAGCTTTTTGGCTTTCTCCAAGTCTTGGGTGGTTGAAAGACAGAATAGATGAATAGACCTGTTTATCATTTGTTCTTTGATTGACTATCTTTCTAGAGGTTTTGAAAGTTTTGCAAAACAAAATGTAGTTCCTCAAATGATACACTCGATCGCTCAAAAGTGTATGTATTCCTCACCAAAGGCTTTTGACTTTGCCTTTCTTTTATCCCACCATCTAATAAGGCTTTTGTGAAGTTTGGTAGGGCTTTTGACTTTGCTCAAAAGTGTATGTATTACTCAAATGATACACCCATTATTACCTTGTCTCCTTGGAAGAAAGAGCTTCTTTGGTATGAATACTATGAAGAATTCTTCTGAGTTCAAGTTCTCATATCATTTATATAGCAATGCATATGAACTAGAGTATAGTTGTCTTCATGTTATAATCGTGATATATGAACTAGTATATGGTTTAGATGTCATGATGTTAACATGTTCAACTTCATGTTTCAACATTCATATGACTTGTATGAGTAGAAGTAAAACTAGGGTTGAGGTGGCGGTTCATTGTTCCTTCAGGTTTGCGCATATTCTTGCTTGTCAGTCCGTAGGGTTGGAGTCCCGGGGGGATCTGGGTAGTTTCCTTGTACACGGGCGTGGTGCTCAGGTGCATGGGAACCTTCGAATATGACGGTGCTCCACAGTTGAGGGGTAGGCGGCAGGTGATGACAACCTTGTTCGTCCCTTGTAATCCCCCATGTTTGGGTATTCGTGTAGGAGTTTGTAAAGTCTCTATGGCCTAGTAGACCAAGCCCGAGGATCTCCCCGTCTATCTCACACTTAGTTCTAGCTCTAACCATGTTCGTTGTATGATTATCAACTGTTGTATGCACGTCTATATTAGAACATGCCTGCTCCACTTAGGAATATTCTTTTTTTTCTTTGTTTTCCTTTTATCCTTGAGATTGACCTAGATGTGTGTCCACTATCCATGAAATACCATTTTTACCTCTGTCATGAGTTATGGTTCACTATGCAAGTGTGTAATCATGTTTATGTCTATGCTAGAACATTTACACCTTGCCCTCCTTTGGGAAAATATAAATAACGATACCCTGAATACTTCCCGGTGAAATGCTACAACGATAGCTCCATACACTTGCGGATGTTGTCTGTAATCTTTAAGGACTATCGTAGTTGGTGTTTCTTAGTGGCGTTGCTAAGATTAACTCAATCTTAGTAATGGTGTTAAGAAATACCAATAGCCTTTTCTGGCGCCATTGTCGGTGATGGACTTAAAACCTCCTCACTTGGTGATTGCGCTAAAAAATGCCAACAACCAATCAAATTTTTGATGATATAGATTCATTACATACAAATCGCATAGGCAGCTATTGGCTGCTAATACACCATATCAACTTTGATTACTGCTAATATTATACTTCTCGTAATTAACAACACTTCAACATGATTAAAGTGTCTAGTTGGATCCAACCATATAGTAATTATTAGCTGCTTAAATTAGTTGTGGTGGATCCAAATAGACCTAGCTAGTAGGTTAGCTAACTATTAGATGGACACCAAGCCAACAACTATCTTGTTACCTAAGCACACTAGACTAATAGCAGCTAATTAATGGTCAGTTGAGTAAAATTACCTCCTCCCAGATCTTGGAGGTGGTTGAGGAGTTTTTACCTCAGATGAAGTTGTAGTAGGAATAAGATCAATTTTGATGCCTTTGATCTTCTTGAAAGGTTCCAGCCGATCCACTCTAAAGCACACTAGAAAATACTATAGATTAGTAGCAACTCGGGCCTATGCCCTCTTCTCTAGCATCTTGCAAATCTCATCAAGAAGTTGATCGGCCAATGGCTTCATGATGTACATGGGATTGCTTGGATCAGTCAGACCGTCTTGCTTACCATTGGCCATAATAGTAGATATATTTGCTTTCTTCCTTAGCAAAGTTGATAAAAGGTGTGTTTATATGAATTCTGGACACACACTAGCATGAGCTTGATCTTCCTGGATGCACATGTCCAAGATACGCAGCGGGTATAGATCTAAATGGCGAGGCTGACTAGCTTTTCATATAGGGCGATTCAATGCTGGTTCTTTGCCGAAAAGACCCACAAAACCCTCTGTAACACCCTTGGTGTTAGCCACTGGCTGGACAGTGAGCTTGGACTTAATTGAGCAATGTTTAGTAATGATCATGAGTTTGGACCACAATATTGGAATGGTTAAAAGTAAGTTGAAGCCTCTTCTCTTTGAAAGGAGTCCCAACTTAAGCTTGGACGACGCACCTTTGCTCACATGTTGACCCCTTTTCATATATATGCTTAAGTAATGGTAAACATGCCTCTTTCATGTGCATCACATTAGGAGCAAGCTTCGTTGAGCATTGGAAAAGTTTCATGAAGTTTGGAATAAAAAGGTCACATGGAATGCCAAATCATATTCTTGCTTGGATTGCTTTGGTAAGTGAATGAGAACATGTGACGCAAACAAAACCTTGCAATTCACTACAAGGTTTCCCCCTGATGCAATGGCTTAAAAGTGTTGCAATAGGCCAAAAAGTGTTGCAATAGACAAAATTGCAACACAAAAATTTGGTTGGGAGGCGTTGCCACTGATGCGGTAGCAATAGGTTTGCGCAACACTGTATTTTGATGTTGCAATAGATTTTCCTCTATTGCAACACAATGGAGTGTTCTTGCAACACCATGAAGTGTTGCAAGCTATTGTACAAGCAACCACCATATGTGTTGCAATAGTAACTATTGCAACACACCCGGTGTTGCCAGAGATATCTGTTGCCACATACCCAAAGAGTAGCAATAGGTACGCTAGCAACAACAATGAGTGTTGCAATAGACCCTATTGCCACACATCAATAGTGTAGCAATAGATGGACCATCTATTGCTACACTATCAATATGGTTGCTATAAGTAGACCCTCTATTGCCACAATAGATGGTTGCTACATATGGCTTCTCTATTGCCACACTTGTCTATGTGATTGCTATAGGTGGAACCTTCTATTACCACAACAAATATTTTGGTTGCTAGAAGTAACCTCTCTATTGCCACACTAAACATCGTGGTTGCTATAAATGGAACCCTTCGTTGCCATGACAAAAGTTTGGTTGCTTATAGGTTCTATTGCCACATCATTTATTTGTTGTTGTAGCATATATTAGCATTGCCAGATAATGATGCCGACAATCTATATTGCAACGCTTTGTTTACTAGCACCAAACGATATTGGCAAGCCATTAATTTTTCAGAACAATATATGGTCAAATAAGCATTTGTTTGTACATATATGGAATGAAACCTTCCCATATCAGACTCAGCTTAGATACACACATTTTTCAAACCCAAAAGGTATTCAACATACACTTGTGTGTACACATCAAATTCTAATTAGCTATGACTACCACTGCAACAAAGCTTAGCTTGACATTGACCATCCTATCACTCGTGTGCTCCACTCAAACTCTAGCTTCCTCCTGAAAAGATGCTCCACTCAAACTCTAGCTCCTCCTGAAAAGATGCTCGACTAAAACTCTAGCTTCCTCCTGAACAGATGATCACAAAGATTGGCATATGCATCAATAAAACTGAAATTATATTATTTTGACAACAGTAGCATGGACTAAATCTAAATCAAGCAAGGGTAAGCATTTGTGTGTGTGTATAACACTTTTGTGAACGACACTACATAGGAACACAATTATTGTTGCTTCAGAGCGTGAACAGAGAAACAAGCAGCCAAGAGAACACTTCCTAATCAGAGGAACACTACACATGATGCTGAATTTGGGGGGAATAAGCCATCAGCCCAACCTAGCCATAAAATTATACTTATATAATCATGATTACTTTTCAGAGAAAAATGGAAGAAAACACATCTAGACAAATATGGATTAGCTTGACAAAAATAAGCATGCTACTTGTAGGCCATAGGAGTCGTCATAGTCACTGAATAAAAGATGGACCTATGCAAAAAATAGTTATGAGACATAACATTGGTCCTTACACGGTAGTTTCTCGAGGAGCAAAGAGCAAACTGCAGGTCCATTTTATACAAAAAAAATGACTTAGATGGACATGCTCTAAAATATTCCGTTCATTTGAATTCATGATATAAGGTATAAATACAAACTACAAAATTCTTAACAAAACATGGAAAGGAAAATTGGAAGAAACCAAGGTCAGTCGAAATTCTATGGAAGTTCAGGAAAGTTCAGGTTCAATTGTGGACTCATACAACATGTATCACGTTTCAGGCATCTGAACTATTTTCCTTCTATCACTTGTCTTTTATAGGGCATGGCTGTCCTATATGTTTCTTTGTAACTTTCTCACTTTAGATAACAGCCAATAAACAATACTAGCAAAGTGATGGAAACAGTGGTTACTATTTTCAATTATATCGATAATATTACTGCATTTTTGTAGGCCACTTTGGAAGAAATTCCATGAACTATGAAAGGCTGAGGAGCATATCAGAGGCAAAGGTAATTTCAGATGCAACAGTAAGTAAAGAACATGGCTGGTATAATTTTGGGAGCATTTTCTAACCAGAAAACAAATGAAGTGCGCACACTTTGGATGCAATAAACATGTAGAATGGTTATCGATTGACATTTCACGTAAGCCACCTCACATCTATATGATAATTGATTGGACTCACAAAACAGTTTCTCACTGATGCATGCATAGACTAAACTACTCTCCAAGTAAAAGAAGAAAGACAAGGACCCTTGTAACACCCAAATTTTAGAGATAACAAATTTTGAATAATTTAGATAATAAATAATGGCCAATTTAAAATAATAATAAAATAAGTTTGATGTTGCATTCATGCTGTTGCATTTATTTTTATTGTGTGGTGTGGATTTGATTTATTTTATTTTGGATTAGAATGTATTTGAAATATTTTTGAAAGCAAGTAAATAAAAAAAGGAAGAGCTTACCTGCTGTTGGCAGCCTGGAAAGCCACCTGACCGGCCCGTTTTATTTTTTTTCTTTTCCGCGCTATGGGCCGAATCAGCCGAGCCAGCCGGTCCAGCGATGCAGCTCAGCTCGGCCCAGCTCGCGCGGTTCAGTCGGCCCAGCTGAGAACGAGCCCGCCTCTTCCCTCTTCATCTCGCTGACAAGTGGGCCCCGGTGGCAGCTGCATCTCCTACCTCCGGTCGTAACCGGGATGGACTCGAGCACCGAACTCAACCGAATCGAATCTCCAATCCTTGATTTCCTAACCGTAATCGATGAAGTGAACCTATAAAAGGATAGCCGGGTATCTCCCTATTCCGTTTTTCAACTAAAAAGCTAGGGTTGCCACGGGAAATCGAGCTCTAGGGCTTGAGTTCGTCGAAGGCCGGCGGTAGATCGGTTAGGGAGCTTTCGGGTGCTTCGGTGGTCGATTTTCCCGCTTGAGTGAGTTTGCCATCCTCTCCTCTCTCTCTTCATGTCTTTCTTTTAAGTTTTCGAGCTATATTGTGCGGTATTGAAGATCACCGACGAGTCGACCATGGCGCCGCCGCCCTCCTCTCGTCGCGGTCACGTTCAATTTACCGTAGCTAGTCTTTACCGGGTAGTTGAGATCGCGTGGAGCTTCTCCACCGATTGGACCAAGTCGCGAGTTAAATGGTGGTCTCGGTGGGGAGAACCACGATCGCCGGCCATGGAGGGGCCGCCGGCCATGGGGTGTTGCCGGCCGGACATGGAGGGGACGATCGGGTGAACACTGTGCACTTGAAGATGAACACGAGCCGTCCATCTTGTGATCGACGGATGAGATTAGAAGATACCCTTTCGGTGGTAAACTTGTTAAAGAGACCCTCGGGTTTCTGGGAATCAACCCGCAGTCCAAAACGTAAATCTGAAAATACGTTTTCGCGTTTTGAAAGCGTATTCTTTTTCGGTTAAATCAAAAATACGTTTTCAGGTATTTATAGTTTTGCCACTAGGATTGTTTTAGTCATAAAATCTTCGTTTTAACTCCGATTTGATCCGTTCAAGTTGCGTTAGGTTCGTATTTGCGAACTCTACATGTTAGTGTAGTTGTACAGTTAGTTTTGATAATTTATTTTTCGAGTTTATAATTAAGTATTTATTTATCTATAGGAAATCTTGGAAAATTCATAACTTTCACGTTTTAACTCCGAATTTGGTGAACTTTGCGTCTGTGTGATCGTAGAAACGTGTAGAAGAGTTTTATAAACTTTTATTACTGTTTTGTTACTGTTGGTGTACTGTTCTAATTATATCTCTTTGTTTGCTTCGTGTATGTTTGATTGGATGCATGTATGTTGTTGATTGATGATCGAGTATAGAAGGTGAGCAGTACTTGGACGATTCGGAGTATTACTTTGAGCCAAGTCAGCAGTATTGTTTGGAGAGCTTTGATAAAGGCAAGTATAACACAGGACTATCCTTGCTACCTATTCATTGAATTATTATACATATGCATATGCTTACCTTGACAACCTTAGAGATTATATCTTAGTGCTTGTTATCTTGATTCCTTGTCAACCTTGGGAATGCATATGGGTAGCTATGGCTAGTGCTTAAACTAAGAACAATGATCTTGCAATAAGATTAATGGATCAAGCAATCAATCATTAAGATGGTTTAATTTTTGTTAAAAGGGGGCTAGAGCATGTGTATTATTTTTGGTGCTCTAGTTACTCTCCGTAAGGACTTATCTGTACGTGATCATCCGGGATATACAGTACAGCTGTGAGGGCTATATGGCTCTGGCTTTAGTTGTTCAAGAGACCTTTTCTAGCTTGTTAGTGGTTACCTTAAATGGCGTAAGAATGGCTTGCCACGTTGGGTGTAGTGCGAGCCCCTGGCCTAGTGTGTATAGGCTGCGGTTGTTGTGCCACAGGGAAGGGGGGTTCTACATCTGCCTGCCGAGTGAATCTAATGGCCCTAACTTGTTAGACGAACCCTGGAGTGGCTTTATGTGGTTCTCTAGTGTTTGGGCTTGATCTCCCCACTCATTTGGAAATCATGACTCACAGTGAAAGTGTACACCTCTGCGCAGAGTTAAAAACTGGTATACTAGCCGTGCTCACGGATACGAGCGGCCTTGGAACATTTACAGATAGATGATCACCATTGTTATATTATGTTTAATTATTGTTGATTATTATTATGCTCTTGTTAATGTTATTCGTTATCATTATTGCAAATGATCATTGGTTCTTTAATGGGAAGTGGTTTATCTTGAAGCTATTCAATTGTCAAATATATGATTAAAAGCTAACCGCAGTTAAACAGTGTCTAGCCATTTGAGCCTCATGAACCCTGTGTTATATTTGTTGAGTTCGACATGGACTCACTCTTGCTATTTCCACCATAACAGATGAAGATTATGATGAAGATTATCGTAATGAGTACTAGTCTTAGTGTCAACCAGTCAACCGTGTCCCTGTGTGGAGTTTCCGCTGGAGATTACTATTAGTTATTATTATTTATCGTTCAAGACTATGTCTTAAATATTTATTCGCTATGTAATAAGCACTGTGATGATACTATGTAATTTGTCTGCTTATGTGTGCGATCATGACCTGGGGCGCACATGAGTACTTTATGCATCCTATTTTTGTCCTTAAAAATGGGTGTGACAGATTGGTATCAGAGCCGTGTTGACTGTAGGACGCAAGCCTAGTTAGAATGGTCGTTGATAGCATCCATACTTCACTTAATTCATGCTTCCTCTTTTCACCTTGTTAATTACTAAAGTTTTATGCTTCCTCTACTTTATTCTATTGCGAAAATACATTGATTCTATCTAATCTATGTCTAAATCTTGTAGATGCCTCCTCATCCCCGTCTGTCAGCTGCACAATATGTTGCTCGTTTCAAACCCCAGGAGCCCTATGAAGAGGGTGATCAAGAGTTATCTGATGCTGAATCAAGAGTTGGTGATACACCTATGGAGGATGTAGTTATGGGATGGACTACGAAGTTTCATATCATGGTTCCTAAGGCTGATGCTTTCTTCCATGATATGTTGACAAGAACTTTGGACAACTACTACTACGACTGGGAAGCTACTTTGGAGTACCGCAGTGCGGAGTATAGTCATCCATGGGTGGATTCCTATTGGGAAACGGAGTTATGGGTCAAGAAAAGGGATCCTACCACTAAGGAGCCTAAGGTGGAGTCAAAGTTCATTGCCCGAGTGAGCCGGGCAACCGTGGAGACAAGCATGGAGGATGTCGCTTTCAATGCATTTGTTTACTACCATGGTCTACGCTTGGACAAGACGCTAAAGGGTGCACTCCGGCATTTTCCTTATTTCTTACATGACAAGGGTATTTGGACCGTGCCACTTGCAGATGATTCCTCTTTGACTTTACAAGCTACGGTGGCATTAGCTCGTGAATTGGCTCTCCATGAGGTGGACTTGAAGGATGAGTTGCTGAAGGAAAAAGAACTTAAGGAGCAAGCTTATAAGGAGATTGATCAATTAAGGGCGGAGTTAGGTCGTCCTAAGATTTATGAGAAGCTTAATTAGGAAATAGGAAAAACCCCTATGTAATAAGAACGATAGTAGTTGCGAGTTAATTTTAAGTTTGGATTGTGTTAAGAGTCAGTTTGTGGTGTGAACAATTGTGTGATTGATGGATTGTTATATTGATAATGTGTGATTTGGATCTTTGTAATGTGTGCTGGAGTTTTGTAGACATGCCTACAAGTTCCATGGTTAAGAATATTAAGTTTGATCAAGATATATTAGTTGAATATGAGGTTAACTTAGTTCTGTCCTTTGCTGATTTTTGGATCAGTCTGGGATGTTTTAGAAATAACTTAAAATCCGTTCATGGGAAATTTAAGAAATTTTACTGGGAATAATTAGACTCCTATATCTTTCTAATCCCACAAGAATCACCTTAATATCTATTATGAGTTAAGAGATATACCTGTTCCAAGTTGGAGTTACTGCACAGTCTGGAATTCTGAAACAGTTTCGGTTAAGTTCAGTTTTTGACCAATTTATTGACAGAATCAGAAAAAGTGTTGTGAATAAAAGTTGTAGATAATTTTATAAGCTTTCCAGCCATGTAAAGATCATCTGATTTGGACGTCTGTAGCTCGAGATATGACAGTTTTACTGAGTTGCTGAAATTGGAGTTCGCCCAGAAAAATCAGATTTTGTTTATCTATTGAATACATCATCTCGGATTGTACTGAAATTCATCTTCTGTGTTTTGGGAACAGATGTCAGGCAGAGGTCGTGGCAGAGGTCGTGGGGGTGCTAATCCACCCATTACTATGGAGGAACTCATGCAAACTCAGAATCAGCTGATGCAGATGTTTATGCAGCACATGCAGAACAATCCCCCTGTTGGAGGACCACCACCTGTTCAAGTAAGGGATAAGCATGGAGAATTTTTGAAGGGACGCCCTCCAGTGTTTTCTCATGCTGCTGATCCTTTAGAAGCAGATGATTGGGTGAGGGCAGTGGAGAAACAGCTGAACATAGCCCAATGCAATGATATGGAGAAGGTGTTATATGCATCTGGTCAGTTACAAGGGACAGCTCAGACTTGGTGGGAGTCATACCAGGCTGCACGCCCTGACAATGCTCCTCCTATCACTTGGAATGAGTTTGTTAGAGATTTTCGAGCTCGTCATATTCCTGAAGGTATAATTGAGCTGAAGCAGGAAGAATTTAGAAACCTTAGGATGGGACAGATGAGCGTGAGTGAATATCATGACAGGTTTACCCAGTTGGCTCGTTATGCTCCCAATGAAGTTAGAGAAGATGCAGACAGGCAGCGTCTTTTCTTGAACTTATTATGATCTTAGCTTGCAACTGAAGGGGAATAACTATGCTAGTTTTCAAGAGCTGGTGAACAAAGCTATTGTGCTTGATAATGAGCGTAGGGAGATGGATAGAAAAAGAAAGATGAAGGTGCAAGGTTCAGGAAGCAACAACCGTCAACGCACAAATTCTCAGCATGGCTTTCATCAGAAGTTTCAGGGACCGGTTAGTCAGTGGAATCGCAATTCGAATCAGAGGTGGTCCCAAAATTGGCAAAACAATCAGTCACAGCAGCGTTCATCATATCCACAGCGTCAACAGTACCAGCAGACTGGGCAACAGACTCCTCGTACCGGAAATCCCAATGTTACCCCCATGAAGAATAGTACTCCCAGCACTCCTATTAGATGCTTTGTCTGTGGTAAAGAGGGCCATTTGTCTTATAATTGTCCTGAGAAGCAGAACCAACAGACTCCTCAGAGCCAGAAGAGCAACCAGAGGCAATCGGGTACTGGAAGGGTGAATCACGTGTCTTCTGATACAGCTTATGATGCACCAAAAGTTATGATTGGTACGTTCAATGTACACTCCACTCCCGCAACTGTTCTTTTTGACTCTGGAGCATCTCATACTTTTATATCCAACATTTTCGTTAAAATGCATAGTATACCCATGCTAGCTATGAAAGAACCTCTCTTAGTAAATTCACCTGGAGGTACCATGCAAACCAGTAATCGTTGTCTTCCAATTAGTATGGTATTAAGGGGGGGGGTAGAGTTTAAGATAACTCCTATAGTGTTGCGGACATCTGGGATTGATGTGATATTGGGTATGGACTGGATGAGGCAAAATCCGGCAGAGATTCAGTGTCAGCAGAAAGTGGTAGTTGTGACTGCGCCTAATGGAGATAAAATCAATGTGGATGTAGCAATGCAGAAGCAACCAACCGCGGTGGTGAATCAGATTGAAGATACTATTAAGGAGAATTCAGTGATTGAGGAATTTCCGGATGTCTTCCCTGATGAATTGCCAGGTATGCCACCTGACCGAGACATTGAATTTCTTATTGAATTATTACCTGGAACTGCACCTATAGCCAAACGACCATATAGGATGGGAGTAGATGAATTAGAAGAACTTAAGAAACAAATTAAAGAATTACAAGATAAAGGTTTTATTCGACCTAGTTCATCACCTTGGGGAGCACCAGTTATTTTTGTTGATAAGAAAGATGGTGGTCAGAGGATGTGTGTTGATTATCGGTCACTAAATGAAGTAACTATCAAGAATAAGTATCCTTTGCCCCGGATTGATGACTTGTTTGATCAGTTGAGAGGTGCTTGTGTGTTCTCTAAGATTGATTTACGTTCTGGTTATCATCAGTTGAAGATTCGTGCCTCTGATATTCCTAAGACAGCTTTTACTACAAGGTATGGATTGTATGAGTATACTGTTATGTCGTTTGGATTGACCAATGCACCTGCATACTTTATGTACATGATGAATAAGGTGTTCATGGAATATTTGGATAAGTTTGTGGTAGTGTTTATTGATGATATACTGGTATTTTCCAAGACAGAGGTAGAGCATGCTGAACATTTGAGGTTGGTATTGCAGAAGCTTAGAGAGCATAAATTGTATGCGAAGCGAAGTAAATGTGAGTTTTGGTTGAAGGAAGTTTCTTTCCTTGGTCATATTGTTTCTAATGGAGGTATATCAGTGGATCCAGGCAAGGTGAAGGATGTATTGAATTGGAAACCACCTACCGATGTTAGCGAGATTCACAGTTTCTTGGGTTTAGCTGGATATTATAGACGGTTCATTGAAGGGTTTTCTAAACTTGCTAAACCTATGACATCTCTGTTAGAAAAGAATGCCAAATTTGTGTGGTCTGATAAATGTCAAGCTAGTTTTGAGGAATTGAAGAAGAGGTTGACTACAGTGCCTGTTTTGGTTTTACCAGATTTGAGTAAGAAGTTTTCCATTTATTGTGATGCTTCTCATCAAGGTTTGGGATGTGTTCTTATGCAAGAAGGCAGAGTTGTGGCTTATGCATCTAGACAATTGAGAAAGCATGAGTTGAATTATCCTACACATGATTTGGAGTTAGCAGCTGTAGTTCATGCATTAAAGATTTGGAGACATTATTTGATTGGACATAAGAGTGACATATACACTGATCATAAGAGTTTGAAGTATATTTTCACTCAGTCAGATCTGAATTTGAGGCAACGCAGATGTTTAGAGTTGATTAAGGATTATGATATTGAGATACACTATCATCCTGGTAAGGCTAATGTAGTAGCTGATGCTCTTAGTAGGAAAAGTTATGCCAATGAGATAAGGACATTGTCTATGACTAGTGAGTTATGTGCTGAATTTGAATATTTGAATTTGGGAATTGTTACTAATACAATGGAATTAGTGATAGAGCCTACTTTAGAACAAGAGATTTACAAGGGTCAGTTGAAGGATGAGAAACTAAAGAAGATAGTAGAGGATATAGTGATTGGTAAGTCACCAGGCTTTCGAATGGATGATAATGGGATTTTGTGGTTTGGAAAGAGGCTGTGTGTACCTGAGGATCAAACTGTTAGACAGGCAATTCTTCGCGAAGCTCATGAGTCAGCTTATTCTATTCATCCTGGTAGTACTAAGATGTATTTGGATCTTAAACAGAAATATTGGTGGGTTGGATTAAAGCGAGATGTGGCTGAGTATGTGGCATTGTGTGATACTTGTCAGAGGGTGAAAGCAGAGCATCAGAGACCTGCTGGATTGTTGCAACCAATGAAAATTCCTGAATGGAAGTGGGAGGAAGTTGGTATGGACTTTATAGTGGGGTTACCGCGTACTCAGAGGGGTTATGATTCTATTTGGGTGATAGTGGATAGGTTGACTAAAGTTGCTCATTTTATACCAGTCAAGACTAATTACACGGGAGTACAATTAGCTACCTTGTATATGGAAATAATAGTATGTTTGCATGGAGTACCAAAGAAGATTGTGTCTGATCGAGGTACGCAGTTTACATCGCACTTTTGGAAAGCTGTGCATGAATCTTTAGGAACTAAGTTGAATTTTAGTACAGCATATCATCCACAGACAGATGGACAGACTGAAAGGACCAACCAGGTATTAGAGGATATGTTGAGAGCCTGTGCATTGCAATATGGAACTAGTTGGGATAAGAGCTTGCCTTATGCAGAATTCTCTTACAATAATAGTTATCAACAGAGTCTTAAGATGGCACCGTTTGAAGCTTTGTATGGACGTAAGTGTAGAACTCCATTGTTTTGGGATCAGACAGGTGAATCTCAAGTGTTTGGTACAGATGTTCTTAGAAACGCAGAAGACCAAGTGCGAGTGATTCGTGAGAATTTGAGAGTGGCACAGTCTCGTCAGAAGAGTTATGCTGATAATAGGAGAAGAGATCTAGTTTTTGAAGTAGGTGATTATGTCTATTTGAAGGTGTCACCTATGAGAAGTGTGAAGAGATTTAACATGAAAGGTAAACTAGCACCAAGGTATGTTGGACCATTTAAAGTTATTGCTAGGCGTGGGGAAGTTGCTTACCAATTAGAATTGCCTGAGAATTTATCTGGGGTGCATGATGTGTTTCATGTTTCACAACTTAAGAAGTGTTTGCGGGTGCCTGAGGAGCAGATACCTTTGGAAGAATTGACTGTTAAGGAGGATCTTACATATGAAGAGTTTCCGATTAAGATTTTAGAAACTGCTGAGGGTTACTCGAAGTCGGGTTATTAAGATGTGTAAAGTGCAGTGGAATCGATATTCAGAGGCAGAGGCAACTTGGGAAAGAGAGGATGAATTGAGGAAATCATATCCGCAGTTATTTGAGTAAGCAGTCCAATCTCGAGGACGAGATTCTTTTAAGGGGGTAGAATTTGTAACACCCAAATTTTAGAGATAAAAAATTTTGAATAATTTAGATAATAAATAATGGCCAATTTAAAATAATAATAAAATAAGTTTGATGTTGCATTCATGCTGTTGCATTTATTTTTATTGTGTGGTGTGGATTTGATTTATTTTATTTTGGATTAGAATGTATTTGAAATATTTTTGAAAGCAAGTAAATAAAAAAAAGGAAGAGCTTACCTGCTGTTGGCAGCCTGGA
This sequence comes from Saccharum spontaneum, assembly GCA_022457205.1. NCBI lineage: Eukaryota > Viridiplantae > Streptophyta > Magnoliopsida > Poales > Poaceae > Saccharum > Saccharum spontaneum. The sequence continues at coordinate 25,627,958 of CM039597.1, forward strand.
AAGCCACCTGACCGGCCCGTTTTATTTTTTTTCTTTTCCGCGCTATGGGCCGAATCAGCCGAGCCAGCCGGTCCAGCGATGCAGCTCAGCTCGGCCCAGCTCGCGCGGTTCAGTCGGCCCAGCTGAGAACGAGCCCGCCTCTTCCCTCTTCATCTCGCTGACAAGTGGGCCCCGGTGGCAGCTGCATCTCCTACCTCCGGTCGTAACCGGGATGGACTCGAGCACCGAACTCAACCGAATCGAATCTCCAATCCTTGATTTCCTAACCGTAATCGATGAAGTGAACCTATAAAAGGATAGCCGGGTATCTCCCTATTCCGTTTTCAACTAAAAAGCTAGGGTTGCCACGGGAAATCGAGCTCTAGGGCTTGAGTTCGTCGAAGGCCGGCGGTAGATCGGTTAGGGAGCTTTCGGGTGCTTCGGTGGTCGATTTTCCCGCTTGAGTGAGTTTGCCATCCTCTCCTCTCTCTCTTCATGTCTTTCTTTTAAGTTTTCGAGCTATATTGTGCGGTATTGAAGATCACCGACGAGTCAACCATGGCGCCGCCGCCCTCCTCTCGTCGCGGGTCATGTTCAATTTACCGTAGCTAGTCTTTACCGGGTAGTTGAGATTGCGTGGAGCTTCTCCACCGATTGGACCAAGTCGCGAGTTAAATGGTGGTCTCGGTGGGGAGAACCACGATCGCCGGCCATGGAGGGGCCGCCGGCCATGGGGTGTTGCCGGCCGGACATGGAGGGGACGATCGGGTGAACACTGTGCACTTGAAGATGAACACGAGCCGTCCATCTTGTGATCGACGGATGAGATTAGAAGATACCCTTTCGGTGGTAAAATTGTTAAAGAGACCCTCGGGTTTCTGGGAATCAACCCGCGGTCCAAAACGTAAATCTGAAAATACGTTTTCGCGTTTTGAAAGCATATTCTTTTTCGGTTAAATCAAAAATACGTTTTCAGCTATTTACAGTTTTGCCACTAGGATTGTTTTAGTCATAAAATCTTCGTTTTAACTCTGATTTGATCCGTTCAAGTTGCGTTAGGTTCGTATTTGCGAACTCTACATGTTAGTGTAGTTGTACAGTTAGTTTTGATAATTTATTTTTCGAGTTTATAATTAAGTATTTATTTATCTATAGGAAATCTTGGAAAATTCATAACTTTCACGTTTTAACTCCGAATTTGGTGAACTTTGCGTCTGTGTGATCGTAGAAACGTGTAAAAGAGTTTTATAAACTTTTATTACTGTTTTGTTACTGTTGGTGTACTGTTCTAATTATATCTCTTTGTTTGCTTCGTGTATGTTTGATTGGATGCATGTATGTTGTTGATTGATGATCGAGTATAGAAGGTGAGCAGTACTTGGACGATTCAGAGTATTACTTTGAGCCAAGTCAGCATTATTGTTTGGAGAGCTTTGATCAAGGCAAGTATAACACAGGACTATCCTTGCTACCTATTCATTGAATTATTATACATATGCATATGCTTACCTTGACAACCTTAGAGATTATATCTTAGTGCTTGTTATCTTGATTCCTTGTCAACCTTGGGAATGCATATGGGTAGCTATGGCTAGTGCTTAAACTAAGAACAATGATCTTGCAATAAGATTAATGGATCAAGCAATCAATCATTAAGATGGTTTAATTTTTGTTAAAAGGGGGCTAGAGCATGTGTATTATTTTTGGTGCTCTAGTTACTCTCCGTAAGGACTTTTCTGTACGTGATCATCCGGGATATACAGTACAGCTGTGAGGGCTATATGGCTCTGGCTTTAGTTGTTCAATAGACCTTTTCTAGCCTGTTAGTGGTTACCTTAAATGGCGTAAGAATGGCTTGCCACGTTGGGTGTAGTGCGAGCCCCTGGCCTAGTGTGTATAGGCTGCGGTTGTTGTGCCACAGGGAAGGGGGGTTCTACATCTGCCTGCCGAGTGAATCTAATGGCCCTAACTTGTTAGACGAACTCTTGAGTGGCTTTATGTGGTTCTCTAGTGTTTGGGCTTGATCTCCCCACTCATTTGGAAATCATGACTCACAGTGAAAGTGTACACCTCTGCGCAGAGTTAAAAACTGGTATACTAGCCGTGCTCACGGATACGAGCGGCCTTGGAACATTTACAGATAGATGATTACCATTGTTATATTATGTTTAATTATTGTTGATTATTATTATGCTCTTGTTAATGTTATTCGTTATCATTGTTGCAAATGATCATTGGTTCTTTAATGGGAAGTGGTTTATCTTGAAGCTATTCAATTGTCAAATATATGATTAAAAGCTAACCGCAGTTAAACAGTGTCTAGCCATTTGAGCCTCATGAACCCTGTGTTATATTTGTTGAGTTCGACATGGACTCACTCTTGCTATTTCCACCATAACAGATGAAGATTATGATGAAGATTATCGTAATGAGTACTAGTCTTGGTGTCAACCAGTCAACCGTGTCCCTGTGTGGAGTTTCCGCTGGAGATTACTATTAGTTATTATTATTTATCGTTCAAGACTATGTCTTAAATATTTATTCGCTATGTAATAAGCACTGTGATGATACTATGTAATTTGTCTGCTTATGTGTGCGATCATGACCTGGGGCGCACATGAGTACTTTATGCATCCTATTTTTGTCCTTAAAAATGGGTGTGACAACCCTTGGCTTTTAGAATAATCTCACACATTTCTAATCATTGTTAAGTTCCAGTAAATCTTTTCCGATAACCTCCAAGAGCTAATTAAGAAATAAAAATGAGTCTTGGGACACATCAACTACAACAAGGCATGTAGAACTACATCCATATGTCCACACTAACACTAATACTCATGATGATCAATGGAAAATTGTCCTTAATTATTTGTCAAGCACAGAACAGCACAAAGCAGGGCAGGTAAGTTTTCAGTTTCTCCCTTCCATTGCTTTACCACCTTTCACTTGCTATTTGCTACAGCTCATGGCAAAAAATTTGTTTACTAAGCCTAATACCTATTAGGATCAAAACCCTCAGTAGTTTTGAAAATATCAAAGCCTCTGAAAACATCTAGACTCTTAGCCACGACATCATCCCACATGTGACCTTGGAGATATCCCACATGCCTCTCTCTCAGCGCCTCATTAAGCACCACATGAGACATTGTTGTGGAGACTGAGAGGGGAACAAACAGAATGCAGGTATTCTATTTTTTTCTTGAAACAGATAATAACAGAAAGAACTTACATTTGATACATCACAAGCTTTCAATATAATTTCAGCAGTCTTGGCAGCTCGCTTCAAGTTAGAAGAGTATATAATATACAACGTCAGCCATATCTTCTCTTGACAGTCGACAGGCCACCTTACAAGGTTGATCAGATTTTGGACAAAACATATTGTCAGTGCTAGAAATGGGATTTTCTTTTAAAAAATTGCTAGAACTGGGATTGGTAATATTCGTCACATTCTGCAGCATGGTTTGAGCAAACAGACATGCTAGCTCCGAGTTTTCCATCAGCAGCGTATATACTCTACTCTAGTAGCATTCCTTTAATCTGCAAGGAAAATGAAGCTTCAGATAATACTTCAAGCAAGGATTATGATTCAAATGATGTTCAAATAAGTTGAAGTGGTAGTTGTGTTGTCCATTAACTGAGTATAAGAGGCAATGGATTCAGAGGGACATCTACATGAAGTTTTAACCCAAATCACAAAACCATGATTCACTAAAGTATTAATCCCAACAGTAGACCCATGAGTCAGTTACTCAATTCCAAAAATAAGTAGACATATAATGGATATAAGCTGGCCACTAAAAAGAAGCTACCTGTACAGTCACTGAGAACAAATAGTGAGAAGCTACTTGTACACTACCAGGTAAGATCTATGCACCTCCAAGAGAGAGCTAAGAAAATTCTCAACTCATAACCAATGAACAAATAGTGAGAAGCTACCTGTACACTACAAGGTAAGATCTACAGACCTCCTAGAAAGAGCTAAGAAAATCCCCAACTCATAACTAATGAACTGTCGGGTAAGCTATACACACAAATGACACAATTTCAGCACAGATCCCCCTCCTTTGCTTTGTCCCCTCCCTTCCTAGTCATGCTACCGCTACAATCAATCAAAGAGAGCAAAGGTGGTTGCACGAAGGCACCCAAGCAAGTGGACGGCTTACCAATAGGGACGGGTGCTGCCGCCCTGCTGTTGCTTCAATTGGATCGAAAGCGGATGGGGCTCCTTGTCGCTTCAATTGGATCGAAAGCGGGAGTTATCCCGCCTAATTTTTTTTATTGAAACAGAATACATTTTTTTTACGAGATACTCCGTCCAAAAAAAAAGAGTGACGTTTTATAATTTCAGACATCTTGTTTGATCATCTGTCTTATTTAAATTTTTTGTATAAATATCATTTATTTTGTTATGACTTATTTTATCATTGGAGAGACTTTAATAATGATTTATTTATTTTATAATTTACACAAATTTTTTGAATAAGATGAATGGTCAAACACGATGTCTAAAAGTAAAAAACGTCACTCTTTTTGGAAGGAGGGAGTAATTCATAGGGATGAAAACGATTGGAAACGATCAATTCAATTTCACAGTTTTTTCTCGAAAACGAAATCAATACGATATGGTCGAAAACGAATACAGCACTTATATTCCGGTAATTTCGAAAACGATAGTAGTTGATCAAAAAATACATCAATAACGATCGGAATCCATGAGAACGATATCCTCAAAAATGATAAACACGCCAAATCATATAACATGAGAAGATCCATATAACTCGACCTATCTCATATGACAATGATAAATAAAGCCACAATTGACAATATTACAAGCTGAAATCACACAGTTCACACCATAGAGATGATAAGTCATTTTAAGGGGATGAGATGGTGTACCATAGCTTTGACAGTGCGGTGGATACACAACTACTACCCATCTGAGTTCATTAACACTTTGACCCTCAACGGTCTCCCTCCACATGTGTTAAAGCTCAAGATTGGGTGCCCGGTCATTTTACTAAGGAACATCGATCCTGCGGGTGGACTTTGTAATGGAACTAGGCTGGTGGTTCGAGGGTTCCAAAGAAATACCATAGATGCAGAAATTATGGTTGGAGACCATGTCGGAAAACGTGTCTTCTTACCACGGATTCCATTATGTCCCTCGGATGATGGGATGTTCACGTTCAAGTTCAAGAGGAAGCAGTTTCCTGTTAGACTCAGTTTTGTTATGACAATTAACAAGACACAGGGGCAGACTATCCCCAATGCTGGTGTGTATTTGCCTGAACCGGTCCTCTCCCATGGTCAACTGTATGTTGCGCTATCTAGAGCCACTGCCAGATCGAACACTAAGATCCTTGCCATCCCACCTAGTGATAAGAAGAATATGAAAAAGAAGACAAAAATAAATGGTAAATACACGAAAAATATTGTCTACAAGGAGATCCTCATTTAATGATAAGGTATTGTCTTCTATTTTGCACAACTGTTATATTTTAACGTTTATGTATTTTTTATTGACATTAGTTGTATCTATCTGAATTTCAGGTAATTGAGGAAGTCGGAAAGAAATCGGAGACATGTATGACATGTTATTGATTAGATGTACAAGCTTATCTTTCGCGTATCGTAAACATGAAGTGATATTATAGGTTCTTACATTATGAACAATATGATATTGATGTTTCGGTTTCGCAATACAATTTAGAGTTATATTTAACTATTTATCTTTCTTTAAGATTTATATAAATACTGATTGAAATTTATATTGTAAAACACGCTTGTATATATGTTATGGTGTTATTATCTGTTCCCGTTGCAACGCACGGGTATTTACCTAGTGTCGAATAAGGTTGGATACTGAATAAAAAATAATAACCACTGTTACCTAAATAAGTACAACTTTACCACATTCTTAAAGCAATATACTCCCTCCTTCCACAAAAGAATGCAATTCTCACGTCCCGAGAAGTCAAATAATTGGAACTTTGGCTAGAATTATATAAAAAAGTACTAACACTCGTGAGACAAAAAGTATCATTAGATTAGTTAGAGAATATATTTTCATAATATATTTATTTGGAGGTATAAATGCTAATATCATTTTCTATAAACTTAGTCAAACTTGAGCCAGTTTGACCGGCATGCTTCCCACAATTGCGTTCTTTCCTGGATGAAGTAAGTACAAAATATTTCCTTTTAATTAACTATATATAAGTGGGCCATAACCTATTAGCAGTTTATGTCCATGGAGGAAAAAAATATAAAGACTGGTTCCAATGGCGCCCAGCCCCTCGTGCAACCGCGTGCCAAATCCAGCGCCCGTGTGGCCAACCATGCGCGCGCTGAAAAGTGAAAACTTCCCTCCTCTTCCTCTCAAATTTCCAGCCTCCCTATCCCATGAATCCTAGATTCCCACCCCTCTTCCTTCGCACGCCCGGCCAGGCAGCTACCCTCTCCCTCCCCTGCTTCCTTCCAAGCACAGCGATGCAGCAGCGCATGCCGCGTGCGGTGGGTGGAGGGCTCCTTCCCTCGTCCCCGTACTAGGTGGCTCATCTGGCGGCGGCAAGCTTTTGCGGGGATGCAGGGCGTCGCAGCCGCGGCGGCGAGCCCGCACTAGGTGGCACATCCGGCGGCGGCGAGCTCGTGTGGGGGCGGATCTTGTGCCGGCTTTCTTGAGCAGCTGGAGCCTGGAGTCGGCAGCCCATCGGAGGTAGTTCTGTTGCTGCTTTGTGACCCCTGCTTGTTATCAATTTTTGTAGTAGTCAATAGTAGTGCTAATCTGCTGAATAGCTTGTGTGTTAATCTAGTAGAACTAGTCTTGATCTATGTGACATGATAGATCTGTCTGATTGAATCCGTGCTAATCTGCTCAGTAGCTTGTGTGCTAATCTAGTAGAACTAGTCTTGATCCATGTGACATGATAGATCTGTCTGATTGAATCTGTGTAATTGAACCATTGATCTCCTATTGTGCTGGTGCTCTCATGTAGGATCTATTATTTAAACAAACAGTGTTTGGTTACCCGCCAGTGTGGAATCAAAGGAAACAAATTTCACATGTGTGGTACCTTATAGCGATAAAGTGCAACTTTAATTGCAGGTATGGATTCATTAATTTTGATCCAATGTCCTGCTGAAAGAAGCACACAGTAGTGTCAACTCGTAGTGATTTTTTTTATCCTTTTGACAAATATCAGAACACACTTGCACGAAGTCCACTTGATTATGTCAATGGAATGCTTCTTTCATGTTGAAGTTGATGTTGTGAGGAGGGAGGGACCCTAGCCATACTACCCTGAAACTGTATGACACCTCCTCGTTCCAATGTCTCTTCATTGCCATGCACTTGCAGGAACCAGAAGCGGTAGACTGGGGTGGTGCTGGCTGCAGATGGTATTAATTAACCATGTCAAAGATCTTTCAAGCAAAGGAAAACGAGTAGTCGACTACAACTAAGAAAGTTGATTGATGTCCATTTGTAGACATCAGCATTTCGAAACAGAGTTGCAATGGCACAACATGGTTTTATCGAACTTAGCTTTCTGGAACATAAAGAAAACTTGAGGCTCTTGATCTTCTGATACATAATTTCTGTGCCAGGTGCGATAACTTTGATACATAATTTCATGTGCATGTATTCCCTATGGATGAATTCTCACATTAGTGCATGAAATT